>JAAWXA010000015.1:7036889-7139164 GCA_038090715.1 Florisuga fusca | reverse complement strand
CCCACGGCGGCGGGACCCGGGCACAGCCCCAGCAGGCGGGGACGGGGAAGCGGCCGCCCCAGTGCAGCCCGTCCCGGGCCCCTTCCTCCCCCGCGCCTCGCCCCGGGAAGCCCGACCCTGAGCGGGGAGCGGGCAGAGGGCAGACGCCCCCCGGACTGCAGCTGCACCCCCTGCTCACTGAGATCCGCGGCTCGGAGCCGCCCGGCGCCTGCCCCGGTTCAAATAAACGACGGGAGGCGGGAGGGGCGGAGACACCCGCGGTCCCGCCCGGTCCCCCCGGTACAGCCCTCAGGTGCGAGGGGCCGTGGCAGCTGCTCCTCCCCATCCCCTCACACCGGGGCAGCACCCGAGCCGCAGCCACTCACCTCCTCAGAGCTGCGGCACCCCCTGCGTTAAGGTTCTTACGGTTCACCCGCTTACGGGCGCTGACCGAGGCGTTCATATTCCCGAGGCACCCGGGCTCAGCCCGCCCGTTCCCGCTCATCCCCGCACACGCACGGCCTCCGTCCGCCCCGGCACCGCGCCCCGGCACCAGCCACAGGTGTCGTCCGAAGCAGCCCAGTACGAATAAAAAAGCACCCCGAGGCTCACAAAGGCCCTGTGCAGGTTGCACACATTTCCCCGCTGGGGCAACGGAGCCGCTGCTGCTCATGTCCCCCACCCGGACCGGGCCCGCCGCGCCGAGCGCTCCCTCGAGGTGCCGGCACCGGGACGGCTCCCGCCACAGCACGGGGCGCTGGGGACCAACGGGCTGATCTCAGTCACGGCTGCAGCTGCCCGCCGTGCTGCCGGTGCTCGGCGCGCTGCCCGCCTCCTCTCTGGGCACAAGAGATGGGCGGACATCCCTCCATGGCCGCCCAGCCGGGCTGTCTGTGCGCCGTCACACCGAAGAGCGAGGGGGGCGACGAGCGCGGGCCGGAGGAAAGGCCGATGGCTTTCAGGCAGCGCGCCGAGCACCGGCAGCACGGCGGGCAGCTGCAGCCGTGACTGAGATCAGCCCGTTGGTCCCCAGCGCCCCGTGCTGTGGCGGGAGCCNGGCGCGGCGGGGGCCTGGCGGGCGGGCGCGCAGGCGCGGAGCGGAGCGGAGTGGAGGAGCCGGGCTCCGCCATGCCGACTGTCAGCGTGCAGCGGGATCTGCTGTTCCGGGCGCTGGGCAGGACATACAGTGAGTGCCGCGGGAGGGACTGAGATGCGCGGGGCCCCGCTTACCCTCACCCCGACTCTCGGCCGATCCGCGCCCGCAGGGTGCCGGGCGGCGGCTGAGGCACCGGGGTGCAGCTGCCCGCGGTGCCTCCGGCTGGCTGACAGGTGGCGGGGATCCTCCCGTCGTTCTTCAGGAGGCGGTCGTGGCCCTGCCGGGCGACTGCCCCCGGTCACTGCGGCCACTGGGCTGCAAGCGGCCTTGGCGCCTTCCGCCGGCTGCTCTCCCCGGCCCAGCCCGGCCCTTCCCTTTCCGCTTGTTCCGCGCTCCCGGGGCTGGACTGACCCTCGGGAGCTCAGCCCGCGGGGCAGCAGCGGCGGGGACTGTGTCCGGCTGCGACCCCGGCACTGCCCAGGCCCCGGCACAGCGGGCAGGCCCGGAGCTCCCCGCTCCTCTCCAGATCGCTCCTGAAATCGGAACCGAGCCCTACCACACGCGGTCCCCCTGGGAGCTTCACTGAGCCGGCTGGATCAAACTGGAAGATGTGGATGAAGCAAAGCCAACAATTAATATATCACGGTTCTATTCCATCCTTCTTCCCCCACTCCTTAGAAATGTGACTTAGGAACAGGTTGCTTGGCTGAAAAAGTATTTAGGGCCGTCCAGCAGTTTATCCATCCCAGACGGGAGTGGGTCAGTTCTTTGGACAGGTGTGGAAGTCTCCATTTTCAGGCAGGGCTGTGCTACTCACTGTGCTGTTGGTGCAGCCTCTGGCTGGCAAGCTGACTGACCATAAAAGCAGCTGTGGGCAGAAGCTCTCCAGTTCCTGGCTCCTGTTTCCATTATCTGCTCGCAGGCCAGAATTATTCTGACTCAGCTGACAAGCTGGTAGTGAAGCAAAACTCTGAGGTTCAGAAGCTGTTGCCATGACTGTAAGGATAACATGTCAATAAATGCAACACATACCAAAGAAAGTGCTAGCCAGATTCAAATATAAACAAAACTATTTGAATTACTTTTGCCCCCTTTTTCAAAGTAGCATTTATTATCTTGTTTATGAACATTGAAAGCAAACACAGAACAATACTTCAAAAGTCTGACATTGGTTATTAACCCAAAGTCACCTTCTTTCTTCACAGCTGATGAAGAATTTGATGAGCTTTGCTTTGAGTTTGGTTTGGAACTTGATGAAATTGTAAGTAATGTTTTTATTTGTTACTTTTTCAGTAGATGTGACAGCGTTTGTGTTGAGCAGGAGTTTGTAGTGCATTGCTTCCAGCACGTTCCCTGGTACTGTGCTGACCGGGGGCCTCTGGCATGTACCAAGGAAATGGGGGCAAGGCTTGGGGGATACCACGTGCCAGTATCCTCAGAAAGCAATGTGGACAGGACTCGAAGGTCACCGTGACCCCTGCAGCCTTTTAGCAGAACTGCAGCAGGCTTTTCATCCTGAACCATCCACAAACATCTCCATACTACAGTGCAGAATACGTCAGACATACTTTTAGGTTCCTGTTATGAAACACTGCTATATTAGGTTGTATTAACAGAGATTTTTTTGAACTGGAAAAGAAAGAGATACAAAATTAGCATCTTGTAAGCAGGACACCTCAAGATGGCATGTTGCTGTGCTTGGTGGTTGTTGGCAGTCTGTCTTAGTCTTCACTCTCTGGCCCCATTTTATTTAGGAGCACAAATATGGCCACAGACCATGTATTGCAAGAACTCTGTTTGGCTTTGTTTTGTATGCATCATTCCTCTGTGCAATATCCAGAAAAATGGATTTGTCCTGAACTTTGTTATCTAAGTTGTAACTAATTTACATTTAAAATTCTGAATTGGACTTTGTATCTGTGAAAATTTGCTAGCTCTGCTAACTGTATCCATGTTCATCTTATTCAGCTAGACATGGTTTGATTTTGCTTTTTACTGTGAATTCATTTGTCTTTCAATGATGTTTTTTGTCATACATCTGAATATCATGTTATGCTTTATTTCAGAGTAGACTTGATACGACAAGTCACTCGATAGTCTGTGGACAAAAGTAGGGTCCCAGTTCTGCACTGAGATTGCTAGTCTGGAGACTTTTGCTTCTGTAATGTTTCTTTTTTTAAATTGACACTCTAATAGTGTTTTTTTCTTTTTTCTTTTTAAACGTTAAGATGTTTTGCATTAAAAACACATTTTTGTTAAATTTCAGACATCTGAGAAAGACATTATAAGTAAAGAAAAAGGTGGAGAAAAGGCAAAGGGTGCATCTGATACTGTTCTCTATAAAATTGATGTTCCTGCCAACCGTTATGATCTTCTCTGCCTTGAAGGTTTGGTCCGAGGGCTGCAGATCTTTAAAGAAAGGTAATGCAGAGTTGTGGGATTTTCATGTGGTTTGTTATTTGTTTAAATACAAATATAAGTTCATTTCTGGTCCACAAAAAACTTGCCACTTGGATTTTGAGTATGATCTCACATGTAGATCAGGTTCCTTAGATGTTTCTCTGGAGAGGATCTATTATATGTATTTTTTAAGGACTACACTATAGGATATTATTGGGGTTTGGATCTGTTCTAAAAATGTTTCAACTGCTGTTCCCTTTGAAACTTATCCTCTGTAAAGAATGCCTGCAGAGGAACTTCTTATGCTCCTCTGTAATAAATGCCAATGCAAATAAATAGTTTCACACTTCTGCTGTGACTTCATCTTGAGTCCTTCCCTCCTAGTTCTGTTGAACTGTTTACCATACTGTAGAAAACAGTTTTGAAACAGTTAGCTAATTTACATGCCAAGAAATGTTATTAAGGAAGTTAGTTACCTATAATTGTTGCTACATTTCTAAAGTTTCCTGCATTTTGGGAACTTTCTGTTTTTCAGTTACAGGCTTATTTCTGGTTTTATTCTAGGATTAACATCCCTAGGTATGAAAAGATAATACCAGCTGAGGGTGAAGGTCAGAAGCTGATTATCACTGCAGAGGTAAAACTGTTTACTGCATCTTTGTGAATTTACTGAGAGTTTCTGAACAATCAAGATAGGTAGGAACCATCAGTACCAATTTTTAAAGAGCAGTGAGACTAGCAATAGTATTTGTGGAATAAGAGCTAAAGAAATTTAAGTATCTTTACTCATAGTGATATATTCTTAGGAAAGGGGAGGAGCAATGGACATGTCATTTTGGGTGAACCCTGAAGCACATCAAATCAAAGTTCCAGATGCTTACTTTGCATTCACCTTCCTGGCTACTGAACATTATGTGGGAAACTTCCTTTCCTCTACCAGTTCTGGAGTGGATTTGCTTGAGGTTTTTTTTCCCCTTTGGGATTCTGATGTCTTTTCATGAATTCCCCCTTTGATTACTACTTTACAAAAGATGATTTTATGAAGAGCAGTGCACAGTTAATCAGTTTGTGTTTTGTAAACATGAAATTTACAGTGTTAGTGCTTTTGTGAATTGCAGACTGTCCAAGTCCGTCCTCACGCAGTGGCTGCAGTTCTTCGCAACATAACCTTTACCAAGGAACGTTATGATAGTTTCATTGACCTCCAGGAAAAACTACACCAAAATATTTGCAGGTTAGTGCTCAAATTTATAGGAGTGCATAGTTACCTACCTGTATGAGTTGATCACATGTTAAGGGTGAACATCCCTGTTGCAGAGAGGTGTTATATATTCATGCTAGGGAAAATCTTTCATAGCAGCTCTCTTGAGCTCCCTCTCTTTTCATTTCCTTGTCTGTCTCTGCCTGCTTTCAATATTTTTCAACATGAATAGCTGTTACAGCTCTTACAACAGTTAAAAAAGAAGCATTTTGCAATCTCATTGGATTTGCCTTTGTTACTGTGTTGTCAATATTCATTAAAATGTTATTAGTCAAAATAATTTCTAGGCTTCTTAAAATTGCCCTTCTACTTTTTCATTGAAGTCCATGAACACAGAGGAATACAGAGCACCATGAGATTATCTCAAAGGAGCCCCAGATATTACTAGTAAAATCATTGTTTTGCCTTCTTTCTCTCTAGGAGAAGAAAGTTAGTAGCAATAGGCACCCATGACTTGGACACCGTCTCTGGTCCATTTACTTATACTGCAAAAGCACCTTCTGAAATTAAGTTCAAGCCCTTGAATCAATCTAAGGAATACACAGCTTCACAAATTATGGATCTGTATAGGGTAAGTGGGATTTTTCAGGCTTTTTGCACTAAATGCAGGAAAATAAATTTCCAAGGCTTAGCGTCTCATGTCTTTGTTATTCAGAATTGTTCTTACAACTACAATACAATTATCTGCTGTAGCTTCTTTCAGTGAACATTCCTCATTTTGCTTTTTCATGAGAAATGCGTGGTAATACTTAATTGTCCATGAAAGATATAGCATGGTTTTTTTGTGGCTAAGATTAACTCTTAGAATAGTGAGTTTGATATTAACCCTCTCATTTATCAGCACAATGACTGCTTTTTATGATGCTCTTAATAATACTGTGAAAGGGTTGTATATGTATCTGTCTCACTATGTACACCTAATACACTAAGATACATCGTGTATGAAGCTGGGAAAAGCTAGATGTGAATAATCTCAGATTTAAAATGTTATTTAGTTTTGCCAATTTACTTGAGGAAAACCTTGAAATACTCATCCAGCTGTGTCATAGGCAAGCATAGCTGTGTAAAAGGCTCTAAGACTGGCACTCCTCTCAGCTCAGCACCTTCATGCAACCAGGTAAATTCTAGGAAATCATCCTATCAGGTCTAATTTTGTGATGTTTACACAAGCCACTTGAAATGTCAGCACTTGAAAGTGATACTGTTACAAACCTCATGACAATACACAGTTTTGCTGGAGCACACACTGTAGTCAGAGATAAATTCTCAAAGATCTCTGGCTAAAGATGAGTAAGAGAGCTAGGAAACAAGGTGTCAGAGAGACTAAAAGTATTGTTTTGGTACAGCATGTGTCATTGAAACAAATGTATATTTAGAAGCAAATTTAAGCATAAATGTGTAAATATTCAGAAATCTGTAATTTAATATAGACCTAATTTTTATCACTTCTGTGGAAGGTTGATATAAACTAAGAATTTGTGCCCCTGGATTTGGCAGTGAAAGGTCTGCTGTGGTGAGCAAGGGTATTGTTTGGACAGCATCACTCAGACACCTCTGGGAGAATCCTTAAAGAAACAATTTTTAATGTTTCTGAAGAAAACCAAAAATCCGGTTCTCTCAAAGTTTTCTTGCTTCTGAGAGCAAACAGCTTTTGCTAGCGAAGTACCTAGCTCTGAGCCCAATCCTTCCCTCTTTCAGAAGTTCTGTTCATCTCAGCAAGGAGTTTTGGCAGTATAGAAGTTCATGAGTGACCTAATGTGAAATTTAGGTTGTGTTTTGTTCCTGCAGACTGACAGCCATCTTCGGCACTATTTGCACCTAATTGAGAACAAGCCACTCTATCCTGTTATTTATGACAGCAATGGTGTTGTTCTGTCCATGCCACCAATCATAAATGGTAAGATCACTTACACCCATTTATACTGTTGCTATTTCGTGTGTGAGTTAGGGTGTCTAACAGAAACTGATGTTTAATACTCATTATTCTGTTTTCTTGAAATGTTGTTTTGATGTCTTCTTTCCTTCTTTCAATTTAAACATAGCCAGATTTTTTTGCTGCCCCAAATTGCTTGTATTCTCTTTCCTCATCCAGAAGGTGCAGAAGTCCCACAGCAAACCTCTCCACTTAGCTTCTCATCCCTTCTAGCTTCATGTGGTATAAGCTCAAGAAAGGTTTTTTGTGATAGGAATGTATGTTAGGAAAGCTTTTTTTTGCATAGGCGGACACTTTTCAGTCATTTGGCTAAAAGAAAGGGGTAAGAAAATAATTTTGTAAACTGACAACTATTTAACAGTCTGACTGGTACTTCTTAAGTGGTCACAGTAGGAATCTTTTTATCTAGGTCTTAAGCCCAGTGTATTTATCAGCAATGTGAACCAGTTCTTGTGAATCCTTTTGTCATCACACAAGTTATTCCAGAAGACTTTTGTCTAGAATAGGTCTGGACCTTTTTCCATTGTTTCTAAACATGGATTTCTTCTGAATACAAAAGAAACTATGGGTGATTTTTGAGAACCATGTTTACTGAAACTAGGTAACGGCATGGCAAGTACTCCTTCAACAAAGATAGTTCAGCATACCTATATATTTAGGTCAAGAATCAGTAACTGCTTCCCTACAATGACCAATAAAATCTGCAGTATGATCTCTTTGGATGTATTTTTCCTATTTGACCATATCCATGTCTTAAACAGATAACCAAATCTTCTTAAAAGGCAGCTCAAACTCTGTGGCAAGGACTGGTAAGAACAACTGCTCTGAATGAGACGTGCTGTCCACCAGTGATCTTTATTTGTTACCCTCATTTCAACTTCAGAGCATTCCACATGGTAAACATTGCATATTGTTTACTTTTTGTGGAAGGTGGAGCTAAATTTAACACCTCTCTCAGTTTTAAAGAGTACTATTTGAGAGACACTTTCAGTTTAAAGATCTGCAAGTGGACAGTGGATGTAATGATAAAGTGGATAATGAAAAGTAAACATCTATGTTGATTTTTTGGGTCATCTACAAGCACTGAAGTGAAAGTTTGTATTTGCTTTGTAGTGAGTTTAGAAGAGCTGAGTACATTCCATCTGCAGAGCAGTACAGCACAGCATCTTAGGGATGGGATTACAAGATCCCTCAGTCTTAAAATCTTTAATGCACCTGACTTCCAGTCTGGCTGCATCCTAGTTTCTCAGGTAGGAAACTAAAGCCCAGAAGCTGAATCATGGTGCTCAGTGTCAAACAAAGGAAGTGAGAATGGTTGTGTGTATCCAAGTACTTGCTTTCCTTTGCCACCTGTGGAGTGCATCTGTGTTAGTGACTGTGCAAGGAAAGGCCAGAAGGACAGAGGCTGGTTTTCACAGGAGCCTATACATTTCTAAGAGTGTGTATGTCTCTCATACTGCATGGTTACTGGCAGTGAAGTTCATTCAAGGTATCACTGCACACTATAACTAACAGACACTGCAAGGCAGGTTTCTGTACAGCTTCTCAGGATTGCTTGTGGCATACTAACAGACTAACAGAACCACACTTTTGTAGGGAATCAATAACCAGGGGATCTTGAAGCCAATTTGCAAGAGAAATGCTTTAAATGGTGCCCCAAGTGTATTTTCTACCTTCTGCTTCCAGATGAGTAATAATTTTGAGTGCCTCAGTGCACATCTCATGACTTCAAGTACAGGCATAGAGCAAATTCATGCCTAAAAGGAACTCACACTAGGCCATGAATCAATTAACCTAGACAGACCCTTAGCACATCAGCAGATGACGTTAAGAGGTCTTGGTTATTCATAGAAGTAGCTGTTGGTGGTCACGAGCCTAAATCACCTTTTTAGAACTATTTCATACATTGCTGTCCAAGGCTACTTTCTTGCACACATCAAAATGTGTTACTAAAGCCAGCAGAGGTGAGATGCTCTGGAGGTGCAGAAGCACTTTGCAACCAGCAGATGGCAAGTGTTCTGCTAATTTGCTTCTTCAGCTGGGTACTCGGATTCTTTCAATGGAAGGCACAACCCAGTCAGTAACTTTGGGCTTTTTCCCCTTTTTGATTTGTAAATTTAAAAAAGAATAAAAACTAGCTGCTACTGTGGTAATTGTGAATGTTGGTGCAGTAGATATAGTAATTTTTTTAATCTGCAGAAGATGACTGATCTTCCTGTATCACAAAAGGGGTAAATATCAGGGTCATTGCAAGAAAAGTAACATTTCTTTCTGTCTTTACATTTTAGGAGATCATACAAAAATAAGCATAAAAACCAGAAATGTGCTTATTGAATGTACAGGCACAGACATTACAAAGGTAAATTGATCTTTCCTGATTTTGATATGCTGCAATATCATTGTTTTCCCTTTGGGTGATAAGTCTCCATTACAAAGGCTTATAAAAGACAGGCATTTACTGTATGGAGCACACCTCCCATTTCAAAAGGGCAGGACAGGTCACAGAACTGTGTGGAATTCCTTCAATGCTGTTTTAGGTTTTTATCTATAGACAGTGTTGCATTTTCACTGGATTTTAATTTCACTGTATGTTGGTGTTGACACTAAATGTTCAGTTTTTACAATTAAGTAATTTTAGTTAATTGTGGGGTGGGTCATGTAGTTGAACACTTCCTAAATCTGAAAGGCTTTGAAAAGAATATAATCACTGTTTTTTCTTATTTTGCAATACTCTTTGTAAAGAATCATTTTGTCTCCTACTTAAAATTTGGGCTAAGGGAAGGTAAATGACACTTCTTCTTAGTTATCTTTTTTTCAAGCAGGGATGCTGCGTAAATAATTGTCCAGTTGAAGTCTTTCCATATGCAAATTCTGTAACTCAAAGCTGAAGCATGAAACCTCAGCAGTTATAATTGACTGTCCTTGAATATAGGTTGTGCATTCATTGATAGTTTCCCTAAAGTGTGGGTTTTTTTACATGTAAGAGCAAAAACACTTTTAACTTGCTCAGTCTTGTGTTGATTACACATTGGGAAGTGGCTTCTAAGCAAACAAACAACTGCTTCTTGGTACTACTACTTGGCCTGAGAGTAAAAGTGAAAATAGTGTTGTTCTGTCTACATGATGGAAATTATACCGAGGCATCAAAAAAAACCCAAAACAAACCCCTTTGCAGTTCAAGAAGCTGATCTGAATCTCGTGATTATGTTCTGTTATACTAATCTTTTAAAATATTAACTGAAAATCAAAAGATTTTTCAGATGAGGTAATTTGAGAATATATTTCTAAACAAGGCACAGTCCTCTATTCCCTGCATTCTCACTCAGAACTTGAGTGAAATTATGAATTAGACTAAAGATTGAGAAGACCCAGTTCCAACTGGTAATAAAGAACCTGTGTATCTTCAGAGCAGAGTTTATCAAAGATACAGAAATGCCTCAGAACCTTGAAAACCAAAGATTAAGTTTTTGCATATAAGTCTTTGCAGCAGAAAAACCCCCATGTTTTATAATTCAATCTAATATTCTAGACTGCTACAGTTTTACTTGTTATTAAATAGAATAGAATTAGAGTCTAAGACAAGATTTTTTTTCCCCATTTTTTGCTAAGATACTTTGTCTTCTTCAACACAAGAAGATGACAGATTTCAATGTGATTATCTTTATTTTGTAGGCAAAAATTGTTCTTGATACTATAGTCACCATGTTTAGTGAATATTGTGAGAAGCCATTCACGTGAGTATAAATCTCTAGTGAGAGAGAGAATACATTTGGGTCACAGGTTAAAAACATTTTTACTCCTGTTTTTCTGTCTGTCTCAGTGTTGAAGCAGCAGAAGTAGTTTATCCTAATGGGAAGACCCACACCTATCCGGTAAGCACAGTGATGTTATATCTCAGCATCCTTGGGGAAAGGATTTTATTTACAGAAAGTCTGGTATGAGCAATATTGCCCTCACTTCTGCAAAGGCAATATATACAGGTTCTGGGGTAGAGTGTAAAAGTTCAGCATGGCACCACACATATATATATATTACTGAATCAGGGCCATCTCTAGCACCACAAAAAAATAATTGCAGCTCCAGCTTCCCCTTATGTAGGAAAAAAATTGAGATCTGTTCTGAAGCTCATTTTATGCTAAGGCTAAAAATACAATTTCACTGAAATAGCTTGATACTAGAAGAAGAAGGGTAAGGTTTAAAGTTACAAGTGGTAGCCATGATTGTGCTTTAGAGTTGACATGATACAAACTTATTTAGGAATAAGTAAAGATTGCAATCAAAGGTCATAATCTGTGTCTAAAGCCTCTAAAGCCTACGTGTTCCAAATCAGGAAAAATGAATACAAGAAGAGGTCCTTCGGGCTTAAGCCATTGGACAGCTGCAGTCAGCCTCAGCATAACTTCCTTATCAGATCTGTAAACTTTAATGCCCTTCAGTTAAAATAACCTTGTAACACTGGATTTTTCAGTCTTTCACTTTATAGGCTCCAACTGTATAAAGGTCTGTAAGAGAGGATGTTGACCTGAAGTGCAGGTTTGCCTGCATCCAGAGTCCCAGACCTCTCTGCTTTTCTGTTCCCTTAATAAGTATAGAGAAAGCAATTCTTCCTGTTTCCTGAAAGTAACTGAAGACAGAGATCTGGTTGAGTTCATAAAATCAGATGTATGAAGCAAGTACAAATTGTTTAGAGGGAACGAAACCTATTTTTACAAGGTTTTTCTGGTGGTATTTTAGCTTCTGCTTTTAGCAATGTCAGCTTTAATCAATGGAGGAAAGACCTAGAATCTGGGAGATATCCAACAGTACAGAAATCTCTTCAGTAACCAAAGTAGCTTCCCTAGATAAAATAGAGCCAAAAAAATCCCCATTTTAAATTATAAGGCTTTTAAGGATTAGGATATCTAGAAGCTTAGAAACACCTAAGTAAATACATACAAAAAAGCTTTCTTAAATAAGTTGCAAACTTACAAAGTAAAATACCCATAGATCTTTCCATGCTGATATGGAAACAAAGTTTTCTTTCCTTTTCCTCCTAAAAGTCATTTGATCTCTACTAGACCACGAGATTTCATGCATGACTGTTCACTGCTTTAGGGCTTTGACTTAGAATGAACTGGTGACTACTGGTGACTAGAACCTTTCAGAAACTGTTAACTTCTATATATCAGAAATTACTGGAAATGTCAGTAACTGGGGTTTCACACTGCATTCCTGTATTACAATACTTTTTTTGAGAATCCTGTTATATTACACATTTGTGTTCTGTGGATGTCATTTTAGTATTTCAATTAGAAGAAGCTTCATTACTAAGGTGTCAAATTTGAATCCTCTTAGGTAGAAACGTAGAAGTGTATGCTGAAAAGTTTTGTCTTTCTTTTTAGGAACTGGCTTACCGAAAAGAGAAGGTGAAACCTGAGCTCATTAACAAGAAATTAGGAATCAGGTGTGTTGTTGCAAATGAAAGCACGGGTTTTACTCAAACACTAATCATGAAAAGTACTAGGAAGTATTGATTATTGCATTGTTTCAAAAAGGTTCACACTATGAAATCTTTAATTTATTTTTTAATTTATCAAACATTCAGGGGTAATCTTGGGTAATTAGGTCTCAAGGTAAGACTTCTTTCCCTGCTTTCAAGGTAATAAAATGATTATGGCCTCACACAACCGTAATGAAATTTTAAAAAATTATTCAGAATCTGAGCTAATTCTGATAGAGTACTAAGTCTATGTGCAGCCCATAAAGCACTGAAGATTCTTCAGGATATAAGGCAATGCAGCAGAAAAAAATTACTACTTTTGAAAAGGCAGTCAAGTGCAAGATCCATAAATTGCTGCTCTCTTGTTTTGTTTTCAGTGAAACTCCATCAAGCCTTGCAAAGCTGCTGACTAGGATGTGTTTGAAGTCGGACGTCATAGGGAATGGGAACAATATAGAGGTTGAAATCCCTCCTACCAGATCTGACATTATGCATGCATGTGATATCATAGAAGATGCAGCAATAGCTTATGGTTATAACAACATTCAGATGACTATTCCGAAAACGTACACCATGGCTAATCAAGTAAGATTGCCCCTTCAAATAAATGCTCTGTTGTCAGTAAATGACTAGTGCATGCCAGAAGGGCTTTGGGGAAAACAGAACCTAGGAATTAAATATTTTGACATGCTTTGCCTTGAGAAGTATTTACCATGGATGGGATACAAAACAGATGCCCCACTGATTTGAATAAGTCTAAGACCAGGGGTTGCTGGTACTTGAAAAAAAAATGGGGCTTAAGTTGGGAGCCCATATTAAATCTCTAATTGGGAGATTCATTTCCTCAGGCAAGCCTAGAGGCAGCTGGCTGATGCTTTCAAAAATTTTAAGCACACAAGCGTAGTACCTCCCAAGTGCCATAATGTAACAGGCAGAATCACCTCAGGAAAGAAGAGAAGAATGTTCTTAGATGGAAGTTGAAAACTCTTTTGTTTCATTTTAGCTCCCCCTCAATAAGCTCACAGAACTTCTGAGACTGGACCTGGCAGCTGCTGGATTCACTGAAGCACTCACTTTTGCCCTGGTATATTATATTGATTTCATACTTATCTGAGTTGCATGTTGGAGCAATGGCATGTTTGCAGCCAAAACTGCAGAGGATGGTCTGAGGATATCTTGGTGTATAAATGTGCCAGTATTATCTTTTCCTGTTTTGGCAAGTGATTGTTTGCTAGTGCTTTGGAATTACAGTATAATATTTTGTGAGTTTATAGGTCAGAAATTGAATGAGTCAGTGCTAATACGGAATGTATTTCTAAGTATAGAGGCAAAATAGCTGCTGAAGTACTGGTTTTAGTTAGACTTGATGGAATGAAGCTGTAAGACAGTGAGTCTCACTTGAGACTGTGACCACCAGATGTGAAATTCATCGTAGTTTGATAATCTGGAAAACAAACATAAAAATTTAGTACTTTCTGGTGCATGTTACTACAGTGTAGAGATCAACCTGCTTCTATTTGTCTCTTTTTATTATTGTCACTTGCCCATTATTCTGTATTTTTTGTATTTCAAAGAGTTTTAATTTAAGAGTATGTAAAAAAGTTGTAATGCACAGAAAGAGGACAAAATCCTCTGTAAATTTCAGCAGAGGATTTCTTTTTTTGCATGTTTTGCATGGAAGAACAAATAAAAATACAGTAACTGTTACCACTGGTGGCAGGTATTAGTTACAGACACGCCAGTAGTTTTTTTACCAAGAATTAGGACTAAAAAGCAGCATGATCCACTCCAGTACTAGCAGCTGGCATAATCTCTAATACTGAAATTTTGCAGCAAAATTATTTTTATTGAAATAAAATATCCAGTAGGAAACACAGTCTTTGTCATGCCCACATGTTCCTACTCCTTTGCCAGAGTTCTGAACTGGATCAGAGAACCTAATCTTCTATTAAAAAAAAAAAGTTAGATACACCATGTACGTGGTAACTGTCCATACGTGTAGATTCACAGAGTCAGCTATTGAAAATAGACTATATATTTTATGATATCTTTTCTCCTGCAAAGCCTTTGCCTTAAAGTGCAGCTTGTGGCTATTTTAGCATATAGGGAGCTACCGTCACATATTCTGTTAAAAACTGGAACTTCTCAAAAGTTTCCTGAAATTAAAACTTAGGAGATGGCTAGCAATACACATCCCTGAAAGCATTTAACCTTTTAAGATATAGTTATCACAGATTATTTCTTTATAACTTACTTAAAGATTTTAAGATACAGTGATGCAGGCTCTTAAAATACTTCTACACATTTGAAAAGTTTTGGTATTATAACCAACATTGATAATCCAAATGGGCTGAAAAAAATTTTAACGTGTTTAGATTCCATGGAGCTTCAAAAGCAAAATTTAAACTAAAGTTTGAAGAATACATATTCTAGTTCCAATATTTTATTACTAACTCATTAAGTAACCAGGACAGTAACTAGTTTTACTTCCTGCAGTGTTAGTATTTGACAAAAATATTCAGACTACCTGTAGTACTACCACTTTGGGGAAATGATATCTATAAAATGGTCTAGCTTTTAGAGATTTTCCTGATTCATTAATAAATAGAATTCATTTTTTTTTAGCACTGAGCAGATAATATGCTTAAAAGCATTGGGTATATTACATCACTGCAGCTGAGGACCTTCATGACCTGCAAGACCAGAATTTTGTGAGATCAGGCAGTATATCATGTTATCACATTACATATTTGTATTTCTGCTGTGGCATGGTGAAACCCACAGTCTGCTGTGTCACCAACACTTTATCAAAACACCAGCATGAGGCCTATGTCTATGAGGAATATCACTTATGCTACAATATTCTGTAGCCCAGTGTTATGTGACAAACACTGCTTATGCATTTGTGCATACAGTCTGCTTCTTGGTTTGAGACCCAAATTGTACTCGTACACAATAACATCTCTTCCTGTGAGGAGCTCTGGTTTAGCCAAAATGTACTTAGTTAAATCACAGTAACACACCCTACTATAGATACACATCTGAAAACTGTCCACCACAGCTTTTCTCCCCCTAAAATTAGCATTCATTTAAGACTGTTTTTTTTTATTCATTAATCCACTTGTTCAGATGGTATAATTTTCCTCACATTTGGTCTATCAACACACTTTGGAGCACTACCACTGCAAAGGGAAGACTTTGAGAAACTGCACTACACTAGCAAATCCTCTATTACATGCCTAGGCTGCTATTGGCTTCTTTAATACATCAATAAAGCTATAAATTCTGGAAATCTGTAGTGTGGATCTTATCCATAGCATCTGCTGCTGTATGTGCACAGACAGTGTCTGAGCCTGATAAAGTGCATCTCTATTGCTTTAATATACACCTTGAGAATAAGGGCTAAAAAAAGAGAACCACAATGAACTATGAGAATCCTATGCAGCTATGAACATGGGAGGCTTTGCCATAGGGCCTCTTTTTTCATAGACAGTACTTCACCCTCTGCAAGCAGCCAAGGCATTGGCCTTGTGAGAAAGCTCAGGTACCATTCCCTTTACAAGTACTATTTTCAGAATAAAATAAAATGCTTTTCCTATTGCACATCAGGAAGCAGAATCTGAGCCTCTGTTTTTAAAACAGGTGGTGGCAATCCATGATAAAAGCCTAAATAGACACTTGCCTTTTGTTTGTTTTCTGTAAAGTAGCTTTATTTTGGTTAGTATTTAATTTCTGTAGATAAACCAGTATGCTTACTTAGTCTTGAGACTGGGTCTTAATTAGTGGGTGTTGCACATGAGAACATACATTATGGAGCCCCAGAGCAAGAGCCACAATTGCATTGTTCATTCTTGTTATCAAATTTCATCATTGGCTTAATGTCTAACTACTTGACCTTAGTGGTTTTTTTGTCTCTTCCTCTCAGTGTTCTCAAGAAGACATTGCAGACAAACTTGGCATGGATATCTCTGCAACAAATGCAGTGCGCATAGCAAACCCCAAAACTGCAGAATTTCAGGTGAGATGCTTCAGGTAAAATTTTGGGAGCAACGTTGTCACATATTCTATAGTTAATAAGGAAAAAAAGAAAGCAACAAGAAAACCTTATAAACTGCAGAGCTACTTTTCCTCCATTAGCACATAAACAATGCTCATCATCTTTAAACTTGCTAGCAGTAGTTTTCTGTTACTCCTTTACTGAGAGGCACTTCATTTGGTGTGAAATACTATTAGCTATTTATTAGGTAATGCAAAGTACCATGCTCTGGGTGACAGCATGTGGCAAAATGGGCTGCCTTCTTACAGAAAACTCCAGGCTGGTCAACTCCTCTGTTGAGAAAAGCCATTCAGTATAAATGGAACAACTAAACCTGGCAAACTCAAAGCTTCCTCAGCTCCAAACAGGAAATTTTTTGTTCTGTTTTTTTAAATTAATCACTATTGTTCTTCCCCCTTTTTTTTTAATTTTAAATTCTGTATTGCTCCTTAAGTATTTTATTACCCATTTCTAGATATTAGATCTTTGCTGGAGTAAAGACAGCATTCTCAAAAATTCTGAAAATATCTAAAAGCACAGTTTGTTGCATTTATTTTTGAAAGTTTGTTACGGTTTTTTTGCAAAGATGCTTTCTGTAGTTTACATGGAAGGTAAATTTAGAGGCTTTTTTTTTTTCTAACCTAAGAAACACAAAGGTGAACACTTTTAAGAAAAATTTCACCACAACAGTACAATGATTGCTGCTTGCTTTTTGTCTTTTTGTCTTTGCATTTGTTTTCTATTTATTTCAGGTTGTCCTCAACTACAGTGTGGATGTTTCTTTTTATGTTACTTTGATTCTTCCTGTACCATTGCTTGTTATTAGGAAATACCAAGATAATATTTCAGATAGCACTTAATATTTCCAAAATAACACTTAGTATTTACCTTTTGCATAAATGAGATTAAACTTCGGGAAATTTTCTCAAGCCGAGATGCTTAAACATAAGAGATAACTGCAGTATTTAAAGCTGACAGCTTTTAAATTCTTGTTACAAATGATCAAAATAAAAAATATAAGAAAGCATACATTAGCTGTTTTGGGAGGTATTTCACTTGCAGCATCCATGTTTGTCCTGCAGGTGGCACGGACAACTCTCGTTCCTGGGCTGCTGAAAACTATCGCTGCCAACCGAAAGATGCCCTTGCCTCTCAAACTCTTTGAGATTTCCGACATTGTAGTAAAAGATCCTAATACAGGTAAGAGAAGGGTCCTCAATATGTGTGGTAAAGAAAATATGTTTACATACCGAATGGTCAAAGTAAGTAAATCTGTAAAATTCTTTAAAAATGTAATAGTTGTTACATGCTGTATTGGGTCTTCTTACTGATGTAGGCAGCACATGAGTTGAGACTGGCATAGCAGGATAGATTTTAGAGTGGCTAGAGATAGGGTTCCATTTTAAATGTTCTCAAAACTGCAAGTAGGTATGCTGCAAATATTCTCAGGCATCTAAATATCCCTTAAAATCTGTCAAGAATATTGCAAGACTTTAAGGATCAATGCAAGACAAGTTTGCACAAAAAAAGAATCTGCTCTAAATTGCTTGTGTTGATGCACCCATTTTACTTGCTCTTAATCTCATGCTGCTTTGTATTGTTATCAGGGATATAACTTATGAGAGAAACTACCTCCTGGTCATGTTTTGAAGTGGCACAAGCCTTGGGGAGTAGTAAATTATTGAAGGCATGCTGCTATTACAGTACTAGAGCTGCAGCCTCAAAGATGTGTAGTGCTGTGCTGGCTGAAAAGCTGCATGTGTCAAGCCTGGGAACAGCAGGTTGTATTTGCAAACAGATTGTCTTCTGGAGAGCTGTAATTCAGAGGAAAATTTTGGGGTCAGTATGTCTCAACACTAATCCCTTTTCTATCTTTCTATCATCTATAAACAGGACTGCTTGTACTCAAATATGAAGAATTAGATTGGTAGCACAGATATAGGGTAAAGAAGGGAGCAAGTCTGTGTATAAAAACCTTGACAGTATAAAATTTCCTCTCTCATCTGTAAAGATTTTTCTTATCTTTCTGCTTCATCCAACTATGTAAGAAAGTGTGGCTTCCTTCAAATGGTTTTGTAACCTTAACTGTTTTACATGAGAGCCAAAGCAGCTGGTTTGCTCTTCAAAAGCTTCAGTGAAATCCATCCTCCTGTTTTGGGGGCTTTTTGCACTGGTTTCACTGTACAGGATCAAAATTTGATGTTATCTTTTTTTTATCTGTAAAAATATATCAATGTAAACTATAAAAACAGATTTTGAAATGTTAACATTTGTCTAATGTTTACTCAGTAATTTCTTTCTATATGGTATATCAGGGGAAAAGAAGCTCACAAGGTACAGCTTTGGGGAGGGAAGTGAATGTAAACCAAGTTACAACTCTGAAGATTTGCCTCTCAGTGAAAAAGGCTGATGTTACTTAAAATTCAGCAGCTGAAATGATTCTGTTGTTTCATTAGCTGGTTTCAGATTTTAGTGGTTGTGTGTAAGGTATCTGGGATCTGCAAAACAAAGGTTTATATAAGGCATAAACAAAATGGCAAGTAAATTGCTTTGGTGATGAATTTAATTTGTAGATTACATTTTTTAAAGAAAAAAAAAGCCTTGCCAAGCAAAATATGCAGTTTTAGCAAACCATGTAGACTTTTTTATTAAATACAGGCAGTTTGGTGGTGCAGCCCGTTCCTTGTTGGGCATGCAATTAGCTAGAATGTAAAAAATGTGGTAGAGATGGCAGAATAGCAACAGCATTCTTCTGAACCAAGAGTGAGGCTGTTTATCTTGGACTAAAGAGTGTTTATTCTGGCTTTATAAAATTTGCAAGTTAAATTCTTACTTTTATTTTATGCGTGTTAATTGTAACTCCTGAAAGCTTCCATTTATGTGGATGGCTGCTTAGTAGTTTTATAAAGACTTATTTTCTTGACTTCATTGTGATGGGAGTCATTGCAACAGATGAAAGATGAAGGCTTCTGAGGCAGCAGCTTAGTACCCTGTGCTTGTGGGAAGCCCTCTCACGTTGAGCACTTGCAGACTGTGAACAGTATCTGAACTTATTCTAAACACAATACTGAAGACAACTACTGTCTTACCTAAATATATTTCCAGAATTAAACTTGCCTAATAAATAGTTTGAAAAGGGAGAAGAAATAGCTTGTAATTCTGCAAACACTGAGAAGTGTAGGGTTGTTCTCTCACATATGGAATGAGATTTCCAGCAGGAGGCTTATGTCATCAGACTGACTAATTTAATTTTATTATTTCATGATTTTGGCATGCAGAATTTCCAATTAATAATTTAAAAAGTATGGGTCAAAAGAGTACTGACATTAACTGTATTTGAAATGGCATCTAGTAGTCATTCATGTGTGAATGAATGTAGCTCTTTTAAACACACTGGTTTGTAATAAAATACCTCCTTACACAGAACTCATGCTTACCAAGGTGAGCTGAACATGTGCCTCTCCAGACATATCTGGCAGAAAGGTCTGAGGTACTAAATAAGCAAAACGTGTGCCTGATATAATATAACTACAAGGAAACAAATCTGAGCAGAAATGTTTCTTCTCAAGGCAGGAGAAAATGTGCCAATTTTGAATATGTTACACAGCATTTGTGTGCTTAACGTGTAACACTGGAGAGTCACTTCTGGTAGGATAGTTACACTTGTTCAGAGTACAAATCATCACTTTACACCACCAGTCCTAACAGAAAAAACAGAGAATACCCTTTCTCTCCCTAACCACAACGAAAGGAATTAATCCATCAGAAAATCACCTCTGACCAGTGATCTTGGTGTATTTGGCAGGCAGACATTTAGCACAGTGTACATCATTTGTGAGTACAGCTGCTGCCATATTTTGAAGCATTTTTCCAAACTGTCTGGAAGTATTACTTACATGGAGAAAATAGTTTGGGATTTTTGTGAAGCTAAGAGACAAGTGTAACTGAGCAGGTGACCCCTTTCAGATCACCAAGTCGTTTTTCTGAAGCAGCTCTAATCTGGAAGGGAGCAGCACACAACACTGCTTTAACTCCCTCTCTGTTCTTTCAGCTCACATATTCCTAACCAGCTGCCTGTCATTTGGATTGTTTTTCAGCAGCATCCCCAGGAAGTACTTTGAAGTCTCAGAAATACCTAGATACATATACACAAAATTTAGGTTGACATACTTGACAGGCTCATTTAAAAACTAGAAATGTTTCATGGTGTGACACAAAAGATCTTTTAAGTGAGTTGTAAAGAACTGAAGCATTTCTAACATTTGCCAGCTTTTGCCTGCAGTTCCTATCGCCTGTAGTGAGTGAACTTCTTGTGTTGTAATCTAACTCTGTAAGGGAGTAAGTTTTATAACACAGCTTTTTTTTGAATGCTTGGAAATGCATCCTTTCCTTTACCAAGGATTTCTACAGTTGAAAACATGAGGTATAAAGATGGCTGTGTATGTTTATTTTTGATACTTTACTAAAGATCAGTGATCTGAAGACACTATTGACTATCTGGTAATAATAAATAAAAATTCAGGTAGTTGCCACAAATTCTACTAGCATTGTGACTCACAGAAAAGGAAATCATTCTACTGAATGTCTAGCCCAAAGAATGTGCTGTGCCAGGAAGGCCAAACCATTTTCTTCATTTCTGTTGCTCAATACAATGTGAAAATAAATTATCCACTCTTGATGAAACTGTTACTGATTGGTATCTTAGTAGATCTGGGAAACAGAGATATATATAGTGGGACTGAACAGCCAGTGTGCTCAGACCAGAAATCAGAACCTGCATTTATTGATATTTTATCTGCTGGCTGTACTTTTCTGTGGTACCATTTTAACTTCAAGATTAGATTCTTCAGCACTATTTAACACTGCAAATTATTATAATGACAGGAAAAAGATCCTGAGTGATAAAATGCAGGCTTACTGTAAGTCCAGCTTTCAGTGGCCTGCAAGAGAACTTGCAGCTGTATTGCCAAGTTGCTGCCCCAGAAGTTTTGAATGACTTTTGACTCAAAAAGGCTGTGCTTTCATCTTTTGTGTATGCTCCTTCTAGTCATTTGGTAAAATGCTTTCCTGTTTATTTTTTGATGTGTATTTTGTTCCTAAATGGTTGCTTGGAGGAAATAAACAAGGTGTAAATTTAATTTTAAAATAATCTCTAATGTCTTATATGGTAGATATTAACAGTTTGGGGAACATTGAATGAGTGCTTAAGTTTGTTTGCATTTAGGATCACTGTGCATCAGGCACCAAGGTCAGTACCGGGGGTCAGCCCAGTAAGCTGTAACACCAGCTCGAAGTGGCTGCTCCAGGGAAAGCATGAGAGCAGATACACATGTATGGTACTTCCAGAGTGGTCCCTTGGTCTCCAGCCATGAGTAGCTCAGGGACTTCCCATCTCAAACAGGGTTGTTTGTACTAAGTAGTAAGATTTATCTCCTGTGAACTTCCTCGACCTCCTCAGAGGCCTGGAAACTTCAAGTGCCCTCAAAATCCTGCAGATAGTTTCACTCCTCAACTTTTCTGCCTGAAGAACCTACTCCTGTTCCTGTTTTGAGCTTGCCTCCTGTTGATCTTTTTATCCCTTATTTCTTGTGTTGAATGCAGGAGCAAACAAACAGCTGATAGCTGTAGAAAAGAATCATCTCTTGAGTCCCAGGGTGCTTGGTTCTGATACTATGTGGAAGTCCAACTCAGAACAAAGATGCTGCAATAACTCCCATGAAGTCACTAATTTAAGGGACCTTTAGGCAAACCCTTCCCATGAGCTGTATGCAGTGCAGTTCCTTTTTTCCTGGGAACACTAAGTCCAGCTGAGATGTTTCATGACCAGAGGTCCTGACATGCTCAGTGTGAACACAAGTTGATTGTATTAAAAAACGTAATTCATCCTGGCATATAGCAGATTTCATGTGCTTTTCTTCTGGGTTAATTTCTGGAAAGAAATATAAAAGGCCTATGCATGCAACGATGTCACGGAGTGCTGCTGCCCTGCCTTCACTTCCAGACCAGACAGACCTGCACTTTTTACTCATTCATTCTTCATTCTGTCACCACTGAAGTTCTTACTCCCTCATTCCCTTCAGATATTAAAAGTATTTACACATCAGAAGAGTTTTGGGGTTGTTTGTTTTTTTAAAAGGAATGCTATTGCTGTGAGTAAGTAAGTTTACCCGCCATATCTAGTAACTGAGTATTTGCATTTTTGCTGTCTGCTTTTAATATCCTCAGCCCCTAATATGCTTGGTACCTGTCACTGTGTAAATGATACTTGTATCATTTACATGATAACCCTGTTTCCTGCCCAAGGCATAAGGTACTTTTAAGTCTTTCTTTACATTTCTGTTTCCCCAGATAACATAATTGCTTCCTTCTTCTTCAGATGTAGGTGCAAGAAACTACAGGCATTTAGGTGCAGTTTATTACAACAAGAGCCCAGGGTTCGAGATCATGCATGGTTTGCTGGACAGGGTCATGCAGCTTCTTGATACACCACCACATGAAGAGAATGGCTACACAATCAAGGCAACTGAAGGTAAGAAAGACAGAGCTTCAGTGTACAGCAGAGATTGTTCTGGAGCTCAAATGTTCCCCTACAATCTATAGGTGAATTGTTGGTTGTTCTCAGCAGTACACATTGAGGATTAGTATTATCATATTGCTGTCACACTGTAGTATGATGAAGAGGCATTAATTGCAGTCACTGATTGCAAAATGGGATTGCTGTCTTTCTGTGAGCTATTCCAAGTAGTTTTATACAAATTGCAAGTTGTCAGCTTTCTAAGGAGACTTACAAGTGTATGCTGTGAGCTTCATGCATTGTTTATAATTAATTAATCTGATGATTGCAAGAGTCGATAGGAATTCACTGAATTGATGAATATGCCAGATCCCACTGTACTCTCTTGAGTGCCTGGAAGACAGCTTCTTACACCTGATCTTTTAGCTTACAGCTTTATCTATAGTTCTTATTCATACATACCTTTTAAAAGTGTATTTATATGAAGATACATGCCTTATAGATCTTTGAATAAGAGACCGTCTGTCTTTGAGACTGAACCTGCTGCTTAGACAAGTAGTTGTGTAACAGCCCTCTTCCTTCTCTACAAAGGGTGAGCTGCACATGAATTAAAAATAACATCCTTAAGAGCAAAATCTCCTCTGTCTGTGTGCATATGCATGTAGGAGAGAAAGTAAGCAGGCTGACCCCATTACTTCAGTTGGAGAGCATAGGTTGATACAAGAGAGTAAGCAGCAGCAACTACTCTATTCAGCTATGTAAAATAACAGTCTAGTAAATGCAGCATAGAAAAGCCAGACTGCAGGGATAGCAGCTATGATTGTACCTGTACATCATGCTTTGGTGTTGAGAGATACAAGACAGTGACTCAAATGGACTCAGCTTGAAGTGCCTCCATTCTGCACTTACTGGAACAAGTGGCACAGAAAGTCCCCCACAGCCTGACCCAGCTTGCCTATTCATAGAAATTTAAGGAAAATTTAGTAGCTATCTCCATCTTTTGCTGTGTGCCTGCAAAAGGCCAAACACAACACTTCAACTAAGTGGTCTCAAAGCACTTCAGTGCTCATTTCTGACATAAATATTGACACTTCCCCTCCTGTTTTTTGACATAGTACTGTTTTGCTCAGTATTACTAAGGCAGACTTTCAAAGGGCTTATTAGAATGTGGTTAATAAAATTCCCAGATTGCCCAGAAGAATGTTTAAACATTTGTACTTCTTGTTCTAGTTCTACCAAGCACAGAACATGTAGTACCAAGCTTGTTATTTGGAAGGGGGGCACGGCTGGGGGGCTAGAAGACCCTCTGGAAGTTGGTCACTCAAACTGAACTGTTAGATTCATTTTCAAAACACTTTTGCACCTCATTTTTTAATAAACAAAGATTTTTGCTTTAGTATCAAAATATTGGCAAGTGGTTTATATTCCACACATTTCAGTGATGTGTGTATGGCTACAAGAAACTGGAAGAAAAAGAATAATCCAAGCACAGTGAAGAATTTATTTCTACACCCTAGTGCTGTTTAGTATTCCTGATGCTGTGGCATTTGCAATATCCATTCAAAATCCCTGTGTTCTCATAACAGTATACATCTAGTGTAAAGGGTGGATTGTTCCTTGTTATATGCAATACATTACAAGCAATTTGTGTCTTCTGACTCTAGGAAAAAAAAAAAAAAAAAAAGAGTGCCTACTGCATTCTGTTTCACCAGTGATTCAGAAACTCTCCTGGGATAGCGGATAGGTTCCTTGCAGTTCTCCTGACATTGGAATTTAACCTTGGTTACAGTGCAGATGGCTGATACTCTACTGCCACAGTAAGTGCAGTATCACTGCACCAACTGACTTAAAAGACCATCACTGCAGAGGTGGTTGGAAGACAAAGTAATTTGGGGAATTTTGTTTAGTGTGAGTTTTGTAGTTGTTTTGGGCATTGTTTATTTGATTTTTTTGTTTGTTTGTTTTCTTTTGCTTTCTAAACTTGCTTTACAATCTGTCAGTTAAGCATGTCTGAGAGAGAAAGTGTCAGGAGATGATGGGGTTAGATCCAGTGATGAGTGGGGGGGGGAAAAAAAAACAAAAAAAAAAAAAAAGGTACCCTGTAGCATCTTAAGAGACTGCAGGATACTGAAAATGTTCAGAAGAGCAGTGCAAGTTACTTCAGAGGTTTTAAATCAGGACATTACACATGGCATGGAATTTTAGATGCATCTTTATGGAGCGTGCTTTTTTATTGCCTGTGCCAAATTAAAATTTGTACAGTGAGGAATGGGTTTATCCTATGACTGATTTAGAAAATTCCTAAACACTTTTTCTGTCTGTGATCTTGGGGAAAGCTTTAGATGACTAAGCAACACAGTGCAAAAGTAAGGTTTTAATCCCAGTGTTTTCATTTCTGGTGTAATTGATTAAAGTAATTCAGATTATTAGAAAAAAATACAAGGAAAAATATTGCTTTAAATGAGCAGCAAATAATAGACAGAGGTCTGTTGGGCATATATTTGCCTCTTCCAAATTCCTTTTGAAAAAAGATGCCTTAATCATAGTTCTGTTTGGTCCATATGTGCAAATCATGGTTATTTAGGCTCCTTCTGTTCTGCCAACACCTAAGTGTCCTGTGATTTGACCTAAGGTCAGAGTCTTCTTGCCTCTGTAGCAACACCTGGGAAAAGCAGTACAGATGCTAGAAAATATGGGTGAAATTGTGATGTTCCCCTGGCCTTTGCACTATGCTTTGGTGTAATCTGAGCTAGGTAATAAATGGAGAAGAGCTGTTTAGAGCAGCCTTAAGGAAGAGAGAGTTTTGAGTGACAGAATCCAAGGATTTCAACCAAGGATTTGGCCCTCCGTGCTTTTCAGCTTCTTAAAATTACTGATGGATTTTTTTTTTCTTATTACCACTAATAAACAGAATTATAAAGTTTTAAAGAGTCTGTCTTTAAAATACTACACATTTTACTAAAATGCATGTGATGGCCTTTTGGTACATCAGTGAATCCTACAATTTCTGGCCTAGAAAAGCATTTTGGGTTTTTTTGTTTTATAGCATAGGCATCCATAATCTAACATAGATTGAAAGAGTAGGATTATTGTATCAATCATTAAATTTCTATGTGTTCCATAGAAATAATTTTAAAAAGATTAAAATATCTAAAAAATAGAATAATTATAAAAATTGTGTAAACCTCTGGAAATTTTATCCAGTTACATACAATTAATAAAATGTAAAAATCAGTACAGATGTGTGTGATTAGGAGGTAAACAAAAACAAAATCAAATCAAGCTTTTTAAACAATAAAAATGCAGGTAGAAAGAGACAATGAATTCAATCATATGTTGTCAGGTAATTTAACAAAATGATTTTTTAGTCTATTTACACTGATTTCAGTTCCCTTGGACTGAAAACTAAAAGCATTCTGATAATTATCTTGGAAGCTATTCTGAATTTCAAATTTTAATCTCTGCAGGAATGGGTATGTTTTTTTCCACATTGTGGTCATCTTGTGCATCTGGATAAGCATCTGAGATCACTGTTTTCTTCTAGAAATGAGGATCATGATAGCAGGAGGTGATAGTAATCATGGGATGTGGATCCAGAACAAAGTCTCACTGAGGCTAAAAGGAATAAAAGGGCTTAGTAAACACTGACAGTGGATTCCACATGGCAGTCTTCAAAGGAGTGGTGTGAAGTGTCAAGTATAATTATCCTCACTCATGTTTTAACATTTAGAATGACTGTCCCTTATTTGAGGGAAGAAACCCTAGTTTGGCAGTACCTTTGAGAGTCTCTGTACTTCACAAATGGAAGATAATTGTGCACAGACTGTTTGAAAGGGGAAAATAGCATCCATATGAAAATGAAGAAATTTGACAGATTCTCAGAAAATGTTAATGGTAAATCTGTGCATTGATTCTGCTTCATTGCCCCACTACTTTCCATGACAAAGCTCATTTGATGAAATAGCACTCATTCACCTGAAAACAAACAATCCCTCAATCATATGAGCTTGGGAAATTAACTCCTTTTCTGTACATTATTGATTCTTGTGAGTTTTGGCTGACTCTTGGGTGTTTTTTGATTTATAAGTAAATGTTCATGCCCTTCACCCATCAACAGCTGGGAAGTCAGCCCACTTGTGTTCAACATAAATGTGAACTTAATAAAGGCATACTAAATCTTGCTTCCTTCAGTTATTGACAGTTATCTTAAACAGACATTACACTCCCCTCTTTTAACTGCCCTTATTTAATTAAATGCAAAGTATGGTAAAGTGTAGAAAATTTTAATTCCACAGTAAATCATAGTAATAGCTTCTCATTTGGTAAGGCTCAGATGTGAAATTAGAGGTGTGAGTTATCTCCATAACTAAGAACATCAATAAACATTTGCTTGTATAACAACAATTATACAAAAAACAACTTTAAAAGAAGATTTAGACTGTGAACCTCAATTCACAAGAGAGGAGGAAGATGGTCTGGGACGAATGCTGAGTTGCATGTAGAGAATTGAACCCTGGCATCTGTCTCTGGTGATCAGTTTATACTGGGAGACTGTAATGTGCACAGATGTGTAGTACCCATGTTGAACTTGGCACTAGTGGTTCCTATTTTTGGGAACTGTAGCTTGATTGCTATTAATGATAATCCAGAACTGCCAGTTGCCTCTCTTGGCAGCCATTTAATTGTCTCTGAATGTCAATAATTGTGTATTTACTCACAGATAACTAAAGGACATGTGCCAGTTTTACTGTGAAGCCTCCAAATGTCATTTGTGTCATATTAGAAGCTATCAGTCAATTCTGAATCAATTTAACAGGCATTCAAAACCAGATACTTTACAGGTGTTACTGCATCCTTTCAGTTATCTTTACAGCCTTTCAAATTACAGATTTTGTAGGTAATCAGATTTGTTTGCAAGGAAAACATAAGAGCTGAGAAACGACTGTCCTCTGAATTTCACATTTGCCAAGTTCCAAAACAATTTTTTCTCACCTAGCATCGATCTAGGTCATCCTCCTTGTAATACCACCATCATGTTAATATTTTTATAGTACTTCAAAATTCTACTACATTATTTTTGCAAAAAGTTACCAGCATCAGAGAAAAGACTTGTTTTGAGAACTGCTCTGTAATTCTCGTGCCTAAGACTCCCAACATCTCAGAATGTAGATGTAGATGTAATCAGTAGATGTAATCAAGTATGTTCTTTATTTTTTCAGTGGACTGGAAGACACCTTACTATATTCAAGAATACCTTTTTCCCCACAGATTATAAGAAATTCTTAAACCAAGATATTTCTGTGTCACATAAAAAAAATATTCAATCTTGTTAGCAGATAAAAGTACTCTACCTACAATTTGTTACTGATACTCTTAAAAATCTTTCTAATGCTGTCTTGAGTGCTGCCAGTCACTAATCTTCCTAATTTATTCACATTTATGATGAATTTTCAGTCATGGTTACCAATCACATTTTATTAAGTGTGATTTATTTCTCATTTTTGTCTGTTAGTAGCTCTTCTAATTTTTAATCACTTTCAGTCCCAGCACTAAACATGGATAGGGTTTTAGTGAAAAATATTTCCAGTTCTTGCAAAACCAGGACTACTCGTTTACCAAATAAATTGTTCTTCCAATCTTTCCCAATCTTCCACTCCCATTTTTCCTTTTATTTTTCCCCCTCGCTCTCATAGTCAGCTTTACAAATCAGCACTAAGCAGACAAGGCATTTGTTTTTAAATCTGACTGATTTTAGTACTTTTGAATGTATTACCTTACTTCTGCAAAGGGTTTCGGGAGATCCAGCACTGATCATTACAATGGCTTAATTATAAACATCCAGTTTTGCAAGATGTTTTATCACTAGCTCTTGCAGATCTTCCAGTGTTGGGGGCTACTTTGGGATCTAATTAGTTTCTAATTACTTTTTCATCCTTTTCTCCTGAGCAATTTTTCCTGCAGCATCAAGGGAGCTCAGTTATGTGTAGAACTACAGTTTAACAACTCAGAATTAAATTATCTCAGAAAGTAGGTGTGGCTGCTCACTTAATTTCTCTTTAGTTGTGTATTATTTCCTTCCCATAAATTCCTCTATTTCCTTCCGATAAATACAGGACTTCCAATTTATAGGAACAAAATTCTTCTCCCCTTCTGATAGTTTCTGCATGTTCCTTCCCAATACCCGTCAAGTATAATCTGTTTGCACAGCCTTTATCCTCAGGAAAAAAAAAATGTCAGAGGAAAAGTACACTATCCCATTTGATGCACTTTTTCCACCTGTATATGAAATGAAAAAATTCATTGAGAACAAATAATACACTTGCTTCTCAAATTCAGAAGAATTCAGAAGAGACTCTCCTTTGAATTGAGTCATGTGGAAGTATGTTTCCTGCAGTACAACAGTGGGTGGAAAAATCTATGGTAACTGCAAAAACATTCTGGGGAGGGTTATAAAGTCAGTTTGTAAAGACACACAAACTATCTTTTCTTATTTTCTGCTTTTTCCAAGTAGTAACTAATAAAGATTACAATGTTGTTCTTGTTGTTACATTTGTTCTGACAGATTAGCTACTACTTCTTGCAGCATTCCAT
Organism: Florisuga fusca; assembly: GCA_038090715.1. Taxonomy (NCBI): domain Eukaryota; kingdom Metazoa; phylum Chordata; class Aves; order Apodiformes; family Trochilidae; genus Florisuga; species Florisuga fusca. The sequence goes on along the minus strand of JAAWXA010000015.1, from coordinate 7,109,875 downwards.
TTCTCCTGCCAGTTAGACTTCTCATTTTTTACCAGTTTTTGTCAGCTACCAGAAACATGTAAATGATTGGCATTTCTGTTCCTGAGCTCAAGGTGTTAATTTATTCTCCCTGACATTAATTCTTTGCATTTCTGCTACTTCATTACTGGGGAGGACTCTTCAGACTTTATTTTTCCCCCCACTCCCCCCCCCAGGGCAACCATCTTTTCAATTATACACCATAACAAGTCTAACATAAAAGTCTTCTGGGCATCAAGGCTTAAAACATCTGGCACATCTTGCATTACATAATAGAGCACTAGGTCATTTCCAGTTTTTCTGTCTCCTATTTTGAAATAGAAATTTTTATGAAATAGAAATTTATTTTTCAGTCATAAACTATATTTTCAATGTTGCAAAGCTTTCTCAAGGAGAGAGGAGATTCATCCAAGCCAGTAGCAAAAATAGCATCAAATTCAACATCTCCTTTCTCAGTGAGAGGGTCAGGGGTCTGAACAGTGAGGTCAGGGTGCAGGTCTGGCTAAGTGCTACATTTGCCTGATGCCACATCAGATGCCACGTTTGAGCATCTGATTCTGTTGTCACCTTCTGCACAGCCTGCTGTGGCTGGGGGCCAACCAAGTGTCTTTAGGCTTTCATTTTCATTACAATATTTACATTAATGCTGCCAATTGTGATCATGTTGAACTTATAGCTTGTTAAGTTCAGATCTGGTTTAATGTTTTTGAACTGCAGTAAGGATGCCGAGGAGCATTGCTTCAAATTTCATTTTACATAAAGTTCCTAACATGTATGCAGTAAAGCTTTAAAGAGGCATATGCAAGGTTTTCACTAAAACTTCTGATCAAGGTGAATGCAGGATCCTGAGACTGGCATTTCTGTTCCCCATGGTGGAGGAATTGACTTCACTTTGTACTACTGCTTGTGGTCTATGTATTAGAAAGCAGTAGATAGCAAAGAAGTGCTGAGCTAATGCAGGGTCAACCTAACACATGTGCTGGGCATACAGCTTCCCTGTTTGGGTCCAGAAGCAGAATAGCTGTAGACCCAGCACTGCTTCTGGTCCTGGGCTGGCTCACTCTTGGCCATTTCTAGCAGCTCCATTCCTAGTGGTGCAGCCACAAGGCACTGGTTTGCAACAGGAATCTTAGTTGCTGAAACTATGTGATTAACAGGCACTGCTGAAGTTGTTTAATTAGGTATTATTCCATGCTGGTTTGTCAAGTCATTTTCTAAAAGACATGAAATGTGATAACCATAAAAACATGAGGTCAAGTGGCTGTTCTCTACCTCAGCAAGCCATGTCACTGGGACATGAAGTGACCAGACAACATGCCAACTAACTATGACAAAGTAGACAAGACTTGCAGAATGACTTAGTGCTGGTTCTTGCTGTTCTTAAATACTGGTATGAAAGCAGAACCTAAAAGCAGAAGTCTGTTGGTTATTCCCCTAGTTTCTGAAAAATGCAGATGTTTGCAAAAATGAATTATTCCTTTAGATATTTGAAGAGAGGAAAACCAGTCATGGAACATAAAGATATTAAGTGTTTCAGTAATCAAAGCTGTGTTCTCCAACTCAAGTCAATTAGTGAAACACCTTAAAAAAAAAACAAAACCAAACCAAAGCAGCGGCTTTATTTGGGAATTCTTCAGTTTTATAAATAGCTGTGACATTTCTAAGTCATGATCTTAGGCTTGTGACATTTGGACAGGACCAAGTATAATTCAAATAAATCTGGATAAATTAGATAAAATTGTCTTTTAAAGAAATAGCTATGTAGTGGTAACTCTACAGCTCAGCTCTACTCCAGCATAGAACTGCCATTTCTCACAACTGCCACACGAGTGTAAATTTAGGGGGGTTTATACACAAATAATGATTTCCAGAAAAATACATGGAATTTGATAGATTTCTAGGTTTCCCACTCAAGACCACTTTGCCTGTAGACATTACTTAAGCAGCCACCTTTGTACTCCAGCAATGAATACTTGAAATCCTGTTACCCAGATCAGTGACCCAAAATGTCTGCTTTCCTTAGGCCTCAGCATCCACCCAAACATTACCTTCAGGAATGGTAGGATGACACTGACTTTACCCAAATAATCTTAGGTATCTGACACTGCTGTCATCCTGAGAATTAACACAGGTGACTAAAGACAAGCTCCAAGCCTGATACATTCTTGAACCACTTCCTGACATCCAGCAACACCAAACATCCTCAGTTAAAGCTCCCAGGGCAAGAGTGAAAAATAAATCTAGCCTAAAAGTCTGTGTGGGTCTCTGTTCTCAAGGGAAATGTGGTGGTTAGCTACACTAGTCCCCAGTCCATCACTGCAACACACTTTTGACATGACTAAAAACAGTTGACTCTGGATCCAAGCAGGATTATGATTATTTCCACACTGCTTGTAGTAAGTTGGTATTTGTACACAATATAATTGATCCCTAAATACAGTCAAATACCAAACAGCATCTATTCAGTTGTAAATGTGTATATATAAAGGGTTCTCCTAAGAGAAGAATTAGTTTTTGTCACACCCTCCTAGAGATGAGATTTAATAAAAAATGCAGCTGTTGACTTAATTGCAACAGAAGAATATGATTAATGGACTGGCCACTGCAAATTTGTGGATGATTATCCATATTCCTTAGCCTCATTGTCTGCACAAGGTCTGTCTTATATTCTGCTCTGGTTTTGGGTATCCAGTGTACCAGTGCAGGTAAATAATTGATTGTCCCTTTGTCCTCCTCTGCTATGCCCTGTATGTGGAGGCTTTTGAGGAGAAAAAAAAAAAAAAAAAAAGAAATTCCAAGGAAATATGTCCTTTAGACAGAAGACATTCATTCATGTTGTACAGACATTTCTTATGTCATCTTTTCAAGTGATGAGGTGGGTGGAGGATAAATCCAAGGCACTCAATTTCAGCTTGATTATACTCATTTGAATTTCCTGACATCTTTATTTAGGCATGATCTGGGGAGGGGAGGTTCTGGCACCAATTTAGTCAGGTGTTACATATGGGGAAACTAAAGCTGATAAATATCCCAGTGATCGTTTTTCTGGACATCAGAGTGTATGAGGGAGGAACTGCTAATAATGTGCAATGTCTCTCAGTATACTCCAAGAATCCTGCAAGATCCTGATTTTAAAAAGCAGCTGCAGGTAAACCATCTCACAGCAGTTTGGAATTTTGAGGTTGCTGTGGCCCTGCACAAGGTTGTGTCAGCAAGGCAAGGTTGTTGCCTTTTCAAATGCTGACTGGTCTGATAATGTCCTGAAACTTTGCATTTGAGCATATCTACCAAAAGAAGGAATTAGTTGAAAATGTGAAGAACCCAATACTTAAAAACCAACTTCTAGCCTCAGAAAAAACTAAATTCCGTCTAATGTGGCACAAGTAAAAGACTTTACCAGGTGAGTGAGGACCCAGTAGTGAAAGGGCAGCTGGAGTGACTGGGGGGGATGGAGAATTAAGATGAAAGAATTTGGAGAGCAGATGAGCTCTGCTCTATTACCTTCTTAAGCTTCAGCTTCCGATGTTCCTTCAAAGTTATAGGAACAAACGAGAGGGTTTGAAGGCTTAGAGAGACTGTAGGCCCATAATACTTTAATCTATTTCTTTTTGAAATGGAGGGAGAGTAAGGCAGAGAAAAGAAACTGTGCAAGGTGTTTGACAACAAAGAGTGCAGGGACCTCTGAGCTCTTTGAGGGTCAATTAGCCAGAAAATGTGTTAAAGACTACATGCTCTACTGGATTATTGGCCAAAGAATTACCCCAGAGCACTCAAAGTGGCCTTGTTGCCTGACTACAGAGAGGCAATTACAGATTTTGAGGATGTGCTACGGAAGCTTTAATTAAAGGTGTTATTTCTACATCACTGAACATTGAAAATGAAATTCTTACTTGCAGTCATGAGAAGTAGCTTTTGTCTCTCCCTTGTGTGTAGTATGTCAGCATGAGACATGGCTGGCTTTGGCATCTCTTCTTTAGGCATGTGTATTGTATTTCACCCCACCCCTTCTCCTAACTGCCAATTATAATATTGTCGTGTTAAGAGGTGGCTTTCCATTGCTAGACCTTATGGCTTCCTCTGGCATTGTATAGGTCTCTCCCAGCAAGGACAATATGATCTCTAACTCAATTTCAATATGAAGTTTACTACTCTTTGTGTGCAGAGCAGAAAGTATTAGCTATATCAAGAATGATAAATCTGTTACCTGCAAAATGGGTAGTATAGCAAGTTCCAGTCAGTTTTGGCACTTGATGGCACAACCCCCCAGACCTAGAAGAGCAGCACCAGTACCATTGCACCAGCAGCAAACACAATCCCTTCCTGGCACACCTGCTGATAATGGTGCCTCCAGGGGTGCTTCAGTGACCGCCTAACCAAGAAAAGCTTTCTTCAGGAAGACCATGCTCTTCACAACCATACAATTCTTGAGGATATTATATACACAAAGAGAACAACCTCAAGTGCCACCTGTCCTGCTCAAAAGCTGCAGGAAACAGCTGCCTGCTTTTCTGAGAAGAAGCCCTTTGGACTCCTTTTGGCATCATCACCACTGAAGTTGAAGAGCATGGGGGTTCAGCTTATGGTGTGATTTATTAAAATGAGATAAGAGGGTGTGCATTTTCTGCTGATTCCCCTTAGGTGCAGGTAACATAAGCTTGTCTTTCATACAGCCTTAACTCTCACACTGAAGTTTTATAATTTACTTTGAGAGTTGATGTGACAGACCATACTACAACACAAGCTTTGCTAGAAATCCAGAACACCATTGTTACTTACTTTGTCAGACAAGAAACATGCAAAGTAGGGGAAAAAAAATACTTACCTTTGTTTCTTGGTTATTTTGACAAATCCTCTGATTTTCTGTTCTGCTCTAGGGGTTGCTTATGTCCTCCTGCAACCCAGGGCTTGTTCTCAAAACACTGAGGCTCCTCCAGCTCAGGTCTTTTCTAGTTATGGTTGGTCCTTCAGTTAAAGTACTCCCCCCAGCTGCAAAATGCTCTTCTCTCTTACCACCCCTTTCTGATTTTTCATGTATCTTCTAAGTTTTGTCTTTATTTATACGCTTTCCTTTCAATGTCTGAATTTTTAAATCTGAAAATGATGTTTTCTCTAGATGCTGATGCCCTGTTGGAAATTCATGGACCGACAAAAATCAGTCTGAGACATGAGCCACCATCCTTCCCTTACCACATGTGTGGTCAAATTCACTAAAATGAGGAAGACCTTAGATCCCCCATCTGTGGGATGCAGTCTGGAGGCCCTTTTGGCAGGCAGGAGTATGTTTTAAACCGTTCTGTAGTGCAGCCAATTATCATAATAATAGTTTCATTATTAACCAGAGTTCATAAACTCTTTGCAAACCTGTTCCTCAGCTCATGTTTCTTTGGTGCAAGAGCCAAGTGTTAGCTGGACAGATGGGAACCTTAAAGCTTTAAAGAGGTTCTTTGGGTTTTATTTGCTTGTTTATTTAGTCTTTTCCCATCTCAGAGCAGTGCCCTGCCTGTGCCATGCCCACAGAGCACTGCAGACACTAAAGCCACCAGCATTTCAGGGCTGGCTTAACCAGCAGTGCAGAGGTGGTTTGAAGGTCCTGCTTCCTGCACATTGGGGAGCTAAATATTCCCCCTTGATACCAATGATATATTTACCCCTTTGCTGCAAGGAAACACAAAGCAAAATAAAAACCATCAAGGTCCTGGATCAGTTGCTGGATATGAGATGGAAAATGTCTCTGAATGTATGGTTGCATGGTAAAGCCAAGCCAAGCCATGGTAAAGCTTGCCCCACTCTCCTCCTCTCTCCAGGTGGAAAGCCACCATCTCCCTTGGGCCTCTGGTCATTGACTGATTCAGTTCACTTGTGCTCTGAGCTCTTGGTTAAAGGGGATAAATTTCATTGGTGTTCAGGTTCTAGATAATGTAACACATCAATTTATGGCAGAACCATTAAGTCATTTCATAGTTCCCAAGAGAATGTCAGGAATTGCCAACAGTTTTCAAAAAATTTTTAATTGCAAATGCATATTTTGTAGTTAACTGCAAGGGAACTTACACAAAGGTTTGGCTAAAGAGTGGCTTTGACTTGGGTCCCTGTAGTACTCCTCTTCCAGCAAAGCAGCTGCTGCTAACAGTGACTACTTCAGCAGCATTGCTCTTACAAAGTCCAACTGAGCAGTATGTAGTGTACACAAAGTCTTTAATAGTTGTGGCTGGCCAGGACTTCTCCTTTGCTATCAGGGTCAGCAGCCAGAGCTCCCAAAGTCAAGCTCTTGTTATACCCAGCACCTGAAGTGGCCTCCCTGAGAAACCTGTGGTTTGATGTTAGCTCCCTGAGTGTCATTAAGTGAGACAAGAAACAGGAAAAACATGCATAGCTGTTAGAAGGATGTTATGATACTAATTTTGCAATAGACAGCTCAGTGCAGTTTTATTTTAGACCCCATCCAGATGCCTAAAACAGGTCTTGAAACAGTTAAGCCTCATGATATAATTGTGACTAGATGTGCAAGAAGATAAAGTAACTTTCCCAAGGCTGTACAAGGCAGCTCAGAAAAACAGACAAGTCAGACTCACAGCTTTTTCACTAACCATGTTGTCAAAGCTCCTTTTCCCCTGTGATTTTATAGTGGGGTTCCATGCCAACGTTATTAATTTATGCTTAGTTCTTGCTCTTGTACCAGTTTAAGCTCACAGTCAAGTTTCTAAAAAGAATATTGCTGTGTGCTGCTCAGATCCATGGTACAATACCAGCTTTATTCACAAATAGGAGAGCCTTTACCACTAACTACAAGGGTACTTTATTTTTAGGTTGTGTTTTCACCCACAGTCTGCAGAGTGATCTGTATGTGTGGCATTTGTTTCTTTTCTAAATCTGTTTTGTCAAGTTTTATTTTAACACTTGTTCTGAATGGTGCAGTTGGCAGTGGACAGGGGCTCTTTGCCTGCAGTCGTGTGCCACCAGCCCCAAGGGCTAGAGAATCTCACTTGGGTACATCCTTTGTACCCATCTGTACTCACAGATAAATCTGGGTGATTTAAAAGATGCTGGTTCAGAATATTTTTGGTAACTGTGATCATTTACTTACTTAGTGCTGTAAGATTTCACAGGGCAGTGAAAACTGAAATACACGTTCAAGTTAATTTGCACTTGCAGCCTGCTGGACAACAAAGAGACCTAATTACTCTTCTTATTCTTGTAGCTGCAAGCTATGACTACAAACCTCACAGGGGACAATTGCTAAATGAACTATTTCCAGTGGGAAGCTAACAGGGATTATATCTCTGGGTTTGACCACTGGTGATCTGAGTGTCATGAAGATGTTCCTACAATTTGACCCTTTATTGCCTTTTTTAAATAGCTCTTTGTAAATGCAGTAAAATAATGTCCTGGGATGATCCTGAAGCTTGAATAGCATTTTTAATAGCCAGTGACTGTGGCCAGTTCAACTACTGTTCTGGGGGGTTTTGTGCTGTTTTTTGTTTGGGGGTTTGTTTATTTGGGGGTTTTCTTGTTTGGTTTGCTGGGTTTTTTGGTGGGGTTTTTTGTGTTTTTTTAAATCCCAAGTAACATCTAAAAGTTGAGGCTTGATTTGAGGAAGATGGTCTCCAAATCCTTTGCTTATTCATTGTTCCACTGTTTTACAGTATATATGAAACTGCTTGAAAGCTCTTCTCCCGATGAGGAATGTAGGTTGTTTCTAATTATGTGACATGTAATCAAGCATGACATTCCTACTTACCTCTAAGATGACAGCAAGCTTTATTTCCTTAAACAGAGTGAGGTGGGAAACCTTCAGGTGTTAATTGGAGCCTAAAGCCTGTAAAAATTCTTCATTTCACTATCCCTCTGGCATATCTGTGCTAATTTCTAGTGCAGGAAAAATTCTGTCAAAACAACTGGAGTGTGAAAAATGCCCACACTTTGGGCTTCACATTTTATTTTTAACTCAGAGTGTTTCCTCATTCTCTATCAATCATGACAATTGTTAATGCAAGAAACTGAGAGAGCCTTCTTAGCAGCTCAGCACAGAGAAGGGTTTAATACTGAGAGCTTTGTTCTCCATGTTAAATGCCTATTGACTTCTTCAGCCCAGAGAAATATTGATTTTTCTTCCTCTTTCTTTACAGCCTCTGCTTTCTTTCCTGGTCGCTGTGCTGAGATCTTTGCCAAAGGTCAAAGCATTGGGAAGCTTGGAGTCCTACACCCTGATGTTATCACCAAGTTTGAGCTGACCATGCCATGCTCTGCCCTAGAGATCAATATTGAGCCCTTCGTGTGAAGATGGGACTTTTCTCCTCCTAAGCCATCCACTGTCACATGCAGCACCCTCTACTCTTTTGTCTTTCTCTGCAGGCAACATCTGCTTACACTTTTATATTTTAATAAACTAGAAAACCAGCCTGGCTCCCTGGGTAAATGTATTCTGTACAGTGTGATTTGGCTAACTTCTGCAGGGTAAGAACGTGGCATCTTGGACTAGACTGTGCCCTCAGTATTTTTAAAGGACAAAGGGGGGGAGAAAGAAGTTGGGTAAAAGCCCAGTGTTTAACAAGAGAAATGTAATGGCAGAGCACATGATTAGTTTTCAAAATCAGAAATGTTCCACAGACACAGCTTCATACTGTAACTGATTATGGCTGCATAACAGGAATCTCATTCTTTTCTTATTGCATGAAATAAGATAATTGATTAGAGCAAATGTTGAGTGAATGTGAGCAGAACTAAGGAGTTGAGCTTTTATTCTGTACGGTTGTCATGTGCTCATCAGTGGCTGGGGGAGGAAAATAAACTTGTTTCATGAAAACCAGAGCTATTCTGTAAGCAAGATATGTGTAATATCTGCTTCCCTACTCCAGACATAACTGTTGATCCTTTATCATTCTAAATTCAGAAAGGGGTGGGGGTGGAGTTAAATTTTTTCATGGTTGATGTAAGCCTAGTGGTTTTTGAAGCTCCAAACCAAATTGGAGAAATGCATTTAAAAGCACATGCCAGTGGTCTTTTGCATTAAGAGCTGAAAAATATCAAAGCCTTTTCCTGACTGAGGCTGGAATATTTGTCTGCAGAAGTCAGCTGGGTCCTGCTGCACTCACATAGCCCCACCAGTGGCTTTCTGAACCCCAGCTGCACAGCAGGGACCACACAGCTCTCGGACACTCTTTCTTCTCCTGCAGTTTTGCCCCTGACAATACAGGAAAACCTCTCACGGGTCAGGCTTTGCCTCTCAGTGGCTTTCTGGCAGCACTTGAGCCTCTGCTGCCTGGGAAGCTGAGATGCTCCATCAAGCATAGCAATGGCCCATACCTCCCTCCTGCTCTAACATCGCTGACTGGGTGGCCAGCTCAGTAGACTGGAGCAGGCTCTTTACCAGCTTGCTAGTGAAGCTGGCTGGCCCTCATTTCTGATACTGTAAGCATTGCCAGTGGTGCAGGCTGACAACAGTGAATATTTTGTGTTAAGCCACTGGGCTGTGGTTTGTTTCTGTTTCTGTTGTGAGAGCCAGGTAGCCCCTGATGCCAGGAGGGCAACATCCAAAGATGGAAATCTGGGTGATGCTGGAGAAGGGTGTTGCAATTCCTGACTCAGCAAGAAGAGAGATGAGAGCAGGGGAAGCTCACAGTTTTATGAGCTGCCTGTCCATGCAGTTCCCTGTCACTGGACCCGTGGTGGCTTTTCAGTGGTAACCCTGTCAGAAATCTTAACAGGTGGGAGGGCAACAGGCAAGGCTTCTTGGTGCAAGTGTTAATCCAGTATGAAAAATAGGCTACAGTTACCCATCTGGAAACCCTATGGTTCCTCTCAGATGGAAGTGTAGATTTTAATTATCTCTGCATGACAGACATGAAATGAGACTACAGCTATTGCCATACATTGCACGACTGACTCCAGTGCCCACAGAGAGTGAGAAAACTGCAGCTCACATTTTCAAGGCTCCCAGGGGGATAGCCAGCTTGTCCTTTGCAGGATATATCGCTCCGTGATGCCTACACAACTGTAACTAAGCAAGCTCACAGTGTGGGAAGCAATCTGTAACACAGATGGTAAGTATTAAACCTCCCTGTTTATTAGTGTGTCATGCATGGGGATTAGGATGGCAATAAGGCAGATTTGCATTTCAGCAGAGTACAGGCGTTTTTGGTGTCCCAGTTCTGTGATTTTACTGTCCTTTGGGTGTCAAGACCAGATTAGGCTGGGACTAAGGGGCTGAGCTGCAATGGTACCTGTTGCCAGGCTTTTTGGGATCACTTCTTTTTCCTACCATTTCCTACCATTTTTTTCCTACGTACTTGTTGATAACCAAGAAGCAGGGTGTTAGCTCTGTCCCAGGTAAGTAGCATTACTTCCTAGAGGAAGAGAATCAAGAGGAAGGTTAAAAAGTCCTCCTCAGAGCCACCCCTCCCTCTTGCAGCTAGACGTGGTGCTAGCAGCTTGCAGAGGCTGCTGGAGCTCTGAAATTCAAGATTTGCTGTAGTGCTGTGCTCAGGATTAGCTGTGAATCCTGACAAGTGGGGCACTTCACACAAATCCAGCATATTTATTGCAGGGTGTTGTCTTTCATAGCCCCAAGCCAATTATCTGATATTTACAGCTTGCTCATAGCTGGGGTCAATAATCAAGGTATCTAACACAGCTTTGGGCTAGAGAGAACCAGTTGAGCCTGACAGTTTTGCTTTTGCCCTTTGGTGTTGCTGTGATCTCTGGCAAAGGAACCATTGTCTGCTGATGGTGATAACTTCTAAGCAATATTTTAACATCTTTTGAACTTTGACTATTTGAAGTTGGATTTTTCACTATTGGTCCCCAGTGAATCACAGAATTGTCATGGTTGGAAAAGATCTCTAAGATCACGGTGTCCAACCGTCAACATCCCCTCCAATAAAATAAATAAAATATCTTTATCTGTATCACTATCACCATGCCCATTAGAGCATGTCCTGAAGTGCTTCATCTACATGATTTTTAAATATTTCAAGGAATGGTGACTCCACCACCTCCCTGGGCAGTTACAACTGAAACTATTTTCTTTTTTTCCATCCCCTACATTAAATCACCTGTATCCAGAAAAGCAACCTGCAAGCCTGCTTGTGGCTTTACCCAGGAGCTTAGAAGGAGGAGGAGACTGGGGTCACGACGAAGTTACTGTTGGAAATTTAAACCTGGCAAATTCAGTGCTTGCTGGTTGGGTTTTTAATCCCTGCCAAGGGGTGCAATAGTGTTTGGCTGCAGCCTCAAATAGCTAGTTCTCTGCTGGGGCACCAGCAGACAGATGCTCTGGGACAGGAGGAAGTCTGGATCAGCATCACATACCTGGAAAGCAGTTTGCAGAGAGAGCTCATCCAGAGGAGGCAGCCTGAAGACAGGACAGAGTGGGCTAAGGGTGAGCTGCCTGTTACATACCTCTTGAACACAAAGTGAAGGAAATTTAGAGAAAGATTGTCTTGGCGCCATCCCTCCAGCTGAAGAAGAATGCAGGATGGAGAGCTGTGGGGCTGGACAAGGACTGACAGGACAGTGCTGAGAAGTCAACAGCCCAGGCTCCCTGGCTGATGGTTCATATCTGGAAGTTATCTCCTACCCTTTTCCCACCCAAGGCACTGTTTCAATCTAAAAACTGAGCATGCCTACTAGAGAGGATCCAGCTGATGCCTTTGTGTCTCAGAGTACAGAACATGACCAGCAAACCCGCCACAAAACCTCATTTTCTACCATCATACTGGAGATGCTGAGGCACCCAAACTGTGGGGATAACAGCAAAGACACACATGGGTTTGCAACAAGGACCTGGTGCTTCAGGTTAATGGAAGACAGAAAGGGTGACACAGCCTACCTTGTCTCCTCAACACCTACTTGCCTCCTCAAAGCTGGCCCTGTGGGAATGGCACAGCCCTAGTGTGGAGCCCAGCTGAAAGCTGGACTGGGTCCTGGTGGCCTGGGGGTCCTGCAGCAGTCAGGGCTCACCCCAAGCATCTTTAGGCACTCAGGAGCCATAGACACAGTACTTCCAGGCAGGACAGGATGCTGAGCTGAGGACACCACCCTACCTGCTTTCAAATACACCTCCTCAACAGCAAAACCTTGTTAGGCCCCTCAATGAGCATGGATTGTAAACTGTGACTCATTCTCCTTACTGCAATCATTTACAATTAGCAATAAAGGATACTAAATGAACAGAGAAACACCAAATTTTGCAAAATAAGTATATTTTAAAGTTTGAACCAAGTACAGTTTGCATGTATTGCACGAATCACATGCAGGTGAATGCTATAAAAGATAAAAATACCTGTGTGCGTACTTTAGAAATCCAAGCATTTATCTATAGTTTATAAAATTTTCATAGCATAAAATAGCTGTGATTCAGAACAGAATTTTTACATGTAAAACTGCACGAATGTCCCTGTCAAACTGTGCCTTTCTTGGCACCAGCTGATTTCAACCCACAGCTTAAACACTCAAGTTTGCTGTCAAGTTTCTACCCAATTTTAGTCCCATCCAATGTAATGTGGCACCTCCACAGGGTTTCAGCTCTGCCATGCAACTGTGTGTCACAAAGTACCCTTAAAATAAGGGAGTTTAAACGTGGTCTAAGGCCTGATGACAGGACTTCTGTGGGCTGTGGGTGGGAGGGAGACCAAAGTCAGGTCCCTGGGGCTTTGGTAGCCCAAGGCCAGTGCTCACCCAGGTGAGCAGGAAGGTGCCCTGCTGGAGGGCTCACTGAACCTGCCTGTGTCCACAGGTCCACACAGCCTGGTTTTAAAGCATTTTATCTGCATCCTGAGCAAATCTAAAAATGTTTAACATTTCTGCCAGCATTTCTTTTGGAGACTACCAACCAGGTTTTAAAATGAGACAGCTCTGGAGCACACACCTCCTGCTCCTCAGACAAGGCTCCCAGCTGCCTTTTTTGAACTTCTTCATATTTACCCAAGCAGTCAAACTGAAGGCAAAGCAACTCCTTACATTTTTCAAGCCAGTTTTTCTTGCAGCCAGGAAGAGAAGCATACATGGTTAAAAAACTGGTGCTTTTTTTGTACATTCTGCCAGGAAAGGCACAGAGGCCATGCTTGAAGCTCTGCAGTCATAGCACACTACATTTTTCCAGCCAAGCAGACCACATTCACTGCTGTATTTCTCAACAGCTCATTGGTTCAGCAGCAGATACACATATATATATTAATATTTTTAATAAACAGCCTGAGTTATAGCAACAACCCTCCTATGAACACTCCTCAACCGCTATTCTACAATGTACACACAGTATTGCAAGATGCATGGAAGACCAATCGTCTGCAGCACCAGAAAATGTTGGAGTCTGATTGTTTCCACGCACTGTAGACACCCAAGTCACTACTCAGCTCCTTCTACAACGTGGTTTAAGGACATTACTTGTCACCAAGTCCCTGCACAATAGGAAGGGCTTTGTCCCAGCTCCTAGGCAGGGAAGTTAAATCACAGTTAAACAGGTTTAACACGAGCCTCAACACTGTGGTAACAACTCTGCTCAGTTGTACATAGGTACTGGATCTTTTGGTGGAGCCTTTTTTATTACTATTCAAGATGAATTTGTTGTAAATCACTTAAAATGTTTTGTGTGGGCTTTTTCTTTCTTCTGTTTTACTTCTTTGGTTGGTTTGGGGGTTTTGTTTGGTTTGCCTTGTTTTTTTAGGTATTGCAGTGGGTAAAACCATACTCACAGAACTAGTCAGGTCTGGCAGTGCTGTCAGAAGACCCAGTGACAAGCAACAAGTACAATAATCATCATATTTCTTTGGAAACACACAGCCATAGCCAAGTGTGGCCATCTGATCTCTGCTGAGGTTGGTTGCTGCCACTTGGCCAGCAGGATGCTCTTGCTGAAGCCTCACAGAAAGAATGTGCCAGCTCTTGAAGACCCCTGCACCCTCCATCTACCTGCCCATCATCTTCCCATCCTCAGGACATCTCCCTTCTCCCCCAGGCCTCAGGGGGACAGCAGGGTGCAAAGTTCTGTGCTGCCACAGGGTGATGCTTTCCTCTTGGCTGGTTGTGTCTTCCCCCACTCCACCAGCCACTCATTACCCCATGCCTCCAAGATGAGCCCTTCCTTGGCCCCTTCTTCTCCTTCTCCTGGCAAACCAGCTGCTGCTGCCTCTCTGACAGGGATTTGGGCTTTGTACACTGTGCTTGTCATCTTCAGCTCTCTGTGCCAGGGGTCTGGAATTACGGGATTCCGTGGGGTCAGTGATTTCTAACCCAAAGTTATCAGTGAACAGTGATTCCTTCAACTCTTCCAAAGTGGGTGATTTAGACCAGAGCAGAAAGGCACAAAACACTTTTTGGTCAAGTTACCAGCCCAGAACAACTTTTACCACATCTCTGAGACAGTGGGGCCACACGCTGCTCTGTGAGGAGGGTGCTGCACTCACATCAGTCCCAGCAGCTCGTGCAGCAGTGGCACAAGCACGGTAGCACAGAAGCCAACTGAGGAGTAAGTGATAAATTTGTATGGCACTTCAACTTCCAGCCTCCTGCGGGCTTCCAGGTCTCCAATGGGGAACCGGTACCGGTACCCCAGCACACCAAGGACCACACCCTTCATGACCCGGCGTGTCAGTAGAATAACAAAGATCCCTATGGAGAACCTGGCTAGCATGACCAGCACTGTTTTACTGGAAATCAGAGGAATTCCAAGCTGAAAATCTTGGCTGGTGTAGGCTGGGCTGGCATACTTGTTGTTTAACCAAAATCCCACAGTTGCTCCAGCTCCCGCTCCTAAGATAGTCGTGGTGTCTCCCCTGGTCGGGCTGTAATAGTCTAGTTTGGGGTAGTTGTAACACAAGACAAGAGGCACAACTAAGGACAGCAGTGGACAGAAGGGACTGGTTAACAGCAGGTGATCTATCATGTCCCACGCGGGGTACAAGAGCACGAGCAGCACGGCTGAAATCAGAGCTCCACCAATCACGTCCTGCAAAGAGATGGTGTTTGAAAACTTTGAGAGACCTGGAAGGCAAAGTAGAAATTCTCAAGTGACGATAACAGACCAGAATCTACACTCGTGAGCACACAGCAACAGAGGAAGACCCCGGATTCACAGCAAAGGCACAGCCCATGCTCAGTGACAACCCAAAGCCTGTGATAAACTAAATGTGACAATCTCTGAACCCTGCCTTCACCTTGTCCACATAGATATGCCCACTGACTCACACTTTCCCCTGAACAAGTGAGATTCTTCCCCTCCCTTTCATGTTTTGAAAGGCACACACACAATTCCATCTCAGCAATGACATCAGTAAGCTGCCTTCATACAAACCCCCCCACCCTCCCATAACTCAAAGTCATTTCAGTTTGAAAGTAGGATTATCACTCCTTTCCTTGCATAAATAAGATGATGGTCTTTTGTCAGAGACCAGCAACCCCACCCAGGCTCAAAGGGCTTGAGAGGCAGAGGTGCAGGAGAGGGTGGGTGTGCCAAAATCCCTGCAGAGAGCAGCCAGAGGTGGGCACCACCAGCAGGAATGCAGCACAAAGAAATTTGTTGCCTGAGCCTCCGAAATCCAGCTTGCAGCAGTTAAGCACCTGAGGCAAGTACATAGTTAAAACCTAATTTATTAACAGAGGCAAATAAGGTGTTTTGAGAACTTGATTGTTGTCAACCGCAAGGCTGGGAAGGGAGACAAGAGGTAACCCCTGACAAAACTGTCTGTGTGAGAACAGCCAGATAAAAAGCAATATAACAAGTTGTCTCATGTTGCTCTGCCAGCATCACTCAGGAGGCAGCACAAGTTGTATTCTGATGGTGAAATGCCCTGCAAAAAGCTAGAGCTAATCAGAGACGACAATGTCCTCCTCTCAAGATTCTATCTTTTTCACTGACTCCTAACAGTTGACTGCTACCATGCTTGGTCCCAGTCTAACATGAATTATTTATGAATATTTCATTTACAGCTAGGCAGAAATGAGGGGACGTTTCACAACAAAAATATTAAGTGACTTTCTGGTAAATGCATTATTCCATTATGGGTGAACTTGAGCTGCTTACAACTTCCAGGCAATAGATTCACAGCACATTTATTTTTAAGCAACTCTCCAGAGCCATTTTTGCATATTCCTTATACAAAACTCCACGTATATTTATCCCCTCATCCATGACATCAGAACAGCCATGGAAATACTCAAAGTTGCTCAGATGCCCAATATGTAAAATATTATTACGCATCAATATTCCATCTTAATAATCCGTCTTTTAGAACCAATTTTAGATTATAACTTTACTCCCAAATACACACTTCTGCCCAACATATGTAACTGCATCCACACAAAAGAGCTGGGGTTTGCTCTCAGCACTGGTGCTCAGAAACCCCATCATCCCTGTGTACCTCCTTTTCCCACCCCACTATTTGTCTACCTCATATTAGAAAAAAAAAACACCTGACATCCCATTACCCCCTCCACGGGTGACCAATGAGAGAAAGCCAAAAGTTTCTCACCTGCTTTTCTGTTCCAATTAAAGACATTTAACCAGACATTTAACCATGAACATTCCCCAGTAAAGGCTTTGTTCAGATTCACACAGCTGATTCCAGCATTTCCCAGACAGGACCCAGACAGCCTCTATTTATGGACCTGATTAAAGTTCTCTGAGTTTATTATCCTCCCATTCCTCCCTGATACAGAAAAGTGGCTCTTGCAGTTTTAAGCAGGACACAGAGTCAGTTCTGCTCCCCATCAGTGGCTTGTGCCAGTGGCCTCTGAAGTAGGTGCACAAGGCAAACCACTGGGGCCTGGGAATAAAATACTTTCTTGCACCAATAGTAAGTAAAATAAAATAAAAATGTATTTTAAGAGCAGTGTTTATTTTATCCCTATCTCATCCTTTTCTAATTTACATTAAAAAAATACACTAAAATATGATATCAGTACAGCAGTAAACATGTGCTGTATATATATATTGGGGGTGCATGCTGAGAATTTTTTTACTGTTAGGGGTTCACAATCAAACAAGTTTGGAGACCAGCTGTTCATTCTGGTGTTACCCCTACCCACCAGCATATGGACTTCACACTTTGGAGATGTCCTTTCTAGGAACTGCTGGGGAGCATGAGCCATTCCCAGCCACGGCCACCAGCAGCTTCTGGTACCCACGGACAGAGGTCCCACTTCCTGAACACCCAGAAGTGGTGGCTCAGTTCAAGACCAACATTTTACAAAGATATTTAGCGGTACAGAATTAATTATTCCCTCCCACATGCTCCCTCCTGCTAAACTGAGGAGAAGATGGGAAGAGGAGGGATGGATCTGGTTTCAGTGAGAAAAATTGCTTTGCTTTTCTGGGGTCTGCCTGCTGCAGCCCCAGGTGAGACCCGAGCTTCTCCCGTTGGTGCAGATGCTGGATGCACTCCCAGGAAGCACATTCCTGCCCGTCTGCCTGTGTAAACAGATTAGCCTCTTGCCAAACCCCCAATTACAAAGGAATTTTTAAATGAGGGCTGACACGAATTTTTTTGCTCAAGGTGCAGCCCTACCGGCAAAGCTTAAAGCCTCCCGTTTCCCTGCTGGGATTCCCCAGCTCCTTCAGCACAGACAAGTCCTCCACAGGATAAATCCCTCCCCAAAATCCCCCTGCCAACACACAGCTCAGCCCTGCTCTGCACCCTTCTGCCTCCACCACAGCCACCAGCATCTGCCCAGCTCATAGAATCACAGAATGGTTTGGGTTGGAAGGGACCTTAAAGATCACCAATTTCTAACCCCCCTGCCACAGGCAGGGACACCTCCCACCAGACCAGGTTGCTCAAAGCCTCATCCAACCTGGCCTTGAACATTTCCAGAGATGGGGCAGCCACAGCTTCCCTTTGAACCCCTTTGATTCCGGTGTCTCCCCACCCTCACACTATACCATTTTTTCCTAATTTCTATTCTAGATCTCCCTCTCTCCCAGTTTGAAGCCCTTGTCCTATCACTACATACACTTGTAAAAAATCCCTCCCCAGCTTTCCTGACCCCAGAACTGGACACGGGGGGGGTACACCCTGCTGATTTTAACAGCTAGAGAGCTGACATTTTGCTTTGCTGCCATTACTGCATTTCTAATGCTGCAAACCCTTCAAGTTACTTCCCTCTGCTGCAGGTACATAAAGAAAAACAATTGGCAACACAGTTCCCGTTGGATGAGAGACAGGACAGGGGCATTTAAAAATCCTTTCTGATCACCACCCAGGCAGCACAGCAGTGCCATGGGCTGTGGGTATGGGCAGTGCTGCTGCTGTTCTCATGGGGTTTTGGTTCCACAAGGTTTTGGAGCATGCTTTGTTTTAAGATTACAAAAGCCTTTCTGAAGGCAAGACCCTTCTATGCTCCTCCCATTGAATTATGGTTGGAGATGCAAAGTCACAAAAAGCTCCCAGAACATTGATCCAGCACCCCAAGCACACTGCTGCTCAAGCATCATGTTTCCAATCAAAGCAAAAATAACACTTCTCCTATTCTGTCTTGCCTATGGGCACTTACTGCCCAAAGTCCCTTCATGGGAAGATGCTACATTCCCTCCTGAGCAGAAATCTCTCACTTGCTTTTTCCACTCCTAGAGGCTGCTCCATTTCATCCCATGAGGACTGTGTTGCCACAGTCTGTAAAGTGATGCTAATACAGTATCTGTTTATCAGCTTTGAAATTTTTAAGATCACTTCAGGATTAATGATGGTGTTAAAAAAACAAAAAAAACAACACAGGTACAGCACAGCAAAGGAGCAGGGTGGGACCTACAGTGTAACCTCTCCCTAAAGCAGTAATAGATGTACCAGCACTGAATCAGTATACCTAGGGGGAAAATATAAAATAAAAAACTACTTCATTTACTGAAACAACCTTTAAGTTTCTTTTTGGTCATTAAAAAAAATGACCTTTGACTTCTACCTGCATCCTGGCTGGCACAGGGCACTACTGGCTCAGGGCAGTGTCCGTGGGAAGCTGCAGTCCCAGGGACACGGTCCCAGCACCAGCTGTGGCTCAGCAAGGGCCAAATCCTTAAGCTTGGTCTGTTAAGAAATTTCTACTGCTGGATCTGAAGGGTTAAAAGAGGGCTAAAGGCCTCCCCCTGCTCTGGGGGCTGCTCTTGGCTGGTGAAGTTCTTCCCAGTATGATTGGCAATGGTTTTGCTGGCATCTCTTTGGAATACTGTGCACTCATGTGAACCATCACTCATCACTTCAGACATGAGGTGACCCAGCAATAGTGAGACAGAAAAACCTGTTAAGCTCACTGAGACAGGGAATAAAAAATGGGCCAGATCTTTAATATCGGGAGTAAAGGAGTGTATTCTAAAATACAATTGTCTGCAAAGAAAAAAAAAAACAAACCACAAAAAATGCAAAAAACACCCCCACAAACAAACAAACAGTAGTCTTAATGTCTTTAATTGCTTTTTCCTCCTTAAAACACACCCCTAGACTGCTACATGTTCTCTGCTTCAAAATGTGTCCAAATCTTCACTTTGTCCTTTCCAGGTAACACCAGATTGCCTCTTCATCAGCTCCTCACTCCATCACTTCAGCCCTCAAAGGAAGCACTTTCTCCTGCTTGTCTACAGCCACAGGCTATTCTCATGTTATGGTGGGGAAGGTGGGTTATTGTTATTCTCTCAGCAGTGTTACTGGGTGCCTTCCATGCCTTTCTCTGGTGAGGTGATGCTCTCCTGCTGACAGCCCAGGCAATGGGTGTTCCTTGCCTTTGCCCTGAGCATAGTATTCCCTCTGATACAGCTCTAATGGTGCAGACAGCTCTCATACTGGCACAGTACATCTCCAGAAGGTCTTTAATTAGAAGTCTTTTCTACTGACATGACTGTGACACTGAGGCTACTCCTGATCTGAAATCATCACAAGCAATGCTGAAATACAGACTGATTTTTAAAGCTGAGACTACAGAAGATGAGCCTCTGAACTGAAGCTTCAGCTACAGCTGCAGTAGAGAATAGTGCAACCCCCTTGCCCATCCTCTGGTTCCTCAAATGGGAAAAAATCAGTTCCATTTATTCAGTGGATATATTTTCCTTTTGCTTTCCTAAAATACTATGATTGCTTACTGTGCAATTGTATCCTGCTCGTATTCATTTTCTACAAAGTTAGAAATCCATCAGAGGCTGTTTTGGCTGGTGGCTTGGCTGAGCAGCCTCTGTGCCTTGGCTCCACAGCATCCTGGGTGCCCATGCAGTGGGTGGGCAGAGCTGCATCCACTCTGGCAGCTCAGGGTGGGAGCAGCCCTTAAAGTGCAGTGAACAGCTCTGAGCTGTGCTGCTTCTCTGGGCAGAACCTGCCAGTACTCATGGGACACCAGAACCTGCCTCTGCAGGTGGGACAGGCTGCACTGCAAGGAGAGGGGTTGAATTTGGGTAGCTGTGGCCATCAGACATTTCCCCAGGTCCAGCTCCACCACAGCAGGCATAGGATGAAGACCCTGCCAAAGTACATTTGCCCTTTTGAAAGGCAGCATTACTTGCAGTTAGACTAAGGAGCTTTTTTTTTTTTTTTTTAAAAAAAAGGCTTTTTTTATCATGTCAAAGGCACAAAGAACTTTTTATTCTTTACCCTAAAATCCATCTAAATTTAGAGCAGCCTTTCATCATGATGGGCCAACAAAAGAAGTATGTGAAGAATTTTTACTGACTGACTTAAGGTCACTAGCCCAGAAAGGATGTCTTCAGCCCCAGTGGAAGATGTTGTTTTGATCTACTAGGCCTGGAAGAGAATACCAAGCTATATTTTATAGATAACCTTAATCTCATAAGAGCTCCCTTTCTTACATTAATCAAGCCTCCTTATTATAACAAACATAATTATTACTTATTTTAAAATGCAATTATTTATGTATATACAAACAACAAACAACTTGTATCAAATTCCAGTGGGGAAGAAGCTGGGAGTTCTTCCTCGTGCTTGGGCAGCTGAACCATCCCTCAGACCACTGAATGTAACAAATCAATAATGTTTACTCTCTCCAGTTACTGCCCGATTGAAATCTCACTGAAATTTGTTCTTGAAGGATGGCTGACATCCCTGAACAACTGTGCCCAACAAATCTGTCCTTTAAAGTCACCGATATTTTATGATTACTTTCAGGTGAAGTATTTGTGCACCCCAGTTCCTTGACAATGGACTTCCTGCAAGCTGCAAACAAGAAACTTGTCATAAGAAGTGCCATGTCCCTGTAGGGTAACGTGGGACTTGCTGTCCTCCCCAGCACCTCACTCTTCACATTTTACTCTCCTCCACTCTCCACTTGGTGACTCACAGACCTGCTATTCCTCCTCTGACACTCCCAGGCTCAACCAGCCCAGGATATTTCTCGCTGACAACAGTGATACTATTGCACAAAAGGCTTAGCCAAGGAGCAGCATCAGTTGCTCAACTGCATTCCTTGCAATTAAAATTTCAAAACAGGGCTACAATTGAGAGGCTGCCTCACCGCCCTCCCCTTGCTCCTCAACCCACGTGCGTCGTGCTTCCCTAATGGTATAAATATAAATAATTCCCCTGCAGACTCCAATAGCAATAGCCTAAGGGTTTCCTCACATCTGCCTCTGAACCTACAGCCTGAAACCTAGTGCCAGACTCCCGTGTTCCTGCAGTGTCTGGGCCAAGGCAGGGGGTACATCACATGAGATGGGAAGGGCTGGAGGGGAGGCACAGAGGGGTGCAGGGCATCCTTACCAGGACAGTGTGCATCCCTGTGTAGAGCCTGCTGAGACACACCAGCACTGAAAACACAAATGCTGCTGCCAGGCCCAGTTCAAATGGATACTGTAAAAAGGGAAAAGGGAAAAGGAAAAAAATATAAATAAATCAAACCCCACACATTACACCACTATCTGCTTTAATATCAGTGTAGATCTGACATAAAACCCAAGAATCCAGGCTGCCAGGAGGATCTCATGTTGGGAAGCAGCTCCTGAGCTCTCCTTTCCCAAGGAGATTAATGTGACCCAAGACCTTCCATCAGTCAACGTGCAGCCCTGCCAGAAGGTCACTGCACTGTCTGTGGTTCCAGCTTCTGCAAAGCTCTGGTCTCAACATGGAGAAATCTGGGCAATAAATGGCATTTACAGAATTTCTCCCCCACAACATCCTCCGGCAAGCCTATGTTAGTGCTAAGGATCTTAGGGAAAAGAGGCACAGGGAATGTGAGAGCCTCAGAGCTGCACCAGGATCATGATTCCTAGTCCTGGAGCAGTGGGTGACAGGAAAAATCCATGGGGCTGAAAAAGAGTCCAGCTGCCAGAGCAGTCAGAACCACTCTTCCCTCTGACACTTGAGGTTTAATCACCTTCTTAGGAAGATGTTTCTGCTCAGTTCCCTGAGTTGCCTATGAATGTAGAAACAAATGTTGAAATCAATCAACATTTAAAAAGGAAAAACAAAACAAAACAGCCACCCAAACCACACATGGTAAAGGATAAGCTTAACATAGTAGCCCTTAATCCACTCATTCAAATCCTGAAGCAGAGTGGCCTGGTAGGCTTCTTTTCTAAAAAAAATAAAACAACCAAAAATATAAATAAATGAAATTAATTCACCTGATTTGACACAAAGTCTCCATCTACTGCAAGAGACTGACGACAAACCAGGGTGGCCATAGGTCAATGCAAAAATGTTGCTGTGGAAATTTTAAGCATAACAGCTCACTCCTGACCCTTTCCCCCTGGCATTCTCAAGCCCTGAAACAGAGAGCTCAGACTCGGCTGCAGATGTCACTCCCAGTTCATAAAAATCTGTTTTTTCCTCACTCCTCTAAGCCTTCAGAGGCTTTATGCCCACTTTATCCCCTCCTCAGCAGGCAGCCTGGGACCTGGTCCAGGCCAGTAATTGATGGCTAGGGCAGCTTTAGAAGATAGCAGCATAATGTACTGGTAGATTTCCCCTTCTTAATAGAAGCAATCAAATAATTTAATTATTTTACAGCAGCTTTATAGTTTCATAGGAGTTTCCAAGAAGTAGGAGACAACCTGCTGCATGTTGCACTGGCAGCCTGGTGACTGGGAAAGGGGACAAAGTGGTGCTCTCCGGGTTACTGGGGCAGATCTGACACCTGACATGGATCTGGCTTTCCAGGGCTGACAAATATCCCACATCACAGCTCCTCTTTCCCCTCCCCATCACACTGCCAAGCTGCTCCAGCCAGGTACCACACAATTCCCGTGGGGCAGGAGGCTGGCAGCACACTCATCCCAGCACCATGGGCAGGAGCAAAGCCCATTGCTTCATGGCTGGAAGTTAAATTCAGAGATCTCTGTTTCTATGAGTTGCAGCCCCATGGCACCACAGCATTCATCAAAGGGGTGGCTCTGGTCCCTGCACACAGGCTGGCACTATGGGGAGGATACCCAGGGACAGCAAGACCTCATCAAGCAGTACCACAAATCCTCCTGGTTACATTATCATTGAGATAATGAGAGAGCTGAGAAACATGTTTTAAAATGATGCAGCCAAATGATGTTATCGTTAAAGTGCAGGGAGCATCTGTTTGGATTCAGAAAATTAAACTGAAAAAAAAAAAATCAGCATAAGAGAAGTGAGTTTCTGGGAAATAAAACTTTTAGAAAGATAAAAGGCTGAGGATTTAGGGAAAATATAAGATAACATATATAAAAATACCAGAACTGACTCAGCAGCCTACAGCTCCAGTGCACTGAGCCATCAAGGCAGCACTGCTTGCATGTGACTCCAGAAAGGGATTGTGCTGAAGAAAGGAGATTTCTGTTAAATTTCTTCTTGTATCTGTTTTCAGCCATCCATGGGTAACAACAGGGAAAAATATACATTCCAGCTCCTCTGGTATTGA
This sequence comes from Florisuga fusca, assembly GCA_038090715.1. NCBI lineage: Eukaryota > Metazoa > Chordata > Aves > Apodiformes > Trochilidae > Florisuga > Florisuga fusca. The sequence goes on along the minus strand of JAAWXA010000015.1, from coordinate 7,086,046 downwards.
CAACAGCTCTGGATTTGCTAGTTTTCTGTAGCTTTCTGGAAGCAGACATGGTTTTCTTTGTTTTATATTCTTGTGGGTTTTTTTGTTTTGTTTTGTTTGTTTGTTTGTTTTTTGTTTTTTTTTTTTTCCTTTTCCACCCTTACCTTGTACTGGTTCGCAGTTGCAATGAGAAAGGAGAAGGAGATGGCAGTGGCTGCCATGGCGTGGGTGGAGGGCATCCCATACTCTGCATCTGTCCTCATCTCCAGCTTGACCACAGGTGGTGAGAGGGGACGAGGCCACTTCAGGATGTCCTTGGAGACCTGGCCTATGTACATCACAATCTGGGGAGAGGAAAACCCACAGGGCTCCCAGTCAGCACGGGCAACCCCCACTCAGCCCACCCAAGAACCATCTCATTTTCTGCACTTTTGCCTGCAAAATACATCACCCCAAGCACAGGATTTATCCCTTGAATTATTAAAGGGCTTTCCATTATCCTGGTCAGTGAAGGAACCGATGGTTTTACCGCACCATCTTTTAACCTGACCAGAAGTGGGACCAAGAGGAGGGTTTACTGATGAGATGCAGCAATATGGGATGGAATGAGAGGGACAGCTGGCTATCACCACACCCAAGAGAAGTTCAGGTTTCCTCCCTATCCCTTGCAAACCCTCTCCTGCAAAGCAAAGGGGTATCAGAGAAATTTTTCTGCCACCACCTGTCCAATCCCCACCTTGCCCATCTGCATCCCTCCCTCAGCTCTGGGAGCAGCTCCTGGAGGGCATCCCCAGCTCACCTGTTCCCAGCAGGTCCCACCTCACTGGGTGCTGCAGGGGCCCTGCTGGGTCACCCCCCTACGTAGTTATCAAATCACAACCCTGGGATTCCTGGGGAGGCAGCAGAGGGAAAACTGGACAGGTGACATGGAGTACCAGTTCTCCTGCCCAACTCCCCAACAACAAAGGGCTTTTGGGGACTGCTGGGGACACCAGAGGCTTAAGCAAGGGACTCCATAAGTCAGCTACCTGAGCATGCAATGCAATGATTTGGGGGGGAAAATGTTGTATTCCCAGGTCACTGCAAGTAGTTGCAATGGGAAGCAGAGGCAAGAGGCAAAGCTGGGCAGCATTTCTGAGAGGTGCAGCCCACACAGCAGCACACAGGACACCCACCAGCTGTGCTGACATCCTGTGGCTCCTAACATCCACAGTGAGAAGCATGCGAGTAAAAGCCACCCAGGTTGTCCCTGGATGATTCATATGCTTTCTATGGCCCCTATCCTTCTTTTGGATTGCACAGCCAGACAGAGGCAAAGAAAGGTGTAGAAATTAATGCAAGTTTTTTGTTTGTTTGTTTTATTTTTTTAAATACAAAAATCAGATTAAGTGAAATCTGCCCTGAAAACTCAGTTGCTGTGTGAGACAGCTGACTGTTCTGCTTCTCACACTTCCACTAGGAAAGGAGGGGGTCTTAGAATAACATTCTCCCCCCATGTTGGTGTCCGCCATATGCCAGAACAGCTACACAATCATCTGCTGCCACAGTTGCCACCAGCCATTTTTTTAAAAAGGGTTTCACATTAGAAGACATACATCAGAATTCAGGATTCACTAATCAGAACCAGAAAAAAAAAAGGTCAAAATATCAAGTTCCTTCATCCCCCTCAGCATGAGGAGCACTGGGATTACAGCCAGCACCAGGGCCTGCAAAAGTGGTCGCTGATGCCTCTGCATCCTTTATCCCCATCACATGAATCACATCTCTGCCTTATTGTTGGCAGACTTGGCTGCTCCTCCAGCACCTGACAGATGGGGCATAGGGCAGCCAGCAAGGACCCTGCCCACACTGTTCACAGTAAACAAGGGCTCACTGAAGAAGTGTCTTAAAGGAACCACTGCATGGGTCTGAGTGGTTGATGCCACCACACAGGCATCTCTTTGGACATTAGTTCCATGGTTGAAAGCAAAATTACTCTCTCCAACAGAACATAAAACATTGAGGCTACCATTTGTGATACCATCTCAGAGAGAAGGTAGGATGAGCCAGTTTATCAACAGTTTTCTATAATAATGGCTTCCACTTGCAGAAGTATTACTAGCACTAGTAAGTAAGGGTATTATACAAAGGAAATGAGTCATCCTCAAAATGAAGGTTATGCTAGCACTCCTCTGATGGTGAAAAACATGCTGGAGGTACCACGGGCAAGCACAAATACCAGGCATCCTCACAACACCTTCCTTCCAGATTAAATTCTGACCCTTAAGTTATTAAAACCACATATTGTATTGACACGTGTAGTAATGAGAGTTGAGACAACTTCCATAAAACACCCAGAGGAGTCCAGAACAAGTTCAGACTAAGCACTGCTCTGTAAAGCACCAACCTTTGCCTTCAGCTTATCTAGGTCCTGTGCACATGGTTTTACAAGCAACGTTCTGGATTATTTAGCAGAGGCAGCAGCTGTGGGTGCAGTAAAACACCCCCCATCAGCCTGAGTGGCAGCTTCCCTGAGAGGGCAAAAGATGACAAGTGCACCATCCTAAGAGCCACCCAGCAGCTCCATTTTGCTGCCTTCCCATGTGCTGCTCCTCACATGTCCCCAACCCAAAGCATCCCCTAGACCTGCTGGGGACCATACCCTGCCAGGGTACCAGAACTCAGCCACAAAAAGCTAAAACAAGACAAGTAGGAGGCCACCAGGTATGTAGTCACACCTTGAGTGCTGGGCAGGAGCACATGTACAGCATTATAGCTCATTGCAGAGTGTCTGAACTGCACTCTACTCTGACTCTCACCTTTTGAGGATGGGAGGTGTCTGCCTTGGTTAAGTGGAGTATTCTCTCTTGAACCACATTTCGTTATTCCTGACCTTATTTCTCTGATATTTTGAATTTCCTTTCTGCCAGTCCCGGGAAAGAAAGCAAGCAGCTTGAAAGTTCTGGCCTGTTACTACAGGTCAGCACCACAGCCTTCCTGGCTCATGGGACACGCACAAGCCCCAAACACAGGAGCAGAAAATGCAGGAAAACATTGTTTTTCCTTCTAGATCAAGCTGTGCACAAGGAAAAGCTGCTCAGGTATCACTGCCATGGTGGGGACCCTCAGGAAGTTATGGCAGCTCCCCAATACCTCCAGTGTACTTGGCAGTGAGATGGCAGCACCGGCAGGAGATGTGGGAAATAAAACACAACCTCCTAGGCACTGCTTCTAAAGGCACACAGGCATGGCCACTGGCCACAGGGATGTCCCCATGGCTCCCCCCTGCCCCTGCCCAGCTCCCTTACCCTCTGATGCTGCTCAGCCTCCACAGAACACCAGCTGGGCACTGTATTTATGCAACTGAGCCCCTGAGCTGCACTGGCAGGCAGAGAAGAGCCCAGGATTTTGCCTCCCAGGGCTCCTCCTGCCCTGCAATGCAAGGGAATAAACCACCCACATTCCATTCTGCTCCCTGGGGAAGAAGTGAGGAGCTGGGCTGACTGAGCCACGCTTGAAATCCAGGATACAGTTCCCCACACCAGTTCAATCTTGATCCAGGTTCTGCTGTTGTGCTCTGCCAGGCTCCTGCAGGCTCTGTGCAGGAAGGTGCTGCCTCCCTCCCAGGGCTTCTACATTTATTGCTGCCCAGGCTGGATACATGGGCACAGGCAGCAACCCTGGCACACAAGTGCATTTTTTTTTAACCCTTTAAATCAGCCTGCTCTTCTCTCATGTTCACCTATGCCCTCCTAGTGCCATGAAGATCTTCAGAATTAAATCCTTATGACAAATTCAAGAAGCATTAAAAAAAAAAAAAAAAAAACAAAAAAACAAAAACATTTGGATAAAGACTGCTCACTTGCCACCCTCTCAAAGAGTTTTTCTGTACTGCTGTAGAGAACTTAAAAACAAGACTTGTCTCAGACTTTGGTGCCTACCAGTCCAGCTGGGGTGGGCTGTGCTGTGGGAAGGGAACAGCAATCCTTTACAGCCCAGGCATCTGGGGAAGGAAAGGCAAAGCACTATGGCCACTTTGGGTCAACAGCATCACATTTTACTACACAGAGACAATTATAGGTTGCTATAGCAGCACAACTGCCTTTTTCCTCTGACTTTGCTCTGAGTCATCTACATAGACCACCTTGGACATCCTCACCTGGGGCTTTGGACCAGTGTAAACAAGATGAATCTTCTTTTAATAGATCCTGCTTTCATGAAGAATGACAAATCCAACTCAAGGCACTGGCATCCACATCAGTCCAGATGCCAATGCATTTGTCACAACATCTGCTGGAATGCCTCTGGATTACCCTTCCCTGGGGGCATCAGAGCCCAAGAAAGAGATGTGTCCCCTGGACATTCACAGGGCTCTGGTGTTGCTTCAGTAATTTAAGCAGCAGTGTTGCTCACCTGTGGCTGTTGCCTGGTGTCTTCCATGGTTTTTCCTCACTACTCCTGCAGTGGCTACAGGCAGAACTCTGGCTGCAGGAAGCAGAGAGCTGCAGGTAGAGGTACTACCATGGGACAGGCAGCGATGAAGGCACATAGGCAAACAGCCAAGCCAGGACTGTGTGCAGGAGTGCATCACCAGTGCCTCAAGGAGCCATTTTCTCTTTGGAATGTTCCCGTGGCAGGTTTTAGGGAACAGAACAGTGCTGCTGGGGTGCTGTGTGTGGCACCTCCTCTGCCACTACCTCCACATGGGGTACAGGAAACACCCAGGACTGTCCCGCAGGCACTCAGAGGTCAGGAGGAACAATTCTCTTTACTCTGTAATATTTCAGAATATTTCTGTTATAACAAAGGTGAACCAGAACACACTTATTTTCATCTTCTGATTTTGCAGCTCTCCTGTCTGCGCTATTGATCTATTAAAAGGACAAGATTAAATTCTAGAGAAGACATGGGCTCAAATAGCATTGTTGACTTCTTCCCTGAGGCTCACACTGGGGCAGCTTGACTTTGAATCTGCTGGTTTGGCTCCAAAAAAGAAACTCTGTAACCTGGCTCTGGAAACCCTGGACTGCAATAGTATTTGTCATCCTCCCAGAAAGGAAATTTACATTTAGAAAATGATGTTGCTTTTGTTTTTATTACAACCACTCTGTGCTAATGGGAGTGACAGATCATACTGGGAATGCTGGGAAGAGGGGGAAAAACTAAGGATGTACCAGTAATAAACCAGCATTTTCAGGAGATTAGTCTGCAAAGACTGTATTTGTAGTTTTCAAGACTTTGATTCACCACACAGAAATTAAAGCAAGCATCCAGCCTGCACTGCTCCCAGCTTCTATCCTCAGCACCCCCGAGTGAAGGCTCAAGCAAGCAGACAAACACTGCAGCAGGGAATAGCTGCCACTGGGCTCATCCAGCATCACTTGGGTCACAGTGACACAGGAGCAAGGTGGGTATATTCTCACTGAGATCCTCCTCCTACTGCCAAGCTGATGCCAAGAACTAAGGCATTCACTATGTCTTTAAAGGAAGCTTTTGGACAAAAACTATAAAGTAGTTATAACCCTTACAGTAGTTATATAACCCATCTTCTGATGGGTTTAGAGCATAGAAAATTGGGGTCACCCTCCCTTGGTAGCAGGAAGAACGACTGCCACATTGATTTGGTTTATCATTTAACACCTCAAACTGGAAAATTTCCACCTCGTGATTCTAGTGAAACAAAAGGTTTCTAATTTGAACTTCAGCTTAAATTATTCTCAGCTAGATGGCTAAAAGTTAGCAGTCTGGAGCTGGCACCAGACACACAGGGTTTACCTTAATTCAGCTTCTCAGTTATGAAAGCTTCACAGGCACTTCCTGAAGGCTACAGCACAGGTATCAGCATCTATAAAATTCTCACTCACTAAAGACTATTTTGCACATGGCAAGTTTGGGGTTTTTTTCTGGACCATTTTTGTTCCCTATTCTGATATTTTCTACTTATTTACATGCCTGAATGCAGTCTTACATGTTCTTATGCAGTGTAACATATGGGCTTTAAAGAGTTCAACTTCCCAGTGACTGTTTATCAGCTGTTCCAAACTTGTTTTGCTGAAATGTTGCAAAAGCATAAAAATGTTTTGACAAAGTGTTGCAGAAGCACAAAAACTAACAAACACGAGGATCATTAAACCCAGAGTGTGATACAAAGTGAATTTCTACAGCAGCATCCAGGGATTCAATCACCCTACCCCCCCACCCCTGTTAGTGCTGTGGGCATCGGGACTGCAGCAAATTCCTGCTGGTAATTAAATTTCTGGTTACCCCAAGAGCCAAAGCTCATTGTTCCCAAGTCACTGACTACCAACAGCCTTTGGAAAACTGATCCTCTGAAAAACAAGAAGGAAAGCTAAAGTGACATGAATTGAGACTTGCTTGGATATCTGCACCCAATGTTGCTTGAGGACCCCAAGGGGCACCACAGCTACCTAAACTCTGCCTTTGGAGCTGCCACCTTCCCAAGCCAGCATTTTATTGCTCTTACACACCAGCAGCTTCCACACCTGCCCCACCAGAGGCCACACTGGCCAGCTGCTATTTATATTATAGAAATTAAAAGTTTTATAGGCTTAAAGAAGAAGGTGTGGGTACATTTTACATCCATGCATCTTGAAAAAAATAACAAGAGACAGAAAAAATTCCAAGCATGCTGAGTAGCAAGCAGAAACTGTAACTCTTTTTTTCCAGGTCTCTACCTTACCACTGAAATTTTATACCAAAATAAAGCTTTCAGCCCTGTGAAGGCAGGCAGAGATCAAAAAACAAAATCGAGCTTTCTCTTCTTGTGCTGAGATGTGCAGTAAATTTAAAGTTCATTTGGGAACCACTTTGTGTAAAGTTATTTTTCATCCTTGTGCTTCCTGATTGAAGCAGCAAGAGTTTCAGGCATCAAAGCCTCACCTGTGCAGGTTCAAGAACCTTTACTTCAAAAAGCTGAAGAAGGGAAGCAAAGACACCAGAGTACCTTCAGCACTGCCCCAGCATCTTGCTCAGATGTTTCAGGCAGTTACTCCCCTCATCTTCCTTAAAGGGAGTGGCAAAGCCTACACACACACTGTGAATTCTCAGAGGAAAGGGACTGTGGAAACACAACACAGTGTTCAGAGCTCTCAAAGCACCAGGATGTGGCCTCAGCCAGTGTTCCCCAGAGCCATTCAACTGGACAGAAGACCACAAGCAGTTGGCTTTGTGGACCCAGGGCTGGAGAAGGCATCCCAGTACACCAAGCCCACTCTTCTGCTGCTGCTGAAATAAGTTCTCTTCATATTTTTTCTTACTGCCTTTTGCCCCTCTAAAGCTGTTTCACAGCCTTTGGCTTCAACTTATCTTAACAGCCACCTCATGCATGTTTCTGCTTGTGGCTGTACTTTTATTTTAGGAAGCTCCTTCCTTTCCCTTGTGTTTACTGCCAGCCCTATTCTCTGACTTCATTTTGTTAGGGACTTAGATCTAAGTTTTCAGTCTGTGCTCAGAAAATAGCCTGTTCCCTTAATCATCCTTGGCCCTACTCCAGTTTGACTTTATATTTCTCAAACGTGGGTGACTGGCTCCACATAAACTGCTCCTGATAAGATGGCAGGAAGCCCTTGTAAACAGCATTAATAGAGCTTCCATTTTTAAGGGAAGAAGCTGCCCTGATTCATCCTGGAACACCGGCTGTCCTTCCCAACTTGCAGATCCAAGTCTCTGAGAGCACAAAGCAAAGCTCCCTGATCAGTACCACCTGGGGTCCTCCCCCACCCCAGGGTAAGCCCACCTCTCCCTCATGGTGCTCCAACCCCTCCGGCAGGGCCAGCCCTGCCACCAATACATCTCCAGCATACTGGGAGGCTCTGCACCAGGCTCACAGCAAGGTCATTGCTGGTCCTCCCTCTCCCTGGTGAGAATCTTCACTAGCAGCCTCTCCTCATCCCAAGCAGTGTCACAAGGGAACTGCTACTGCCTTCTCCTTCAGGGCCTCCATTCCACATCGGCTCCTTTCTCCTGCAGACCCTGCCCAGTGCTGCATTTGTGCCTTCCTGCTCTTCCAGCCTTCTGCTGGCAGATGTTCTCAGAGATCCTCAGACTGCCTGCATTTTCACTTGTACCTATCAGAGCTGTTCTCAGACAGAAGGACATCACATCCAGCTGCCTCCTGTTTACAGCCTGCTCGCTGGCAAGGCCACCCCTGGGGCATGCCCTGGCACCCACACGCAGCCTGCACAGGCATTTTTGGCTGTCTCACAATTACATATCATTAAAACGTTTTTAAAACTACAGATTGTCACAAGTCCACATATCTCAAACAGCTTCTCCCTTTCCACATAAAATGCAACTTCATAATTCCCTCAGTGACTTGAAGAATAATACTAATAATCACAGTATCACATGCTTACACCAGCCTGGGTCTGGCCAGTAGTCTGGTGGCCTCTGTGCAAGGCAAAGGCAGGGCTGCAGAAAGGCATGAGAGGAGCTCTGAGGAGTCATTTTTGAGCAATATGCAAAACCACAAGGCAGTGACTACCAATTATCATCTGCTGTGGCACATTTCCAGAAGCAGTAGGTGTACTCCTGGCCAAACCCCAGCTCTAATTATACAGTGTCCACCTACGTCTGAACTTCATCTGTGAGTTATTTTTCATGTTCTCTGTAAAATATATAGACCAGGGTTACTGGCACAGAACAATCAATGCCTTCTGTCCAAGACCAGCTGTATTTGAAGGGTATAACCTAATTCAAATTGGTTTTATTTTTTTCTCATCTTATTATTTGGACAAAAGACAGAATATTATTAACCAGAATCAACTACATTGAGGAGAAGCTTCACTGTAAAGAACCCAAGCTACCTGTCACATCCAAGTTTTTACCAAGCTTCAGTTTCTTCAATCAATGTAGATTGACAACTAAACCTCCAGGGTCTGTCATCTGCCAGAGATGCTTCCTACCTCCTTTCTTTGTTCTAAAAAGGGCTTATTTGGGCAGCAAAGACCTGGTCGATGCCAAGATGAGCAATGTCAGTGACTAAACAACCTAAATTAAAGTGCCTGGTTTTCTACTGTTTTTCAGTAGGAAATAAGTTCTTTTGTGAATGCTGAAGTGATGCTGAAACCTGTTAATTTTAGAATGCAGTGGCGTTAACAAAAATCAATGCTCTTAGGTCTTGGCTTTCAACAGAGAATCTGATTTTTTTTCACCCTGAAGTGGCTGCAGAAGCTCTCTGTTTATTCCATTGCCACCTGCACATGCTCTCCCTATAGGATTTATTCTGATTTCAGCCGAGGCAGAACTAGATGAAAAGGTTATGCAGAAGAAATTGGGGTGAAATAAATATTTCCTAAAGTTATGAAAAATTACACTTGAACTACCATGACACATTTGGAAAGAAGTGTTTTCCCAACTGTTCTATGCAAGCCCTATCAAATGCAGCTCAGTCAGTTATTGGGCTGAAAAGAATAAGTCAGTGCAAGATGTAACAGAGATGAAAAGACACCCTGTATCAGCTAATTTGTTTGTTTGAAGGGTTATCTTCCTCTTAAATATTCATTTGCTAGTTACAAAATTAACTACACTTTTAAATAATTCATAGAAATACTTACAGACCAAATAATTATCATCCTTCTAGACACAGAGTGATCTATGTTCCAGTAGGTAAATGGAAGGAAAGTGATATAGAAAATCTCTTCACCCAAAGCAGCTGAAAACTTGAACAAGTAGTAGTAGAAGTAGTTCTTCACAATATACTTCTGTGCACAACCCTGGAAATGAGAGAATTTTAGAAAGTTTTAGCGAATTAACAAATTATAGCAGACATTTAAGATACTTAAACTGCTACAGCTCCTGGTCCCGAAACATCAACATTTCAGTCCTTAACATTTGTTGGAACAAGTGTCAAGAAACAAAGTCCAGTTTTTATACTAAAACAAAGAGTTCAGTGAGAACTCAGTTACAATTCCTGCAGAATAGAAATCCACTCAAACTACTTAAGGGTAGCTGTCACAGTGACAAAGGTGTTCAAGAGTGATCAGACTTTCTGCCTGGAAAGTGAAGTACATTTCACACAAGGGTACCAATGTGCTCATGTTGAAGTTTCTACAGATGTAGATAAAGAGAGTCACCATTGTCTTCATTGGAAATCTCCTACCACCCTCAAAAAATAAACCAAACCCAAAACAACCACAAACCAAACAAAAAAACTCAACCAACCAAAAAAAACCCAAAACCAACACAAGGCATGGAAGTTGGCTGTGTAAATGAGATGAAAAATTCTTAAAGATGAGAGCTGAGAAGGAACCACAAAGGTTTCATGATAGACACAATAAATTAATATATAGCTTTGGCATAAGCTCCTAAAACTCTTCAAAGAGGAAAACTGTTATGCTTGTACTTGACTCTGTACCTAATCTACCAAGCAAATTCTCATCCTATGTTCTAGTGAGAAAATGTGACAACTGTGACATGGGTTAAAAGCCATTAGAAGTTCCAGCCCCTTTAATCTGATTTCATCATGGAGATGAGCAAACTACATGAAGGCAACAAAAGCAAGATAAAACAAAGTTGAAGCAGTTCACCTTTCACAGAAAAAAAAATCAACAACTTCATAAACAGAAAAGATTATTTAATGCTTTGGAAACACTGGGGCCACAGGAGTGTTTCCCCTATGTATTAGTAATAGAGACCACAGATGCATTACTGGCAACCCCCTAAGGTAAGAGGGGTAAGGCTGGCTGAATGACAGAGCAATCAGCCTGAAGTATTTCAAGTCTCATCTGCCACTTAGAAAACACCACCAGTGCAATTAGAAGCTCCAATGATTCTGTCTGAGACCCTGAGACTGTATTTGGTCATACTTACATGGCCCAAAAGAAAGCTGTCTGCTGACATCACTAATTCCTCAATTAAGCACCAGTTTCCAATGTATTAGGAATTACGTGCTTGTGTGCTTCAGATCAAAAATGATCAGATATATCCCTAAGGTACCTCTCTTATACTTGGAACCTCATGGGATGAGAAATAAAACTCTGAACCTATAACGGGGAAGAAATTCAGCTGTGGACAGCCCAATGCATGAAACAGGGAGCAAACAGATCATTCCAGTGACATGCTGGTTAGGTGCCACACAATCACTGATTTTACGTGGTGTGTAGTAATAACAAGCTATTTTTCCAGTCCTTGTGATCCTAAAGCACTGTAAGCATAGGAAGCCCATGGCATGCAGCTTCGTGTCCTGGCCCATAAGAGGTCCACATGGTACCCAGGCTCTCAGCTCACCTTTACTATTTAGATCCAAGATTTCTACAAAAGCAAAGGATGCTGTGCTCTGTGAAGTGCCCTCCCTTTTTATTCTCATTCTAACCCCAGTGCAGGAAAAAGAACAACCAATAATAAAATAAAAAAAAATACAACCATTTGTATTTAGTATCTCTGATTTGAAATAACTCTGATCTTTACAATTGTTTATGTTTAATATACTGAAGTGACCTCAGGCCTTCCACAACTTCTGGAGCACTTTCAGTGAGTCATTTTCTCCATCCATCTCCATTTGGTGGGGATCAGAGGGCTTTTAATGGGCAGTAGTCAAGGCTGTAGAGAAAGTCAGAATCTTAAGAACATTTCAGAAGCAAGGTGTAATTAACCATGATGTTCACAGACACAGAAGACAGGTAATTTCCCACAAAGGGTCCTTCTCATCAACTATAAAATATGTTTTGAAAAAACATATTCACTGCTCAAATTACAAGCAACTCACAAGAATGTGACTCTTCATAAATTAATTACTGTCCTGCAGTATTGGCACAGAAAATGGCTATTGTAGGTGACCTAAATTCTGCAGTCTGCACACTGCTCAAGGGTGGGTCACGCTTACCAGGTGCTGCCTCACGCATCCTCAGGGCTGGAGTGCAGCCCCTGCACTGCCACAGCACCCACCCACCCTGTCCCCAAGGGCAGAAGCATCCCAAAAGCCTCCCCATGGAGTAGCAAGGACAGAGCAGCAAAGCAGAGCAAACCCCTCCCCTGGTGAGTGTCAATGACAGACTAAAGCAGGAATCCACCATTTCACAAAGTATAGGCATGAGGAATATTTACCCTTTACAGCTGAAGGAACAGCAGCTGAGCCACTAATGTAATGGATTTAAAATATGTTTTTAGGCAGTGGCATACCCCCAAGACAAAAACAAAAAGAAAAAAAATGCTGTGTAAAGCTCCTTTCAGCCTCTGCAAGATCTCTCTCTTGTCAGAGCTACACAGGCACTGGCTTCCCCTGCCCTGTCTCTAGAGAAAACCTCTGCAGCATCAGAATCTGACCCAGAGATACCATTAACTGACATTTTGTTCTCAGCTCAGAATTACTTTGGATCTTTCAGGAGATGTCCATGTTTAATTAAAATTCTTAAGTCCCTTGCTTCCCTTACAACAGAACTCCATGCAGAAGATCAGAATTTCCTCCCAAAGCCCCTAGTTAATGCATTGCAATATTTCTCATTTAGAGATTTTTTTTTTAATGCTGAAAAAGGGCACAAAATTTAAAGAAGCCACCAAAGACCAGGAATAAGAAAAAAAGGCAAAAAATCCCATCTATATGTTGGAGACAATATAAATCAGACACTTCAGTCCTGCAGGGCAGTACCACGTGGAGCATAACCAGTTGGAAAGAAACCTTTTTCACTGCAGTACTCTGTATAAGCATCCAGTTTTACATCATCTTGTGTGTTTATTAACTGTACCTAGGTAATAAAAGAACCTATCAAGTCTCAAGAAAAATGTTAGGTATCAGTGAGCAGACACTGGAAAATAAGAAAAAGCAAAAACCATTATATCAAAGGCTTCTGCTCCTCCACCCATTTGCACAGCTAAACAATATCAGAGCTTTTTGAAGACTCAACAGGCAGCTGAGAGCAGCCAGTAACATCTCCATCACATTCATCTCCCCTGGGAGCACCAAGGCTGAAAACTCATCACTCCAAGCCAAAAGAGCAGGGGGGCCAGGAAAAAGGGGTTGTGATCCAGTGGGAGATCCTGGCATGGCTGTGATGTCCTTGCAGGGAGGGGCTGGGGGCACTGAACCAGTGGTAAGGAGATGGAAGAGATGGCAAAGGAGTGATGTAGACATCAGGAAGAAATTGCAGAGACATCAGAAAGACAGCAGAGAGGAGGGTGGTGGTAGCACACAGAGAGCACTGAGTGCATGTGAGGAGCCTCAAGGCATGAAAAACTCTCCTAACCAAACTCATATATGTGCAGCTTCCTGCTCTGTTCAAGCACTTCTCATGGAGTAAATCTTTTTTACTCTCTCCAGAACCTGATGCAGCCAGTACCAAGAGCTGTCCAGGTCTACAGGGTGTTCCTGTTGTTGGAGAGACACCTAGAGCTGAGAAACCCAAGATGTGGGGATGGAGGTAGAAGAGAAATCATCAGAAAACCCACTATAAACATCACAAAGTTCTGCTGTTGTCCGGAAGGGCTTGTTGGCCAGTCCACAAACAGGCAACACCCAGCTCACAGCTGTTGTGCAGGTGTTTGCAGTGGGATGCACTCAAGGCATAACAAGGAGGGATGTGGCCTTGAATCCCCATTTGGTGCAGAAGCAGGACAGTCTCTGCACGAAAGGTTACAGAGTATGAGCTCCAAGCTTTCAGTAGTCTCAGGCAAAGAACAAGCAGAAAGCTAAAAACCAGGCAAGATTTCTGGTGCTATTTCTGTAGTTTCTAAATTCATATTGAGCCCTAGGAATGGCTGTTCACACAAAGCTCTCAGGGAGGTATTCCAGCAGAGCAGTGGCACACAGCCAGCAGCACTGGGGGTGGCTGGAAGACAGTGGGCTGAGATGGGCCTGGTTTTGTAGGACCAAAGGCTGAGGCCAGTCAAGTGGGAAAGGGGAAAAGTGCTCAGGATTCCACAAGTGCTGCCACGCTGGGCACAGTCCTCACGCAATCAGTATCTCCCACAGTTTGTCACATCTGACATTGGTACATCTTCATCCAGAGCCTCTCCTTCAAACTCCAAAGGATGGTCAGGAAAGACACACACACACACACACACACCTCCCCAGCACACTACAACTAGGACGGGCCCAGGACACAGCTGGGACACAGTTTAGCCCTGAAGATTTCATTTTTTAATCTTTATTTTCCCTGACACTCTGATCAGTACTTGGGAGGTAGAATGAATTATAGGTTATATTTCTGTATTTTGCTCTTGAAGAAATGAGGCCTCTTTCCTTCTGTTGAAAACAGACGGAACAGAATCTCCCAAGTCATTTAAGTAGGAAGTGGAATAAAATAAGACTAGAGCTGACAGAGCACTTGTTTAGGCAATTAATAGGAATCAATTAAGGAAAATAATGATTGTCATGTTTCCTAAAAGAAAGCCTTCTTAACTAAAAGAGAGAAAAGTAAATTCCAGAAGTCTCTTTCAGAGACATATTCCTGCAGCCAGATGGAAGAGCAGACTCCTGTTTCCTGAGAGATGTCTAAACTGAAGCCTGGTCCAGCTTGTCCACCAAGGACGGGTGGTTTACACTCCCATCACTCTGACACAAGTTTGTCTCACCTGTCCTGATCAACACCCATGGTGGAGGTTCCACTGCCTGCTGCAGGCAATCTTTGAGTGCTTTGCTCTTCTGCCTCTTAGCCTGAAACTTTCTTACTCAAATTTAAACCTCTGGTTATTTTCTTATCTACTGCAGGTGATGAACAAATTTGTTTCCTTCCTCTGAGGGCTGATGCAAGAGAAGCTTGTTACAAGTGTTCAAAAAGGATGCAACTGTCCTCTCTTCCTCTGCTTGATCACCTGGTATTTCTTACAGAAGATACTGAGCATGTTCTGCACACAGCACTTAACATGCTTGTCCTGAGTCACAGTGCCCAAAGGTCAGACAGGACACAGTAGTGCTGAAGGAATCATCCCACGGGTTCATTTGTTTTGCAAACACTTTTCAGACCCAAGCTACTACCCAACCATGTTCAGCCTCCTATCTCCTCTAACCATTTTTTCCTCCAAGAAAGCACTACCAAGTCCAATGTTTTCCATTCTGCCACTATTTCTTACATCTGCTTGTTCAATAGGTATCTGCATCTGTGGAACAGAAGTCCGTTTTCAACCATACCTGCAACTTGACAAGACTATTTGATTTATGTTCCTGTCCTCCAGCCTACCTGCAGCTCCTCCTAAATTCATTTCACAGGCAATGTGTCTCACACCTACATTTCCAGATATTTACTTCCACAATGAAACCTGTTTTGAAGAGCCTTTGTGCTCATCACTTTTCATCTAAAGATGTTCTTCATTGCAGTCAAACTCACAGGCCATTCAACTTCATTTATTTCTGTCTTAGCAGATGCCAGGACAGTAGACATCCATGAGTCCTCATATGCTATGCAGCTTGTACTAGTTGCTAAAAAAAAAAAAAAAAAAGGCAAAAATCATCTGATCTTCTCCACACAGTGGTCTCATGGTATCAAAATATTTCACCCTTTTTTCCAATATCAGAGAAACCCAAAGTGGTCAGCTTTCCACCATGGTCTTCAGACTTGTGAGCAAACACCTATGTGACATCCTCAACAGGGAAGGTAAAACCTGTGGTTTCATTTCCTTGCACACTCTTTATGGAAAATTGTCCCACCTCATGTGTGTTCCATTTGTCCAAGTAACTTCTCAGCCATCCAGTTGTTTTGCTTCTGTTTTTAATCTCTGATGGGTGTCAACAGCAGTTTCTTGCCAAGAAAACTACACAACACCAGCATAAGCAGGGCTGCGTGCATCTTTTTCTTCATGAGCACTGGGAAGGTTGCTCATCTCCTTCATCCTCTCAAACCCTACTCTGCCAGGCAGAGATTAGATAGGGTAAACACAGCAGTTTCAGGTGCCCTGACAAAAGAGTTGGGTGGGCCTCAGAATCCTCCTACATTCCAGGAAGAGAAGAATGGAGTGATTTGTGCAATAAGGAAACAAGAGGGAAGAGAGGCAGGAGAGGAAAGGGCTGGAGGAAAAGGCTTCCTTCCTCCCTGATTTACAGTGGGAGAACAGGTTTGTTTAATTGCATTTCAACTCACAAGAGTTAGATTGCAATTTTGTGAAGTGCACCATAGAGTCTACACCCTGGAAATATCCAAGGAAGTAATTTTAAGGGTTAGGTAGCTATGGACAGGGGATAAAGGGAACAAGAGTTAAGAACCAGAGAAAGAAAATTAGAGGGCTCAGAAGGATGGGGACTACAGCATCAAAATGGAGATCAAAAAAATTCCTCTGTATCTCAACCATATTTCATATGCCCAAAAGATGAGTCTTGCTAGAAGTGTTTTTGGGTAGAAGAAGGATGAGTCACAACAGTTTTTAAATGGCACAGCATTAGACGGCCACCCTGCCCACACACCAGCTCCCTGCAAGCACCACCACCTCCTAGTTTTGACTTTCTGCCAAAACACATGAGTCAGAGTGTTCCTAGGATCTGCACAGCTGCTAGACACCCAGACTGCTCTCCAAAGATCCAGAGAAGGAAGTCAGAACCCCTCAACTCACTTTTCCCCCCAGCACACAAGGTTTGGGGAGCTCCCAGCTGATGGGAGCTCATCATCAGAAGCCCAGACAAAGCATGGGAGAACGGCCAAGTAACTGTGGAGACCAAAGTCTTCACTATTATGTTTCTCTTCAGAGCAAAACCTTGTTCTCATCTTAAGACTTGGTTTTGGAAATTACTATAACCTAAAACCCCAACACTGTATGTAAGCCATATATTTCTATCCAGGAGCATCATGAATCCAGTCAGCATGCTTCTGCACAAAGATGGGTTCCACAGCAGAGGTCTATTTTTCAGAAGCACAGAGCTTCTAGAAGATAAAATACCATACTGTCTTCAGACAACTAAAACATTCTTTTTTATATCTGTTACAACCGGGCACCAGCACAGGGAGAAATGTCCATTTCTCCAGCAGATAGTTCCATGATCCAAGTCAATGAGCAGTTTTCTAAGGTAGTGACAAATAAAGCTTAGGCCTGAGAATCAGCACAAGTATGCCAGTCCCAGGCAGATATACTCCTGGCAGGCAGAGACCACCATAAATGGGAAGGGGAACAGGGTTCAAATTGCAGCTGTGACAGTAGAGAGGGATGTGAAAGGACACCTCAGCAGCCAGCCAGCCCCTGGGAACAGGAGCTGTAGATAAGACCTTCTCAATTCACTTGCTGCCTCATTAATTGTTGCAATTAGTGCAGGCCATGCTGATGTCAGCTCTGTGTCTGATGAGGAAACTCACAGAGAAGCCAACATGTAACCTGATGTTGACAACAAGCCTCAGTGGTCTCTGCTGCTGCTTCAGGGCCAGGATCTCCTCCACCACTAACAAGTGACTCTGGCTGGGGTCCCCAGAGACCCAGCAGCCTCCACGTACCAGAACTGCAGGGCACATGCTACTAGTTCTGTCTTTTGCTTGCCCTGCCCTCCACTTTGTGCTCATATCCTGACCCTTATCTGTGCCAGGGAATTGGTTCCCCACTGCTGACACCTCTGAGCCCTTTCCCATGCAAACATTCGGTCTCTGCTCTTTTGAGGCATAACTGGGGGGTGTTTGACACCCTCTTCTCCTGCAAAATACAGTGCCTCAACACTCTCCCTTTGCACAGAGAAATGTTAATAGGGGACACTGAAGGCAATACATCTCATTAAACTGATTAACATAAGTATGCAACCAAGCCAAGCTGCCTACAAAGGGGATAACAGTGACCCAGTCTGCTGTTCCAGGCTACAGAGCTGGGTATGTACCAGGACCAGTAGGCTCAAGGAACTCTCTTAACAGTTGTTTGCAACAGCAATTTATCTTCAAAAGGAAGGATTTAACATACTTTTATAATATAGTAATAGTCACAAATATAGTAATAAAATAGGTACAAAGTAATACTGCAGCCCCATATTATACTGACTATACTGCACTGATGTGATACCTTATAAAGCAGGAACTTGAGTAGCCACTTTAAGTAGAAATCACTAGATCTCAGATTTACTTGCCATAGCATCCAATAGTCAATTCCTATTGCTCAGATGACCAATAAATATTCCCCACAGGGCATATACACAAGGTAAAGTAAAAAAAATCAGCTGGCCAAAGGAATTTCCCAGGGAGAACAGAATTTCTCTGCCTCCTTTCCCATTAAAACTACCCCTGCACTCCAGAGATCCGAAGAAGATGAGCTTTTATTCTTCTGGTTGATATCTGAACTAATGGCCTAAGACAGCCTGCAGAATTACAAAACAGTAAGTGGCTCACCTCCAAGTACTGGAATTAATCCCAGGATACTGACAGCACCTCATTAGGAGGTCTAGCAGCCCCCAAAACAATGACTCAGGCTGTGAGCTGCAAAGCCCTTAGTCACAGGGCACCTAATGATGTAAGTAAGGATCAGGGCTCTTGCCATGGTCCCTTGCATGACCTCTGCATCCCCACCTCCCTTCCCTCTCAGCAGCAGGCCCTGCACAGCCACATAGGATACATATTACAGTCAGGGAGTGGGTTTCATGAACTTTTATTAGCATCAGGTGTTTCTGCAGCAAGATCAGGAAGGTGACCAGGCACTGGTAGCACATGACATGTGCCTGGCTTTGCTGCCTCTTCTCTAGATGGGACACTGGTATTCTTGCTGAGGAGCATCAAGCCCAGCACTAACAGATCTGCACATGGTTGCCACATACTACTTGAACATTGGATGCCATGGCACTGCCACCTTCCAAAGGACCATAAGGAGGGGGCAAAACCACCCAACGAAACCATTTCATTCATACAGACCAGTCTCTCATCAGCTGCTTTCTGTGTTAACCTTGAAACAGAAATCAGACACATACCAGACAGGGAAGCTCACTTGCCCATCACACATGGCAGGCAAGACCTGAACACCAAGTACCAGAGCAGCAGGAGTGATGCTGAGGAACATGAGCCTTGTCCTCAGCCCATCGGAATATGAAATGAGATGTCATTTTTCTCCAGCTGCAGCTCCAAACAGGAGCATCCAGAAGTTCAGCCACACTCTCTAGGAGGCCAAAGTATTGGTACTCAAGACAGCAACACCTTGCTGCCAGCTCTAGCAGTGCTCAGGGGCTTCTCTCAGCAGCTGAGGCTACTTCAGCTACTCTCAACTTTCGGCTGTAAAGGGAAACAGTGTGGAACAGAGTAAGCCAGTCATATGATTAAGAAAGGAAAAACAAGGCTCTGAAGCTGATGCAGACATCTAATGCAAGGGAACACTACGGAAGACAGACCTTGACTCAAGTTTTAGGGCAAATCTACTCCAAATTATCGAAGTGAAAGCTGTGCTTTCACCTCTGTGTTGTCACTAATTAAGCACATCTTGGGGACTGTAGGTAAAAACTGCACATCAAGCTTGGATGTACTATCTTCTCCATTTCTGTTACCATCACCTTGCTCTTATCCTGATTATTAGCCTCCTCACCCACAGCACAAGCAAGAACCACACAATCAGTAAACATGATTGGGCAGTTTGTAAACATTACACCAGCCCTGAGCAGTTCTCAGAGTTAAGCTATAACTACAGAGTAAATACTAACTGTACTCTTTCAAAGTCAGTAAGACAGATCTCAAGTGATGATAAAGCACATGGGAAAAGGAAGAGTAAAGAAAAAAAAACAGATCTCTACAGAGAACTCTGAGTAAGAGATTTTTTTTTTTTTCCTTGCTGCCCTTTAATTCAGGCTATCAATTTCAGGAGCAAAGGTCCAACAGGAGGTTACAGATAAGCAGCGCTCCACTTTTAAAATTTATGCAACCTGTATTTGACTGCTCACTAAAACACTGGAAAAGCCAAAAGCAAGTTAGCATTTTCAGTTGTGCTGAATTGTACACTTCATACAGAGCATCAGGAAAAAGTATCTCCCTGTTATAGAAGTAAATTCCCTGCAAAACAAACCAGTGTTAGAAAGGAGTGCAGATAAAAAAACCCAACAAGCTAGAGCCAGGATAATTATAAGAAGCTACTGTCTTGTCTTTCATAGTAATACAACCAGACAGTTCCCTCACTAAAAGCCCTCTGGTTCAATATTAAGTCCCAGACAGGGCAAAAATCCAGCTAGTGTGTTGGACTACAATTTTGTATCATCCTCAGATATCTGAGTTTTCATTTGAAGTGCCAAAAAGTCTTTCTAACTCATGTGGTAACCATGAGAACACCAAGACCATGAGCTAGACAACTGATTCAACAGTAAAAAAAAAAAAAAATACATGAAGACCTTTATGTCACACCTCAACATTTCATTCTTTGTCTCTTCATCTCAGGGCAGCTTCTGCAGGGCAGACAGGACTGAATTACAATTCAGAAATACAGACACTCACTGCACTGCTGACCACTGTAATGAGCCCTTACTTTTTTTCTTTTCTTTTCTTTTTTCTGAAGCTTATATAATCTGCAAGTTATACTTAAAAGACAATAGTGATACATCCCAAAGCATCACTGCTGGCAACAAATGAATGCAAGTAATTAAAGGCCTCCTGCTCCCAGATGAAGAGCTGTCCTGTCTCTTTGCCTTGTGGAGGGATGTCTGCTTATGTCCCTGCAGGATGGCATCCATCCCTACCAGGCATGCCCATGTCTTCTTTACTCAAGAATGCAATCCTATATGCTGTTTTCACAGATACAACCCACTGACTGGCCACAAGGAGAGCCTGAAGTCTTTTTACGACTACTGCATAGTGGCAGTAAAGGCAAGAAGTGAAAACAAATATTTTCTTAATGTATCTGAACAATTTTTTTTAATAGAGTTTACTGTGTTTTGTGTAGAAGTGAACAGACTGAAGGATTACTGTAGTTTTTCTTATCTTCTGTGAAAGAGTCAAGCAGTGGTTGATGAAGAATTTTAGATGCCTGAAGTGGAAATCCAAGCACTAAATGTAGAGCAGGGAAAGGCAAAATAGTGTGAAAGGGGAGGAGTGGCAGAGCTGTGGCTTTCAGCACTGGCCTGTTTATTTTGCTGGGAGGGTTTGGAAGACCAGTATCCCACCTCCTTTCCAAAAGGCACCGCAAAGTGATCTGATAATGAATTCAAGTCATTACAGTAGGAGAAAAAGCAGGTCATCCAACCTGCACACATGGGTTGCATCATGCCCCTCGCTGTTCCCCGCAGACACACAAGGGAATTACTGCCCCGGCCACGAAATACAGAGGAAAAGCTGCCCACCTCCATCACAGCCCCGGCTGCAAGAAGCACAGCCCCGGGCAGAGCTCCCCCGCTGCCGGGCTGCGTCCCGTGGGAGGCCGGCAAGAGGAGCCCTGTGCCATCCCCTGGGAGGCCGGCAGACGGGCGGAGCTCAGAGCAGCCCCTCCGCAGGTGCAACCCGGGAATGAAATAGACCCCCAGTAAATGGAATTTTCTTCCCAGCCTCTGCCTGCGGGAAAACGTGCGTCCTGAGGCGATGCAGCTCTGCTGCGGAGTTCCTCCTGGCATCGCTACAGGAAGACCGCACCGCATCCCCCCCTCCCCTCCTCACACCGATTAGTTCATTTCGGGGGCTCCACCGATGGGGAGCAAGAGCCCTAGAAACGCCTCCTCACGGGGATGCCGGGCTGCGGCCCCGCGCAGCGCTACCCGGGTCCGGGGCAGCCCGGCCCCTCTGTCCGTCCGTCCGTCCGTCTTCCCGGGCAGGCGGCGGGATGCGGGGAGCCTCCCCTGGAGCCCCGGAGCGCACGTCCCTGGGGGGCGGNTGCCCCCGCCCGGGAGCGCTCTCTGCCGTCAGGGCCATCCCCTCCCGGTGCTCCCCCCCGCGACAGTAGGAAGCTCAGGACGTTCCACTTTTTGGTCATTTTTCTTCCTGTGATCATTCTTGTAAAATAAAAGAAAAAAAGAAAGAATATAAGCTGCCTTGAGCTGACCCACACTTTCTTAAAGCACTGGAGAATGTCACCAATAGTTTCGGGATTTCCCTGGAAAACACTTAGACAGGGATGCGATGGGAAGGCAGGTGTGGATCTTCTCCCCTTCCCTGTGCAAGGTTTTGCACAGCCTGGACGGGCTTCAGGGGCTCATCTGCCACTGATGTAGGTTAATCACAAATTTGTTAGGATTTTTTTCCCCTCTCAATGACCTCAAATGATTCAGGATTGCAACAAGACTTTTTTCTAGAACATTGGAAAGTCAGAGCTATGTGCCTCTGCTTCTTAGAAACATCCCAGTGCCATTCCTACACACCCCCAGCCCCTGCCAGAGCCAGCACTCTGGGGATGGCAGGGCCACCCCCTCACCCAGCGCCAGCATGGCCAGGCCACCTCCACAGTGCAAGCAGCCTGGCCTCCATGGGGACCTCCAGGGATGGGGCTCCTTGACCCCAACCAGACTCTAGGGCACGCCCCACAGAGCCCAACTAATTGTTTCCTGTGATTCATTCTCTTTCATCTTCTCAAAATGTCATTTATCATTTCTATCATTTGAGGTTTGCCCAACCACAGCTTCAGGTGACGTTTCCAGTGCTCTCCTCATGGCTTCTGCATGCACACGCTCATCCGTGGCCATGACGTCCGGGGTGCCATTGGCTCCGTGGCAGAACCAGCACCCTGCAGGCCCAGGAAGGTGGCTGCTCACCTCAGAGGCTTATATTGTTGAACTGCAGGAATTATTAATTGTTTCCTTCTGGTTTAGTTTTTTAGTTGCTGGGTAATGTATTAGGTGCGCTCAGAAGTATGAGGGAAGATTTTCTTGGATTTTTTCACCATTTTTTGGATATGTGAAACATACGCAACCATGAAATTTCAGTTAAAAATTGCATTTATGTGGTTAGTTTCCTTCTACATATACTGACTGGAGTAGAGCTGGAGGGGAGACAAGTTTGAGCCACAGTTCCTTCATGTTTGTTTTCATTGTATTACAGAAAGAGTCTCCAAAATTATTTAAACCTTATTTTATCCACCTATATGACAATGTATATGAGAGGTTTTAACATGTTAATTTGAAAACTAAAATTACAGCCCTGCCAGTGCAGCTGGGATTTTTATTGCAGGTGCTTGTGTGATAGGATCTCATCCAGGGACATGGCGGGAAGCAGGAAAACAGGAACAAAAGTGCATAGCTGGGGCGAGCACTCTGGAGGTATTTTAAAACATCTCTCTGATAACCACTCAATATTTATCTGATCTGCCTACATACTTGTGTCTCCACATTGTCATTATAATACTTCTCAAGTATTAAAATAGAACTAACAATCCATAGCCAGCTTCTACCTAACTCCTCTTCAGGCAACCCCAGGGAGTGTGCCTCAGAAAGGAGGTCATGATCTAACTGCTAAGAATTCAGCATAACCGAGATTTTTTTTTTCCAAACTTACTCTAAACCTAATAGAGAAAAAAATACTTTTAAAAAATGCAGGGGAGGGATTTCTATCTCTTGTTAATTTTAATCTGCCTTGTCCATGTCTTTTGCTGCTCCAGCTCTTGGCTTGTCTTTATTCATCAAGGTTTCCAAGAAAGAGGGAATGAGGGGAACCTACTCTTGAGAATTTACCTTTATCTTGCCATTACCTTAGCACAGTCATGACTTTAGATTGTGTTAGTATCTGATTTTCACAGAGACATTTCTGCAGAACAGCTGCCCCCACCTTTACCCCCATATTTTCTTATGCTAGCTTGAGTAGCAGAGTATTAGACAAAGCCAGGCTTAAGAGACCATCCTGCTATGTGAAATGGGGGACACTAGAATAAACAAGTCCTGTCACCTTATATGAGAACCAAAATGCAGATAGGAAGGATGGGGAATGGAAAAAAAAAAAAAGAAAGGCTGGGATTGCAGCATCAGTGAAAAAAAGTGTAAACTGGATTTGAAGCATGGCAGAGCTGTAGGACCTTTAAAGCATCCCTCAGGCAGGACTGTGATGACCCTTTGTCTCTGCAAAACATGGCTGTCTGGAAAAGAATCCTGCCTGGCATTTCTAGCATACAAATGAGCTGGGTCTAATCGGTTGGAGGTGTGGGGACACTTTACAAAGGTGGTTGGGGACGCAGGGTGCTAGTATCCAGCAAAAGTGATTTTTGGGAACTCTAAGAGCCAAGATGCTTAATGCTCATGGAATCAATGTGAGCAGTTGTAAGTGGTACAGGAGCTGATGCCAGAGGTCTGTGACTCCTTTTTTTCTCAGAAAAGTGAAAGCATTTGTGAAAGTTTTGCTCCTAGTACCTACTGATTTCTGGAATGTAAGAAACATTTCACATTCTGTTTAGGACAAGAAGAAAACTCATTGCTGGCTTTTGTACATTTTCTTAAGAATACAACAATTAACCTGATCAACCTGCCTCTGCCACTTCCCCTCAACCAGTTTCTGAACCACCTGGCAGATTCAAACCACTTTCATCATGGGAGCAGAAGGTTCCTCAGACTTGTACTCCTGTGGTTTTAGGGAGAAGTGGCAGTGGAACAGCAGACAGAGGGACAGTTTAGGCTGCCTGATGGCCCCACTCAGGACATGAAGATTTCCAAGCATGCTCCTGGCAATTCCACTGCTTGCCTGCCAGGTACCTGACAGACAGGGGCATGGCTGTGGGTTACAGCAGTGTGGGCTTGGGGAAATAGGAAGAGGGGAATAGAAATGCTTCCCGGATGGATCAGAGGATCGATACAGGGACCACAGCATACCAGTGGGAGATGTTTGGGCCACAAAGAGGATGGAGGGTTTGAGGTATGCAGAAGACTGACTATTGCAGTGGGAAGTCCCTAGTAAGGTGGAATAAGTATCTATAGGAAACTTGTTTTACCATTTGCACTGCTCACTGAACAACTTGTTTATTATTGCTCAAACCAGGAGTATGAATCATTCCTCTTCTGACCCTCCTATAGCTCAATGCTCTCACTGCCTTTTCCTGTGACCTGCCTCACATTACCTCTGGAAGGCCAGAAAAAGCTCAGGATCTGACTCCTTTAAAGATTTGCTTTAGAAACCAAAACCAGAATGAAACAACTAAAACATTCAAGAGCTGTCTCACACTTTGTATGCCCATACATATTTTCTTACAATGAAAAAAGTAGTTTTCTGTAAAACCAGTGGAAAAAACATCACTGCAAAGGACTAGATGAGTAGCATTTTGAGTGTTTAAAAGAAACTATATATAAACTGTCAAACTGCAAAGAACATTTTTTAAGCTCTATCTGAAGAACCTATCTCATCTAGGGCCAAAATATCTCACTAGTAGCTGGTCAGCATTCAGTTACATTTTCACAAGGGAAAAAAACCACTTCTGGCCTGAGGATAAGTGTGAAAGATGAGAATACAAAGGATAACTTTTGAGAAAGCTGAAAATAGTGCCTTGTGCTGAAAGCATTTTGTTAACAGCAACGGGTGTCACTGTCATGACAGTGGATAATTTTGCCTTCAGCATCAACAAATCTAAGAGTGAAGTATAAATTCCACTATTGGGGGTGGATAAGGATCCTAGAACACAGCTCCGTTTTCAGATGCCAGTGTGAGTCTGCAACCCTGACAGCCAGATAAGACTGGTTTTGACTCGTAAGCTGCGGGAATAGATCTGAAGGAGCAAACACAGGTGTAACTTCCTACGGTCAGTGTACAGACAACAACCATGTTCCACTGCAGAGGATCACATGTAGAGTTACTGCAGCTGATAGCCCTTTCAGGCACTGACGGGGTATTAGTTATACCCACAAATGTCAGAACTGCAGTTTTCCAAACCAAAAAGCACTCAGATGGCATGAACATGGGCAAACAGAAGCCTTCACCAAAAATGCTATAGAGCAGGTACAGAGGCACTACATGATGAGATGTCTCTAGTACCAGGGGGAAAAGATGTACTGATATCTGTCATATCTGGAGGGGTGATGAGGATTTAATGACACAGAGCTATGAACAGCAGAACACTGAGACCTGGGACCAGCAGAGCCTGAGGGTGTGATGTGGGCTATGCCAGAGAGAGGGGGGGGACTCAACTTACTGTTTTGCCACAATCCCACTTCTTCACCACTTGAAGACACGCAGGGATAGACACAGAAATCCTTTGCTATGTAGTGAAGACAGAAAGCCCAACAGCTCATCAACATCACGGTGCATTGTATTTCAACAGGCTTTGGACAAAATTTCTTACCTAGCTTCATCCCATCAATTTTTTTTCTACCCTCATTCATTTTCTCAAAGGACTTTAGAGCCCAACTCTTACTTCCATCTTCCTTCACCATTTATTTGAAATTGGCATTTTTCACTGTTTACATTGTGACTGAAATTACGAAAAATTGTATTATTTTAATACCAGAAGTTCCAGCTACACTCTTTCTGTAAGACTCTTGCATTCTCATTTCATTTAGTTCACACGTTATTTTGGATCTGAGACTTTTGTACTCCCACTAACCTCACAGGGAACAAAAAGGAGCTTCTTCAGCTCAGCTGGGAGAAATGAAGATTTTGAAGCAAGGTGAGGAGATGGCAAAGTTTTGTGGAAGGTGCCTTTAGAAAGCAATGTATGAGAGACTGTGGTTTTCACAGCACCTCTATCTTTTGCTTTTGATTTAATGCATATCAAACTCCAAATAAAAATAATTTTGAAGAAACTTTCTTAGAAAAAAGTATTTTGAATTTTCTTAGAAAAAAGTCTCTCTTCACCAGACATTGCTCTGCAGCAGTAGGAATGGTCTTGTGTCTGCAAAGAAAAGCCTTGGATAAGTATAATTCTCACCGAGTCTCTCCCAGATTTAGTCTCCATTTGAGATGAAACAACATAAACCAGGCTGGTTTTGCACAACAGGAGCCCACACAGCCTTACTGGGTCTCTAGTCTGTGTTTTATATGCCTTTTCTGACACACACCTTCTTTAGTTCAAGTGAAAAATACAGCAAGATTGGAACTTGTTTCTATAATAACTCAGCAGCCTTCAATGCACTGAACACACAGCTGATTGTCTGTGCACAGATGGGTTTAAAAATTTAAAACTCCAGCACAGAGCACGTGCTAAATATATAATTTCTTTTAGGTCCTAACTTCTCAACAACCCCCGTCACTTTGGCATGGAACAAAACGGAATTGTAGACCTACGTTTTTAGAGTTCTCAAATAATTTAATTATAAAATCCTTATTTTATATGTATGGTCATATTTCCAGTTTTAGAGAATGTATAAGTAGGAAAGCAAAGTGAATTTTAGAACTTGGAAAGATGAAAGCAGCACCAAAAACTGAGAATGTGCTGAAGCTGCGCCTGCCGGTTTGGGTAAGAATAATTAACTTTGCTGTTTGCACTGTAAGTAACCAGATAATGCTATGTAATTACTTATGAATTGCATTGCTTGAAATGGTATTGCTAATTTCCAGTGATGATTAGCATATCATTTAAATAATTATTCTGCACTGTATCACTTGGACACTTCAATTGCACGCACATCTACTGTGAAATTCCTGGAGGTGTTCTCAGCATTTTGAGTTATTTGTAGGCTGTAATATACCTTGGTTGTTTCAATGTTTTGGGAAGCAACAGTAAAAGAGAAATTAATAATGCTGTGTTTAAAAACTGAATTAAATCCCAAATAATTTTTAAAAGTTTGGCTATCATAATAGTTGACCTGTCTGATTTTATTTACAATACCAGATGCTAGTGCTCTGGAAAAAAAAATCTGATTATCTCAACAGCAGTCTAGGCTTCAAATGCTGAAAACTTCTTCTCTGGATTGAGTTTTGCCTTGATGTACTTGAAACCATGTAAAGGGTCTCTAGTGGGTGTTTTTATGACAGCTCCCAGGCTGCTGTCTGGTGCATCTCTGCTTATAGCAGCCAGTGCCCGGATTAAAGGGATGACACAAAAATAGAAGGGAATTCAGCAGCCTCTGTAAATCACCTCTGTACAGGGCTCTGGGAGAGTCCCTGCTAGCAGTGACCAGCTCCTAGACAGCTACAGCAGCTCCCCTGAAAATGGTCCCTCTGACAGGACACCTTGCTACAGAGACTTGGGCACTGCTGTAAGGGCTCAGCTGAATAAACATCCTTTCTCTTTGCTCGGATAACTCTGAGCCATCCCCTGGCATGCTCTCTTCAATAAAGACTCATTCAGCATATGAAGTCATGGCAACAACACGACAGCTCTTGAGTAACTATTACCAAATACAGTGTAATACCCTGCTTTTTACTATTTCCTTGTCTTTCAAGCAGGTTGTTCTTCTAGAAAGGTCAGTTTTGCTGACCCATGAGTGCAGAAGGAAGACCAAAACACAGTGTGTTGTGCTTAAGCAGCCAGCTGCTATGGGACAGCTCACACCCAGCCCATACAAAGCCGCAGAAACTGTTGGGAAGAAGCTGCTGCTTTTAGTCACCTGCCTTTCCTGGAGGAAAAGTCACTGATACTCAGGGGTGGTGGGGAGCAGTGGTTTATGTCGTCCTGGCATAAGCAGCTTCCAGATGGCCTCTGTGCACTGCACGTTTTTATGTGGTTCTTCATCCTGTTCAGAGCAGAGGAAGGATCTGCAACCTGGCTACCTCTCCATCCTGCCCCGAGAGGTTCTCCTTAGAGGCACCTTACTGATGAGAAACTGCTGCCATCACTTTCGAAGCTGCAGGATTTTGTTTTCTAAATATTTATTGCTGTGCCATGAGTCTGGGCTGTCAAGCACTTGTTAGGAATTCAACAGAGTATTTCTTTCCTCTAAACCCTGTTTGCTTGAGATAAGGAGCTGGGCATTGCCAGTGGAGGTTAAACTGGCCTTCAGAAATAATTCTGTCCCTGCAGAGGCTCAGTCGATGCAAAATGTCCTGAAAAGGGCAATGGTGGCTTTTGCTCAGAGCTGCTGTCTTGCAAACCTCATCTTTTTTCCAGCTAATTTATGAGTTTCAACTAAAAGTCTGTTTGGGAGTTAACAGTCCAGAGAAGGGTGGAAGTGGAGAATAAACAATTAAATGTATCAAAGATAGTGCTGCCAGGTCATAGCTTTAGTTCATAATTTATTTTTTTTGTATGCACAAACATCAGGTAACTAATGCTTTTAAAAGCACTAAAAAATATATGCTCTGTCAATTCATTCAACTATGAAGAGCTTGGAAATTCTCAACTTTACATTTTACTACCACCCACTTTACAGATGTCATCCTAAAACCATAAAAAGCTTTTTGGGTTTTTTTCTTTATTTCTACTATTTACATGACAAACCTTAATGTCATTGATCTTATTTTAAAGACAGTGAAAAAATCCCACAGTCATATGTCAACATTTTAACATTGATTGACTATCAGTAAACTAAGGGTACCTATGTACATTTTTTATGGTATAGTAGACAGAAAAAATAATTAAGGGACCTGACAGTATTTGCCTCAATTCATTAGAAATAATGTAAGATACAAACTTCAAATGCTGGAAGCTATGAGATTAACTGTACAGGGCAGTAAGAAAAAAAAGAATAAAAAGAAGAAACTAAAAAAAAGCCTTGTATAGTCTGGGTATTTGCTCTGATTCTAGCAATTAATACCATCCACTATGGATCATCCATCTCTTTGGCAGCTTTCCTGGCAATGGCTGGAAGAGAAAAGTCTTCCTTTAACTCCCCTCCTTAGCAGTTCTGATATCTCTAACAGTGCAAGAGTTGAGAGCAGATGCATTCCTTGTGATTTCTTGTATCAGTAGAACACAAGAAACTTTGGATGAGCTTCTGAAATCTTATTTGAAGCCTAAGACAGTCAAAGATACAAGGAAAATAAATACAAAAATAAATAAAACAAGAAATAGTTATCTGATTACATGGGATAAAAGTATATTTCTGAAATTATGGGATGAGGTTTTAGAGGGCAGAAGTACTTCCAGAGACCAGAAGTGACTCTAAGAAATTTTCTCACAAATATGGTATTTTTCTCTACTTTTCTTTCTGATTAAAAGCACTCACATCTCCCAAAAGGAGACACATTTCAAGCATGAAGAGTGACTTGCCTCTTTTGCTGCTGATAAAATCGTTCAGAGGTCTCTTTCAAAGTAACTGCCAAAACAAGTTTGCTTTTGCATAGATTTAAAATCTGCATATTTCATCTTCTTTGTCCATGGCTGGCATCCTGGGAGGATTCTGTCCATTCATCTGCCTGTGGAGTATCCTTATCCCTGCCATCCTGAATCCATGTGTGCCTGCCTCCAGCTCCCATCTGCTGCTGACTCCAGCAGCCCAGTCTGGGATTTGATCTGCAATAGGACAGCTTGGCTACCAATTATATTCCCTCAGGTCTAAAAGTGGAAATGCACACAGTGCCTGATTCTGTACTCACTAAGGAAAGTGCAAGTAGGGAAACTGCAATGAATCAGCCTGAATTCTTCCAAACTGGCATTCATTAATAGGAGTAAAAATTTAGTCCACATTCTTTGTGAGAAAAATATTAACAAGAAAATTGAAATTTAACCAATTTTCAATTATTCTTACTCACAAAACTCAGGAACCTTATAGTCTCCAATTAAGTAATTTAGATTTCAAATTAAGATGGAGGAATTTCTTTCTTAACTCAGCAAGAACTGCATTTTTAGTTGATTTGAGTTGTTTTCTCCAAACATAACATCCTGAGTTCTCACTCCCCATCAGAAAGGCATCCCAGTTGATACTTGGTTTTGTTCTAAAATATTTAATCTCTAATCAACCCATTAGAAACAAGCTTCTTCTCTTCCTTTCCAATATTGTGAAAATAAGTGGACCAGTAAAATTAACTACGCAGCAGGAATATGCCAAATAACAAATCAGATATCTCTTTCTTTCTAGAGTTACAGTTACCCTTGGTGGGGTGTGTTTGGAAGCTGGCAGCATCCCTTTTGGCAGTCTCTGTCCCCTTGTAATGCTGGAGACCCATGCACTGTGTCTGAGCCATTTGGCTTGTTCTTCAGTGTCAATTAGACAGCTATTACATTCCCTCTAAGCTGGCTCTTCCAGAGCTTGTGGAGTCCTGGTTTGTTTGGTTTCCTTCATAAGGAAGCTCTTCCTAATCCCTGGTCCTTAGCTCAGTTGAAGCTTAAGAAGTTTCTTCTCTCCTAAATAGGCCATCCTTGAGCACAAAACTGAAATACATCTACAATACTACTTGAAACAAACCTCAAGCTAGAGCAACTCATAGGAAAGGTCCCTTAGGTTTCATCTAGCTATAGATCAGATTTTAGATTCATGTCAAGTGATTTTTAAATTTGTTATTCTTATGAGAGATGTTAAGGCAAAAATTTTCCTTGCGTTCACTTCAGCTAAAAAAAAAAACAACCCAACAAAAAACCACAACCAAAAAACACATTAATATCTGAATATATTAAATTGTATGAATACAAAAATTACCAAACTTTTTCTGTGTTTCTCATTCTCTGTAAAAGTGTTTTTAAAGCCCCATAACATTGGGGTTTCAACAACAGTAGTTGTTACCAAGCAGTCTTAAAAAAATATGTCCCCAGAGTTACCAAGGATAAAAACTCTTCCACTTTGAAGGTGATGAAAAAATTCTTAGCAGTTTCACTGCATCAAGATTGAACTTGAGAGATAACCACCCTATTTTAACTCAACATTGCCAATGATATACTATAATGAAAGCAGTAACCAAAATGTCTACTGTGGATTTTATATAGAGCTGTCAAAGCACTAAATAATCTTTTAAAGTGAATCCATACAGGAATAGCTTTTCTTTCCCAGTACAGTGCAAGGATGCTTGGATAGCAGAAACTGCCCAAGAGCAAATAGTCATGCTTGTATTTACTAATTACCACTATAATTATTAATTTTGACTATATTTTCCCACAGAGATGCTTTAATGTGGCCTACACCACCAAAACACTTAGCTCAGTTGAAGTCCTAAGGTACCACATGAGAAGTAGCAGTCCTGCATCCTGAAACACCTTGCTCAGCAGCAGCCTCTCTGCTTGCCAAGGCTGCCAAGGCAGCATGAGGCACCAAGCAAGCCCCAACAGGCTCTGACAGCCACATGCTGCCACCTAAATCAGCATTCAGAGTCAAACTCAATCCTATTACTGTGAAGTGCAGAAAACACAGTGCTGGCCAAAACAAGGGACTTCTCTGAGGTTTTCTCTCTTTTTAGTTTGGTCCTATTGGAAAAAAAAAACAAACCCACAACTGTTGAATCAGTGTCATTCATGGATTATTTTCTCAATTATATCATCAGCAAAGGGTCTGAGGAAGTGCAGTGTGAGGTAAATTTTGGAAAAATGCATTCGTTCCTAAAGCTGCAAACAACCTGGAAGATTGCACCAGTTTAAATACTGTTTTCTATGAGATCAAATAAATCTCTGCAAACACCCAGGGCAGGTCTGCCCTAACACAGAAACACAGTTCCTGCTGCAGGGAGCCATTAATAAAGTGCCACACACACCAGAGAGATGCACTTCAAGTTACTGCACAGCCTGGGGGACCCAAGGGGCAGTCAGTGCTGGAGCCTAAGCTATTGATCTGGATACTCCCATTACCTAAATCAAACATAGGTTTGTGTGGGCAACACTGGAGTCACCCCTGTCTGAACTGTAGAGTTCTGACATCTGCCATCAGCTTAAATAACATTCCTGAGATGGGTTTGCTCCAGAGAGCAAGACTGCAGTGATGCCCCTCATTGCTGTTAAACCTTGGCTATTTGAGAAGGCCATTGCACCTTATGAGGGACATAACCTCACAGTTTTGCATGGTTCCTCATCTTTGCTTAACAAAAAGTTTGCAATGCAGTTAACTACCTGTTTGGGATGTGTTGAAAACACAGGATTAAGGAAAATAAAAGGACAAGAATAATCAGAAATTATTCCCATCAGAAATGAAGAAATGATTGCACTCACCTTCAGCCTTAAGCCCACATCCCTCATCCTTTTATTGCTAATAAACCTGTTGCACAATTTGGCATCAGACTGATGCCAACGAGGGAGTGTCTGTGTGTGGGGCTTCAGGTCAACAGAGGAAAACTTTAAAGCTTAATCTAGAAGAAAAGAGAAAGCAAAGACCTCATCAGCAGAGGTACTCTCTTCTGGTCAGTGAGGGCACTGTCTTTCATACATTGCCTGAGGCAACTGAAGCAGGGCTGTATTTAGCAGCTACATCATAATAAAGTGTAGTTTTAGGGGAGAGGGGAATCAAACACTCCTCTGCATCTATTTACCTCAGCATCTTTCCTTTTACATACACTAAGGGAAAAACATATGTTGGATATGGCTGTGACTGATGTGGAATTACTCGTACTTGTAATCCTTCTTTCCATTTTCAGGTCTCTGAAATGCCCCACAAATATTGAAAATTAACATTTCTTTGTGTACTGAATGCAACAGCTTGCACAAGCAACAGTTTTTACAGTAGTTCCAAAACAGAAAACATTAAAAAGCACTTTAATTATAAATTATTCCTACATTAACTGAAAGAAAATCTTAGCATAAACGAAGCAGAATATGATGTTGCAGCATCCTGTGATAAAATGATAGGGCACAAAAATAATGCACAGGTTTTTGTGCCCCTCAAAAGTGAGTGGAAATGGGGTTTGAGGAAAAAAATTGTGTAAAGGAATAGGAGGGGAAGGTTGAAAAGCAAGAACCTTCTCTTTTTCTAAATATTTACCAAATGACTCTAGGCTTTTTACTTAATCCACTCCAGAAAGTCATAGAATAAGCAGCCTTCTATAAAACTAAAAAACTTCTGCTATTAAAGTATCATCAAAAAGCTTCTGATGTCAACCATAATAGTACATTAAACCACAAGGATTTATCTGAAGAACTGTCTGACTGCAATGATCTTTGCATATCAAACAAGCTACTTAGTCCTTGAAATGTAGAAAACATAAACATAAAAAGGGGGGGGTTAACTTTTTTGCCATGACTGGCCTGGCACCTGGTCCATTCCTGTCCTGCACATCCATCAGAGGGAACTTTCTTCCTACTTGTAAATAAAAAGCAGGATATCAAATTTCATAAACATAGCTATTGCAGAGCAACACACAAAAAAAGCATAATTAAACCAGCTAAACCAGACATTATCGCTGCAGGGATTTATGCCAGTGTGTCCCTTGTGAAAAAAGGGAGGATTCTTCTACAAGATTGTGGGCTTGGTTCATTGGTGATTTCGTGTTCACTGTTACAGCTCTTCTTAAATCAAGTCTTACAACAGCATAAAACTGGCATGCTTCATTGGAGAAATCAGGCCCAATATTTAAAACACTAAAAATCAATTCTTACCAGCCATAGAATGATTATGTTAAGTGGAAAAATGTGTATTCCATAAGGGTTGTTTGGCACTTTTATTCAGAATTAGTGACACAACTTTTTCTGAATAACATCCAAAGACTCAGTGGTTCAGCCAAAAGTCAGCCCTCAGAATCAGCTCAGTTGCATTTCAGTGGTTTTTTTACAATAACTACTACACCTTTCCCACTAAAGAACAGCCCCTACAAGCTGACAATCCGAAGAACAAATGCTTATTGTAAATAAAGTGACTAGAAGACAGAATTCATCTGGATTTTCAGAAATACTGTAACTCTTCCAAAACCTGAAAAAAATTCTCTTCTCTTCAATCCCAGCCTACGAAGCTTTTAAATTCAACATAAAAGATATTTTCCAGTACTCATGATCCAATTCCTCCACTTGTGTAGAATTGAGGCTTTAGTTGACAGAGAAATCCACCCAAGAAGCCACCTTCAACTCCAGGTTAGGTGTTTGGCCACTCCAAGTGACCAAAGAGCCAAGGTAGCACCACATGGCAGGGAGCAGGAGCACGTGTTGCACAGACACACACCCCACAAACCCCTACAGAACACTGAGCACTCCAGCAAGGATAAGGCTGCCAGAGATGTAAGAACACAACTTACTCTTCAGGTTGTCCAAGCAGGCTCTCAAGCCTTGCTCTGGACAATAATATCCCATCACACACATAACATGATGCCAGGCCAAGACAAAAGGGCTGAAATTGTTAATGGCTTTCTTCCACAGTGAGGTAAGTGTATGGAAATCACTGTGTCACTGTGCTCCCAGCCTCATGTCCTGTCCACGCAGCCACTGGCATTTTCCCTTGCACTGGCTGCAGACCTCCTGCACCCAGGCAGCAACATGCTTCCCTGACTTGTTCCAACAGAAAAACTAACAAAGAAGTAAACAGTGTTCAGTTGGATCATCTCTACAAACACATGTGGAGTCATCACAGGAGTTCCTGTGCTAGCTAAAGAGTAGGACCCTACAAATACCACTTGAAACACCAAAAGGGAAACAGGAGTTGCACTCTTCCATGGAAAAATAGAGCTCCTCACCAGGTGTGGGGACCAGGGACACTCACAGGGCTTACATGTTCTATGAAATAATGTTCCCCAGAGACCATATGGCACAAGGTAACCTTCCTTGTGCAGCACCTTGTTATACAACATTGTGTTCACAGAAGTTTTAGTAAGAAATGTAAATTCCATCCTAGTTTTGCATTATTGTTATTGCTGTTATTATTATTATCATCATCATTATTATTTTGAGTTATGCTCACCTTTGCCATCTATTCTGTGTAGTTTTCATGCCAGATTTACAGGAAGATTTCCCAATGCTGACTTCCATATACTTACTGGGTGGAGTTTCAGTTGACCTGAAGGCATACAAACATCAGATAAGAAATCTCAGAAGAAAAAAGACAGAGGCAAAGCAGTTGGCAGCAGAAACAGAGCTGTTGTATCTGGACCTTATTAAAGCATTTGATACAGCACTTCAAAAATTTTTCCTTGAAAAATTCATTCAGATTTGCTTGAATATGAGAACTTTCACGTATTTTGAAAATTAATTGGAAGTTGTAGGGTTATGAAAGTTGTAATAATATTCAGTGGAAGGGCGGTGCCTGGGATAATTTGATAGAGATCTTTAAACAGCCAATTAAATGTGGAGATGACGCTATACTGCAAAACAGAAGCAAGCAAAAACAATAATAAAAGGGCAAATAAACAAATAAAAGGGCAAAACACCAGAATTATACTTTTTAGAATTTAGGAAGACTTGAGTAAATGAGATTTGATGGAAAAATGAAAGATACAGGAATGTTTGGAAACATTCCAAATTCACCAGGGACAATGTGTGGGATCATGAAAACACTGAAAAAGTCCCCCAGGTGACAGGGGTAGATTAACTCTGAGGTTGCAGACCAGTGTGGACTTGCAAAAACAGGTGATTTTCAACTCCACATGCTGAACTTGTTGTGCAATATGAACAGTGACAGCAAAAGAAATTTTCTTTATTTTTCAGAGACTGAGCCTAGATTTTATTAACAAACTTTTAGTCATCTCCTAGGACAAATTACAAAAAGGATCTGCCTCCTTGTAGACAATTATTTTACTTTTCCCTGTTTGACTTTATCCCATTATTTTGGCTTATGCTAAGTTGAAGTTCTTGCTTTTGCTAGTTTTATTGTTCAAGGACTCATGGAAAACCTTCAGATCTGTCACTGCAATTTGGCAACATGTACCTTTGCATCTTTCCAACAAGTCAGTCTTTCTAAACAAGTTTTGTTTTGGCTCTTCAAGAACACTGGTGGCTCAAGAACAAAGTAAATCCTGGTACAGACAGATAGAAGAAGGCTCCAATACTGAGAAAGAGAGGGAGTTTCCCACAGCATTTGCAGTGAAGCACACAGGATGCAGCTTGTCACAGGGCAGAGAAGCAGGGAGATGTCTAAGACAGACCTCATTCCAGAGCTGACTTTCCCAAGATGCAGCTTTAGCAACATGGTAAATTGACGTAGTGTACCTGAAACATGGGCCTTACTTGCCCAGAGCCATCCCATAAGTGCTTTTTAAGAACTAGCAAGAGAAAGAAATACTTCTATGGCCTGTGCTACACTGAAGATAAAGAAATACTCCAGACTTCCCTGATGTGACCAAGCAGAATCTGATTCAGCAAAGCACATCAGGCTGTGTAACAGTATTACATTGGAGGCTATGAGTGCTTTATTTGAACTGGTTTTAAACTGATCAAAAGCTCTCAATCTAATACTGCAATGTCATGATGTGAATAAAACTACCAGTACCTCCTTCTGCCTCTGGTTTCCAGAGTAAAATCGCTTTTCTTTTCCCTGTACATCACGAAAGGGACTCAGGGTACAGAAAGGCAAAATATAAGTTTGTCAGGCAGCTGTGATATATTTAATAGATGCTAACCTGCCACCGTGCAGGCCTTCCCCTTTAACCCTTCATTAGCCGAGTTTGCTGCCGAACAGACATCACACTAATGCTCACTGCTGGTCCTAACGCATCACCACACTGAGGAACTAAAGTCAACGCAGCGATTTTTAAAAACTGCACATCAGGACTGAAACGCTACCGGCATTTTCCACCTATGGGTGATCCCTAGAGCCAGAGTAGCTCCGGGGGTGGGGGGAAACCGGGCCCCGCCGGCCGCCCGTCCCGGTGGATGCGGCTGCCCGGCTGCACCGGCCGCCGAGCANAGGACATGGGCGAGGCCGTGGCTTTCCTGAGTGTATCGGGCTCGCCAGCTCCGGGATCCGGGCCCGCAGCGGTGGCGGGGCACGGCAGGGCTCAAGGCCCGCCACAGTGAGAGGCCCCGGAGCCGCTGCGGTGGCACGGTGGGCCCTGCAGCTGGGCTGGCCCCGCGGCTCCGGCAGAGTCGAAGGTGGCGGGGATGGTGTGCAGGTGACCAGGGGAGAGGCCGCTGAGCGCCCTGGAGGGCCGGGAGGGTTCGCCTCCTCCTCAGGGAGCCGCGGCTCCGAGGTCGGGGCCGCGTTCCTCCCGCCTCTGCCGGGGGCGAGCCCTGGGCTCTGCTCCCTGATGCAGGACACAAACTCGATTACAGAAAATTGGCTTACTGTTGCCCCCACATGGAAGATAATAGGAGAGAGTCGCTGTGGTTAGGAGCAGAACAGACTGGCGATGTTAAATGCGTTCTGTGTTCTCCCTTTTATGAAGTTAACAAGTACGTATAGAAAAAGCTGTAACAGAAATGTATTATATTGAGGAGACTGAGCCAAAGTTTCCCTACAATGTATTGACTACGATTTTGTTATAATTTTATTAGAAGGCTGTTGGGCCATCCGTTGGTTGCTTAAAATAAGCTTTATTATTTAATTATTTGAAATTCTCATTTAATGTGGGAGACTGAAACACTGCATTGCACACTTACATTTATGGAAGATAATTTAATTAGAGGAGCTCTAAAATAGAGCTAAGAGACTCCTGTGGGAGAGAGTAACATTTCACTGGCCATTGATTTCAATTTTTACAAAGTGAGAGAAGCCCACATTAAAATATGGACTTTCAGCATCACTGTAAAAGTGGAATGTGGTGGCATAATTTCTGTGTTTAACATGTTCCTTTGGTTGCGGTAGCTATAAAAAAGATGATGGGTTTCCCTCTTGCTAAGTTTCTCTTCTGTGTTAGGAGTTTCTGTAAGGGTCAGTAGGAAACGTTTTTGTTCTGTGATGTTGGAACATCAAAGATGTCTTTGAAATGTGACGGGATACTATAATAAGAAATGGACAAACATTGCCATGCTGCTGAATTTGTAGTATATTAAGGAGAGCACTCTACATAGATACTGTTCTGTGTTGCAGGATAATTCATTTGGTGCCTGATTTTTTTAACTTAATTAGTTGTTATAATCTATTCTATTGGGAATAAGACATTGCTGCTTATTCCGTGTTTCTACACAGTACTGTAATGGAATGAGGTAATTATTTTCGTGCTTAACAACTCAAGAATTTTAAAAGTGATCTTTTAGTATGTGTATTTTGCAAGCTATCTGCATGATATTCTGACAAGTATCCTCTTAATAGACCTCTTACTTGACCACTGCTATTTATCACAAGTGCAAAGTTGAAGGCAGCAGGTGAAGACGTGTGATGTGTTTTATGACTGCACACGTGGTGTGTACTGTGCATTGTCTTGATATCACAAGTCTGTGAAAAACAACACCCCGATGCCCCCCAAAAAATCCCACAAACCCAGCCAGTATTTATACAGACTCTGTTGTGATGGACACGGTTTGTGAAAACAGTGAATGATTTTGTGTCACTTATGTCTATTTAAAAAGTTCCGCACCAGCCTTTTAAGTAATGTATCATAATATAAAGGCCCTGAGGAGATAAATTACTGGGATCAACTGTGGCTCTGACCATGGTTCCTGTATTTAGACCAGTGTTTTTAAACTTGAAGTTGCTCACTAGCTGGGTAAAAGGTGTATGCCTCCTAAAATCAGGCCTGACCATTAGCCCCTGTTGACTTCAGCAGTAGTTGTGGATGTTCTGCACCAAAGAAAATAACAAGACTTTTATTTAAGCATCTAAATGAGAATTTAGATGGTTGACTTCAGGTACAAACATTTGAAAATTTTAGCCTTAACCTCTCTGTTCTTCAGTTAATGCATCTGTAAAGTTTGGTAATTGTGTTGACCTACCTCACAGGCAAGATGTGAGGCTTTATTTATTGAAGTTTTTAAGAAATTGGAGATCCTTGACGAGGAGGTGCTATAGAAGTGAAAGTATTATTATAAATGATACTGTAGTAAGAATAAATATATGTAAATTAATGGACATAAATGGCAGCAATGTTTTCTAAGAAAAATAAATATATAAGATATGTACATGTGTACATCATATGCACCAATATTATCTTTTGTGCTTCTACTGCAAACACAGCCTGCTTCTCAGCATTTCCATTCCATCAGGTGAGCTCCAGTACCTTGCTGTTCAGCTGAGCCCAGCTGAGTCACTGCTGTACACTGCCAAAGCTAGTTTGGAGTGCTCATGGAGCTCAGCTGGAGCTTGCCACGCAGTTCTAGCTCCTTGGTTACTCCTGCAGCACCTCTGGCTGCAGTGAGACCCTTGGATGGGGCAGATGTGCTGCTGGCACTACCCTGGCGAGCTAGCGAGCTGGCACCAGCCCAGGGGTGTTCATAGGAGCTGCAGTCACCACAGAAGCTGCGACACAGCTGTGCCCTGAAATACTGGTCACAGTTAGGAATGTGTACTCCATCTTTCCCTTTCTTTTCTTTCTGAAATCATTGTTCTATTGCCTTTTCTCTGTATTTGCCATTTTGACTAAACAATGGTTCCAACTGTGTCCATGGACTACTTCTAAAGGATCTATGAAAGGTAAGTAAGAAAAGCAATTCGATCGTCAGAAGTTTAAATTTGTTATATGAGGGTCAACTTGAAAATGCTTAGAGGTTGGCAGATCATAAAAAGTTGAAGATCACAGGCCTAAATGGGATTTTCAGGCTTATTCACAATTGAACGATCATAATACAGATCAGGTTTCTACCCATGTTTTTGGAAATATTTCACAGCCAAATTGAAATGGACAGTCTGACCATATGCCAAATCCTTCTCTCTGCTTATGCAAATTTTGGGAAACTTCCCAAGAGTGGAGCGTTAGTCTGGATCCACCTCACAGTACCAGTCAG
Organism: Florisuga fusca; assembly: GCA_038090715.1. Classification (NCBI taxonomy): domain Eukaryota; kingdom Metazoa; phylum Chordata; class Aves; order Apodiformes; family Trochilidae; genus Florisuga; species Florisuga fusca. Next base: position 7,045,792 of record JAAWXA010000015.1, on the reverse strand, counting down.
AGTAATACCATGCATTGTATACATCTCTAGCTACTGTAGAATCCCAGTATTATATTTGTATTTTGAGTTTCTTTAAGTGTACAGATTGATTGTCTAAAGCCAAACTTTGCTGGAGTTTCAGTAAAAAAAAAGTAAATACAAAAAAGAGAAAATCCGTGTGGCTGTTGGTGTTTTATTGTAACTACTGCAGGCAAAACACTTGCGTTTTCTAGTTGATTAAAAATGCACAGAGATACGCAGCTGAAGGGATATGCATCAGTTACAATATCCACACATCTTGCAGGGAAAAAAATGTGCTTAGGGCACTCTGTGGGAAAACAGAGAAGGCTGGGTATTCCATAGCACCATGAGGAAAATCGTGGGAAATACAAGCTGCTGCCTTTTTTTGTTGTTGTTGGGGTTTTTTTGTTTGGGTTTTTTGGGGCTTTTTTGGGCTTTTTGTTTTGTTTTGGTTTTCCATGCACTCAGGATTATTTTTTGCTGTGCAACATTTCTCTGCATTATGCAGCCTGGGGCATAAGCATCTACAGACAAGAAATGGAAGTACCAGGAAAGTAAACAAAGGCCTGAAGCTTTCTCACCAATTTTTTGACCTCTGCGAGATCACAGGCTTCTTGAACTCTGCAAGATCTGTAGTTTCCAGTTTTGCCAGAAAGTTCTGTGTAGACATTATCCTGTATTCTACCTGGACGGAGCATACTGGGCTCCAGGCTAGAAAATCAGCTGGAATACTAAATTCATGATTTGGAATAGGCTGCCAGACATCAGTGGTGTTAGGCCCAGGGAGGGAGAAAAAGGCAGGGAGATAGACAGAATTCCCCACAGAACCTGAGGGGTAGTTGTGCAGGTGTACAGCAGTACTGTAAACTGCTTTTCCATCTTAGGTGGGAGAGGTGGCTGCCATCTCTGCTTCTGCAAAGTCCTCACTGGAGCTCTGCAGCCACAGGTAAAGCTCAGCATTTGCTGGGCACAGGGAGCTTCTGCCTTATGTGGTGCACGTATGGTTGGGACAAACACTGCTGAGTTACAGCTTCTTTCATAATGGCCTTCTTAATAATTTGTGCTCAAGAATTCCATTTTTTAAAAGCACCGTTACGTATTTAAAACATGAAATTTCAGTGCCACAGTGTAGAAATATTTATTTCTTCTCTGTCATTTGGAAGAGTGTCTGGTAAATACTAATGCTGCAGGGAATAATATTTCTTTCTGCATCAGTACCCCATAAATAGTAAATAATCATACAATGTTAGTTTAGATAACTTCAGGCATTCCTCTTTTGAAAGGCAGGTTTGGCAGAAAAAACACTTGCGTATTTCATAAATGCGTGGAAGGAATAAGAACCTCAATTATCTTACTGGGCTGATTAGAAGGCCTGACTATGGAGGTACTTCTCTGTTCTTTTCTTTTGCAAAAAGCAACATAGTAGTTACTCTCATATTCATGATCACAGATCAGATTTGTACCACAAAGCCCAATAATACTGAAGTTTTTTAGCTAACAGCAGTGGGTACTGAATCATTCATCCCTGCAAGGTGGATCGAAGTGACTGGTAGTTCAAGTCCAATCTACTTTTGTCTGTGTTGAGACAGCATTTTGGAAGCACATTTTGAAAAATCGAGCTAAATAATACTATTTGGGGCTGAGAATGCCAAAACCAATCTTACTCTGAAAAGCAGGTTTCTGTCTGCATTTCTACTCTGATGAAGAGAAAATAAACTTCCTTTATTTTTCCCTTGTACTGTAAAGAATATATATTATTAAAACATGGTGGACCACAGGTGCATATGGAAACATTGTTGCTTCTTACCTTAATGCTCTTCTGTAATAGCTCAAATTATGGTTCGCAGGAATTCAGGTTTGTTCTCAAGGCTTACATCCTGAAGTAGCTTACCCTGTATAACCCTTTGTATAAAATGTGTTTTGCAAATGATAGGAGCATGAGTTGTCTTCATGCAAGCAGTTACCACAGACTGGAGAACAGAGGTGTAGTTACAGGGTTAATGTGGATTTTCAGCTGAAAATCCTACTTCAGTGAGTGATTCTACCGGAGTGGGTGAACTGTTCCAACTGGCCAAGGCTGCTCTTTGTGCAAACAGAAAAAAAATTGCCCTGAATGGGAATTTTAGGGGTGTGTGAACTTCAAGTTTCTCAGCAAAACCATGTGGAATTATGCATTCAGACCTGGGGCTGAAAACATTTCCTTAGAGGAATAGTGAATCCCAAGAAGTTTGCTTGCAGCTCCCTTGCTCGTGTTCTTTCCTGGCACAGTCCAGGCTCTTTCCTGTATCAGTGTGTTCTGTGTGTCAGTGAAAATTTAACAGCTGTTACAGACTATTTAAATATGAATGTGTACATCATGCAGAGAAATGGTTATTAATCCTCTCTGACCTGCAGGCTTGACAGTGCATTTGATATTAATATGGTGTGAGTTATGTTTATGGACATGATATTGAGTACCTAACATTTCATTGGAAAGAAAAGTGTTAGGATTGATTGCCTGACTTGGCCAGAGCTCTTGGTGTGCACTCAAATCCTGTTAAGATCAACAGTCTTTTTCCCTGTGTTGTGGATGTTTTGTAGATACAATGTCCCTGCCCGTTCTGATGGACTAGGGAATATGTTCTCTCTCACTGAAGTTAGTTAATGTGGTTAGCATATCCTGTGCCAGAGAAAATTTTAATCATTGTTTGCATTTACCTCTGCTCATTTAACCCACCTCAGAGGTGGCTCCCTGTCCCCCTTAACGCAAGATCTTCACACAAATGTCCCTTCATGTTACAGAGTGGTCAAGGTTGTGCAGGTTGTGCAGCAGGTCTTTCATGGCTATGAAACCTAATGTTTCTGAAAAGTATTTAAACCTGGTGACTCACTTTTTATTAAAGCTAGAAAACCCTGCAATTTATCCTGCTGCTACATTTCATCTGGATATGTGTAGAAATTGACATATTCAAAAGAAAGGTCACAACTATGTTTAAAAACTGAGGTTTATACCATGGGGGAATAAAAATAGTTATGCTAGAAGCATTCAGTTATGTTGACCTTTGATCAATGCAGCATAAAGTACTTTTGGTTAAGTAGTGGGGAAGGAGTGATATCTCAGGCATGCTTCTCATATCTCATGCAGATTGTGAGATTTTGGATCAATGTGGTTGTCACCTCTTACATGTTTTTCTCTTCAGCTGAAAAATATCCCAGCTATTTTAAGGACATTTTTTACAGTAAACAAATATTGTGAGATTGATTTGTCTCATTGCATTATGAAATCTGGGAGGAATAGTTTAAAAGTTGTTGTTACTTCCTCTATTCTTGATTTGTCATGAATCTCAGTAATAACACTTCAGCTCATTACAGCTCCAGACAGAAACACCTTAACCCCATTCTGTTTCTAGACTGTTTATCTAGTTAGCAAAATCTAACAAATCAGTTTCAGTTATTATTTTTCTGTCTTTCCATTAATAGTGAATATCAATAACACCATTTGGTTTGGGGAGCAGATTAATGACTGAAATTTGGGAAATATGCTAGAGTATAAATCAAAAATTCCTTACATTTAAAATGGCAAGAATAGGACTTTAAGACTTAATGAAAATGTAGTGATGAGCAATAATTCCAATTTGGTTTCAATATTGTAAACAAAGACTTGTTACTCAGCCACGTAGTGGCCTTCTGTCAAAACAGATGTAACTATTGCAGACTTTAAAGTAAATGAAATGAAACTATAAAAATAAAATAGGAGCCATACTTTCTTTTAGTGCGGTATAAAACATTTCTTTCTGAGATTAAATTTAGATCTCTCTGTATTATTCAAGTATAACAATTGTGAAACTAGTTGTTCTGGAAGTTACTTCAGGTTCCTTTCTCTCTTTGGTATCGATCACCAGCAGTATTCTTCCAGATATTAGTTAGTCATTGAGATCCACCCTCTCCCCCTAGAAAGCCCCAAAAGCCAAACCGACCCTAATGTCTCTATTCTCTGGCGGCAGTTGCTTGACTTTTTGCCCAAGGCGAGCCATCAGGCTGGACACGGGCTCTCCGAGCTGCCCGAGCCATCCGAGTAGGAGCAGGGTATGCCCAGCCCTGGGGGCTGCTCCCACCCTAGAAGCCACCTTACAACTCACCCCGGGGTGAGCGGGCCACTTGGGACGCGTTTTACTTTACCCAGCAACGCCCCAGCTTGAAAACAGGCGCCTGGCACTTACACAAGCGGTGCTGGGGGCCGAGGAGCCGGATCCTCTTATTTCAGCACGGATGGGATAGAGGAGGGCGGGGGGCCGCTACGGGTACCGGCTGCGGGATGCCCGGGATGGGGCCGAGCCCCGCCGCCCGCCCACTGGTGCTGCCCGGGGCTTCTCACCCGCGGGGCCTCTCTGCGGTGCTGCCACCCCAGCACGGGCAGCGCTGCAGCCGGAGCCCGTCCTCCTCGGCCTGCGGGGCTCTCGTCTTCCCCCCCGTTCCTTTGTTTTCCTGTTGCATTTCCATTTCTCTTCTCCCTTCCCTTTCTTTTTATCCTCTATTCTTTTAATCTTCTTTCTTTCTTTATCTCTTTCTTCCTCTTTTTTTTCTTTTTTTCTCTTTTTCTTTTTCTTTTTCTTTTCCTTTTTCTTTTTCTTTTTCTTTTTCTTTTTCTTTTTCTTTTTCTTTTCCTTTTCCTTTTCCTTTTCCTTTTCCTTTTCCTTTTTCTTTTCCTTTTTCTTTTTCTTTTTCTTTTTCTTTTTCTTTTTCTTTTTCTTTTTCTTTTTCTTTTTCTTTTCCTTTTTCTTTTCCTTTTCCTTTTCCTTTTCCTTTTTTTTTCTTCTTTCTTTCTTTCTTTCTTTCTCTTTCTTTCTTTTTCTTTCTTTTCTCTTCTCTTCTCTTCTCTTCTCTTCTCTTCTCTTCTCTTCTCTTCCACTCTTCCTCTTCTTTCCTCTCTTTCTTCCTCTCTTTCTCTCTCTCGCTCTCTCTTTTTTCCCTTCTTTTCTTTTCGCCCCTTTCCCTCTCTCTTTTTCTTTCTCTCTTCATTTTTCTATCTCTTTCGGTTTCTGTCTTCCTAGATTTTAATCCAGTTCATTTTATAAAGAACAAGCGGTGAAATCATATAGCTGAAGGCGAAATACCGATCAGTGAATTCAATGTCTTGATAGTAGTTCCGCTTTCTCCTTCATATCGTTAATTCCTGGCTCCCCCCATGTTGGATGGAGGGCTGGGAAGGAAGGGGGAAGGTTCCGTGTGACGTTTGGGGATGGAGGGCTGGATGCTTGCCGGTGTCCTGATACCTGCTGGCAGACATGGTGTGGGTCGCCCAGGGCCACGCGTGTTGCGACGGCAAATGGATGAGACCTGTCCGAGCCTAGGGTCCGCTAACTCTTGATGAAAATCTATTAAGATCGAATTAATCATCCTTGGTGTTTTTACAAGTAATTAACGAGGATTAGACGCTTCGTTTTGAGATGTGGCTGTTAACTAGGGGGGCTGTAGGGAACGGAGATGCGAATTTCCTCTCCCGTGGATGAGCCACGCAGAAAGGTGCGGGGGGGCCAGTCCAGCCCTCCCTTTCGGGACCACGGTGGGGTGTCACCTCCCCTCGCAGAGATGAATCCGAAATTCGATTGTGATCTCTAGCGCCAGAAAGAAATGAGTAACACAAATCTTTTCCTCCCGTCTCTTCGCAGGGGAGGAGCAGCCCGATCCCGCCGCAGAGCCGGGGAGCCCGAGGAGCACCCCCCGCCTTTCCCTCCTGCCCCGAAGCCCCGAGGCATCCAGAGGCATCTCTGTCCTCGTCCCAGCAGGGATGTGTTAGTATGGAGTGGCAACTGTAGTATCGCTTACTGGAGGATCTGGTAGTAATCAGCGAGGTGAGGAGTTAGTGAGGTACATGTTGTATTTATTGCCATTTTACAGGGAGACAGAGGGCGGCCGGTGCCACAAAGGCACCCATTTGTAGAGCTAAATGTTTCAGCCTTAGCTCACGGCCTACGGGGGATCTGGATTTCCCTTTTCCCGGGAGTCACCTCCTAGCCCGGGGCATGGTCCGTCCCTGGACTGCGGGCAGGTGTCCCCGAAGGGCAAAGCCGGTGGACAGCGGAGGGGACTCCTGATTGTTTGCTCCCTTGGGACCCCAGGAACGGCAGCTACGTCGAACCTACCCGCCTTCCAGATTTCCCATTTTTCTGTGGTCCTGGCAAAGGCGATACCCTCGGAAGTAAACTCCTCCTTACTCTGGGCAGCAGAAAAGCCCCCTGTTTTCCTCTCTGCTCCGGAGTGGCCCCCGGGCTAGCCTGAAGGGTGCCTAGGGTGGCTCGGGGGATTTGGGATGTCCTGTTCCTTACGCCTATCCTTACACAGAGCATTCTTCAGTACCGAGCTGCCCCGTCAGCTCCGTGCTCCGCACCGAGCCCTTCTCAGGCTGCCAAACCTGCTGTGGCTGTAAATTAATGAAAACGTAACAACTCAAACGGGGGGAAAAAAAGAGGGAAAAAACCCAGATAAGACGGTGCTGAGACATGCGGATGGGACATAAAAGCGATGGAAAAGGGTTCAAAGCTTTCGGTGATGACTTTTCAACCTTTATTTATGTGCCTATTAATGCAATATCCATCATGGAGATATGCATCTTTATCCTTTCAACTGATACGCTGGGAATCAATTGGATATGCAGATTACATTTCATAAGTTTCCAAATGTTAATCTCCCTGGCCCTTTGCTGGTAATTTCTTTTTTCGCCAAATAGTATTACATTTCTGGGGGAAAAAAAAAACCAAAAACACCACAAAAAACCACAAAAAATAAAAAACTAAAACCCAACGCTCTCTTAAAATAATTAATCTTCAGGCTACTTGTCTCGAAATATTTGCTAATGCTCGGGCCTAGGAGCCGGCGGCGGGCAACACTCCTGCCCTCTCCTCCGCTGGTCCGGGGCCTTCCAGGGGCACCGGAGGCGTCTGCGGGGCCTTCCCGGCAGTGCGGAACGTGGCGAGACCGGGAGCGGTGTCCGAGCAGGTGTTTTCCCTCCAAACCTGGAGCTGGCTCTGGGTCCCTCCCGGCGCCGCAGCATGCCTGGCTGCCCGGAGAGCCCCTCACGTCCCGCCGCCGGGCCGTGCTTCCCGGCCGTCTGCCCCGGGGACAAGCGTTTGGGCTTCCTCACACCTTCTGTGCCATGGGTAATGTCCCGGGACACCTCTGGGACTATAAACGGGGCGGAGGGAATGATATGAAAAAAAAAACCAACCTGGAGAGACTTTTCCCAAGAGAGCTCCATTCGTGGAGCTGATTTCTGACAGGGAAACTGGGCTGTATAGGGCTGCCTGTCGCTGTAGCCCGTTGTTTCTCTAGTGTAGCCCCGGCCCTGCTCCGCCGCTATCCGCCCCGCGTCCCAAGCTCAAAAGAGAGGACTTATTAACCGTTCGTATTACTCTAACTCCAAATTACTATAACACTATAGAAGTGTTGGTTTGTTTTTTTTTTCTGTGGAAGTCACCGTCGGACAAAAGTCACCCTCGTCCGATAAAGTCGGTACCGGTATGATTTCACACGCCCCTTGGCCAAGGCACCCCTCGCACCCCTCCACGTCTCGCTTGCAGTAGGAACAGACCCTCCGAACGCGNTCTGCCCGCACCGCCGGGCAGCGGCTGCCGGCGCTCTCCCCTGCCCAGGGGTCCTACCGGGGCTTTGCCATCCCCCAAACGCACAAACCCGCTCGCTCTGGCTGACGAGGAGATCGAGGAAACCTGGGGGAAGAGGGGAGCCTCTGAGCGGGTCAAACCGAACCGCCAGCTCCTAGGCAGCCCACCACCAGACACCTCAAACCGGGGGGTTTCTTGGGAGGTGTTTATAGCCAGGGCAACGTGGAGCACGAGCCAGAAATCACAGGCGGTCATGCACACTAGTTATGCCAGGGTTTGTTTTTTCTATTTCTTTTTCTATTTCTTTTTTTCTTTTTCTTTTTTTTTCTTTTTTCTTTTTCTTTCTCTTTCTTTTCCTTTTTTCTTTTTCTTTTTATCTTTTTCTCTTTTTTCTCTCTCATTTTTCTTTTTACTTTTTCTCTCTTTCTCTTTTTTCTCTCTCATTTTTCTTTTTTCTTTTTCTCTCTCATTTTCCTTTTTATTTTTTCTTTTTCTCTCTTTCTCTTTTTCTTTTTCTCTTTCTTTTTTCTTTTTCTCTTTTTCCTTTTCTCTTTTTCTCTTCCTTTTCCTTTTCTTTTTTCTCTCTTTCTCTTTCTTCTTTTCCTTTTCCTCTTTTTTTCTTACATTTTCTTCATTTGTCTTACTCTCTCATTCTCTCCCTCTCATTCTCTCCTTTTTTTTATTTTACTTTTCCTTTTCCTTTACCTTTACCTTTACCTTTACCTTTACCTTTACCTTTACCTTTACCTTTACCTTTACCTTTACCTTTTCCTCTCTCAAGTACACGTTTCTATTACGAAAGTGTATTCTCCTCTCCCCCTCACCTCCCCTGGAAATAGTTAGCTGGAGAATTCCCTCCGAAATCCTGAGAAATTAAAGTATGCGCACAAACCCGGAAACAGTATAATTGATTTATTTCTAATTGAGAAGAAACCAGTCAGTAATGTTATCGTTCAGAAATTATTGTCTGTGTTCTTAATAGGTCTAATTTTCACTGTCCATTTGATGTGCTGCAGGTTTAATATAGAGCACTTACTAATCCAATTAAAAGTGCACCTGGCCTGGAAGAGCTCTGTAATTAGCAGGAGCATTTTTAGCTATTTCCACTGGAAAACCGTGAAATCATCTCTGCTGGCCTAAAGGACTGTAATATGGGGGTGGGGGCGCAGAGGGGAGGAGGAGCGGGGCCAGGCATTCGTGCCTAATCTTTTCCCCTTGAATTTTGAACAGTTCCCGTGCGGGAGGATGCGGCTGCTTCTCCTCGGTGTCTGGTAGACCAGGACAAGACTAGGTGGGTTTCACACC
>JAAWXA010000015.1:6914791-7034563 GCA_038090715.1 Florisuga fusca | reverse complement strand
AAAAAAAAAAAAAAAAAAAAAAAAAAAAAAAAAAAAAAAAAGACTCAGCAGGATCCGAAGGAGACGTTAACGCCATTTCCCCCTCCTGCCTCGCCTCCCCTCCTTTTCTAGTCTCTACTCCTCTAGGCCAGGGCAGAGTCAATCAGCTCGGAGGAGTGTTTATCAATGGCAGGCCTTTACCCAACCATATCCGACACAAGATAGTGGAAATGGCCCACCATGGCATAAGGCCCTGTGTCATCTCTCGCCAGCTGCGAGTGTCCCACGGCTGCGTCTCCAAAATTCTCTGCAGGTACCAGGAGACGGGCTCCATCCGGCCGGGGGCCATCGGTGGCAGCAAGCCCAAGGTGAGCCCCTCCGCGCCTGCCCGGAGCCGGGCAAACCCTGGCCGCGTCGGCGGAGAGCAAGGCACAACAGGGACTCGGCCCAGGGTGGCCGGCACCGGGGTTTATAAGCGGGGAGGCAGCAATCGCTGAAGGGCTAAGGAGGGGGTCTGTGGTGGGCACAGGCACGCACCAGGCACAGAAGTGCCCGCCGCGTCCCCTCCCATTGTTCTGGTACTTTCCGAGGCTTTAAAAATTACTGTTGGAGTTCGTGGAAATTGCTGTTTTTTTTTTTTTTTTTTTTTTTTTTTTTTAAAGTTATGACGATACTATTCTTTGAAAATAACTTTGCAAACGACACTGGGGAGGAAAAGGGTTTTTTTATGAAGGCTTTGCTGTCCGAAGCCCCTAGTGCCCCACGCACAGCCCCGGGAGGGATCATCGGCGCTGCCGGGAGGGACGGGGAAAGCGATCGGTCAGATGTCAGGGTTTACACCGCGCGGCGGGATCGGGCCCTCGCTTCTTTCGTTGCAAAGGGAAAAAAAAATTTACCTGTATTTCTGTCTGCTGTCTGTCTACTGCTTCTTTTCCTGCTCTGTTTATTTTTTTTGTCCGCTCCGCAGCTGCATGTATTTATAGCTACACCGCTAAAAAGTTTGCGCTCACAATGCAGACAAATATGGATCCTTCTCTTCAGATCAGCCTCCTCCTACTGCTGTAGCTTTTCTTTCTCATAAAAGCGAAGTAAAGGCTTGAGTTTCTGCTTCTAGATTTTTTCCCCCCGTCTTGCTTCTAAAGTAGCAATGCATGAACTTTCTTTTTCAGTGTTAAGACTAAAGTTTTTATTTCTATAAACATGTTACCGAACGAACGGCTGTTCCCCAGCCGGGAGACTTTTGTTTCGTTTGAATTTGCTTATTTTTAAAATCATGAGCCTATCGAAGAATCATCTTGGTTTTACTGGAACCCCTCAGCACTTCTATTACGCGACTTTTTACTTAGCGCTACAAAGTTTGTTCAGCCGGAACTTCTCTTGACTTGGAGCTTCGCTCACACCGAGTCTTCCTTTAATCCTGAGACAGAATTTTCCCGGCATTTTCTCTCGGCAGCCCATGCTGCCTAATTCGGGGTTTCCTTTGCCGAGGGCTCGATCCCACCTTCCCGTTGTAATCTCGGAAGATTTCCTGGGAAGTTTCGTTTCACCCGGGGGTGCTTGTTTTATGTGGGTCCGTTGTTACCTTTGGCGTCCTCTCGGATTTTAACCTGTCTGTGCTCGGGGTGTTTTATATAGGGGTCTTCAAACGGGGTCGGCTCTCTCTCCTGGCGGGGCGGTCGGCGGGTAGGCTCCGGTCGCACCGGGGGTCCCGGAGGCGGCAGCCCGGGCTCCCGCGGCCGCTCCCGCCCTGCAGACTGTGCCCCCACCCATCATACCCCTGTCNCCTGCAGACTGTGCCCGCTCGCCTTGTCTTTACTGAAGCAGGTGACGACGCCGGATGTTGAGAAGAAAATCGAGGAATACAAGCGGGAAAACGCGGGCATGTTCAGCTGGGAAATCCGGGACAAGCTGCTGAAGGACGGGGTGTGTGATCGCAACACAGTGCCGTCAGGTACGAGGCACCGCCGGGGCAGCGGGGGCTGGGACACGGTGCGGGGAGGGCAGCGCGATCCACGGGGGAAGCCCTGGTGTGGCGGGGTGGAGACCCGGGCCACGCTGGTCCCCGTGAAGCGGTCGCCGCTCGGACGCTGGTACCGGCAGGCGCGTCCCGGGAAGGCTCGTATGTTTGGCGGAGGTGTTTCCAATTAAATCTAAACTGCATCTTCCCCAGCCCGCCTCCTCCCCGGCTTCCCCTCTGGGCTGCTGCCGCAGGAGGGTTAGGGGCTTGCCGGAGACCCGGAGCTGGGGAGTAGCTCCTGTGCCGGTGGGTTGTTTGCCGGGAGGGGGGCACGCAGAGCCAGTGCGGTATTTTGTGGGGGTGTCCCGAGGCTTCCTTCTCATCCACTGCCCGGCCTCGGTAAAAAAATACTTGCGAGGCCTCTGTGCCGGCGCTGGGGCTCAGTGAGGGATAGTGCCCTGCGGAAAACACAGTGGGGAGAAGAGGGGGTGCCTGCTCTCCCAAAAGCCCCGACTGGCAGCGGCAGGGAGGGGGGCATGGGGCAGCGGCACTGGTGAGGGGTTCGGCTCCCCGGCCTGTCCACTGCGGGGGCTGCTGGGGACGAGTCTGGTTACAGCTCTGCTCTTCCCCCTGAAGTGAGCTCCATCAGCCGCATCTTGAGGAGCAAGTTTGGGAAAGGAGAGGAAGAGGAGGCTGAGCTGGAAAGAAAGGAGGTGGAGGAAGGTGACAAGAAGGCCAAACATAGCATTGACGGCATCCTCAGCGAAAGAGGTAAACTCCTATTTCCCCCTCGTTCTCCAAGGAGCCCTGGGCCAGCTCAGGGTGCTGGTGGGCATCACTCACCTTCTCCTGGAGAACATCCTGGGGCCAGTGCAGTGGGAAGCACAGGCCAAGGAGCTGGCCCCTATGGGGGGGCCATCCCATCCCATCCCATCCCGTCCCATCCCATCCCATCCCATCCCATCCCATCCCATCCCATCCCATCCCCTTCCCCCACAGATATGACCCTGCAGCATGCAGAAATGGCGCTGAGGAGACGCTGGTTTGGCTTTCAATAGCAGGATTTGGGGGAGAAGGGAGGTCTGGAGCCAGCAGTGAAGCCCCCAGCATGGCCACTCAGGGGCTGCTTTGCCAGCCCCAGCTGTGTGAAAGGCCACAGCCCCACGGAAGGGGGGAAGGGGCAGCTGCAGGTACTGGCTGGGGCAGCCTTGGGTGTCTGAAGCCGTGGGTAGGGAGCCACGTGTTTTGTTTCATCTCCTTCTAAAACTTCTGGGAAAGATTGTTGTGTTGGTCTTTGCTCAGGGGCTGCCAGGAGGTTGCAACCTGAACAAGGCAGAGGGGAAGGGCTCCTTCGGGGGGCAGCCGCCTCCCCCGCGGCCGCTGTGCCCTGCTCCCCGGCTGGGCCGGCGTGGAGGGGCAGGACAGGGCCCGGCTGGGCGGCCTCTGCGTGGAAGTGTCTGCCCAGCACATGCAGAGGCACTGGTGAAGGCGAGACAAAAGTACCAAATGAGCTGGTCAAACATTTGTACAACTTTTCCAGCTTTTACAAAGAAGGCCTTCTATACACAATCTACACTTGGAGATGAACTTGGAAAACAAAGAGGGGGGAGTCCATTGAAACTCACACTTTGGCTTTGCACAGACAAAGCTTCAGCTAGCAGCAGCTTGATGTGAACAAAAGAAGGCAACCTTTTTATAATTCAAGGAGAAAAGAAGAGAAAACAGCCCCACAAAAGGCTGAGAAAAGACATTATGGGCTTGCAATGAGGGATGAATTATTCAATGAGCCCCTAATAGCTGATGCTCCACGCAGTTTTATGGACTCTCCACTGTGGAAAAAGTAGATGTTTTTACCTAGAAAATGTTTCTTGCATTTCTAGGCACTTAGAGATGCTAAGTGCCATTCAAGACAGAAAAATGAAACCTGTTCTTTAAAAGCAGGGTATCTCCTTGTTGTGTTGCTACAAACCCTAAAACACTCCCAAACTTAGTTTTCAGCTCTGTTACTAAAGCTTCCTGAGATGCATTGTCTTTTGTCTGTTTATGTGGATGCATGTAAAACAATCAGGCAGAAGATGCTAGTGAAGTAATAGATTTAAGGCAAGAAGGTACAGTTTGATTGTCTAGTCTAGCTGCCCCCGTATGATGTGTCAGAGTTTGTTCCAGAGCCACCTACAACAGCAAATTTTTCTGAGAGTGATGTGTACCAAAGGAAAAATACCTAAACTCAGTGCCCTAGTTGTTCCAAAATATATGGCCTTGCTGCCTTCCTGAATATCTCAACAAAGATGAAAAATTAGGAAACCTTTATAACATCCCTACTTTATAGAACAACAACAAAAAATTTAATAGAGACTGGAAGAGAAAAAATATTATCACTATAATACAAGTCCTCTATTTCTCTTTGAAATACTCTTCCTGTTCTTTGACTCTCTGCTCTTTAAAGAACTGCTCCTGATCTACTGTAAATCAGTGTCTGGGTGTGCTGCTGCCACCCTCCAGCTCAGGGGAGCCCTGAGACTCTTGCAGGAAAAACCTTGGGGCTGGTGGTCCCTTGCCACCAGTGGGGGCTCACTTGTGCCCCTCAGCACGGCCGTATCAGGAGGCTTCCTTCTGCCCTCTGATGTACCCTCTCCTTTACTTTCTGAGGATGTAAGTGACATCTGTAAGTGGCAGAATTCCCCTTATCTAAGTGGGGTAGCACAGTCCTACCCCGTGCTTGTACACTCAGGTTTTTGCTGGGTGAATGTGGCCAGGCAGTTGTGTGCAAATGGTGACTTGATAATCCTGTCTGTTCTGTGGCAGTGCCTGGGAAGGCTTGGCAGTCGGAGGGAGAGCATGTTTGCACCGCCTGCTCCCCCCCCTGCCTAGCAAGCTGTTGCTTAATCTTATTTCTGGAGTGGCCAGGATGCTGCAGTGAGAGAGAGCTGCTGCTCAAGAAAAGATTTCTTATCATTTTCTTAGCTTAATGTTTAGGGTTGTACTATAGGGACAACACATCAGAGAGCTCATTACAAGGGAAAACCAACCATAAAGTGAGTCTGTCACTACTTTCTGTACCCAGCCAACTAAAAAGCTTCTGCTTCACCTCCCATTGCCAGCAGAGGAGCTTCCATTTCTCCCTGTCCATAAAAGCCACCAGGTCAGATCCTGCTGCTGAAATAACTGGCGGTGTTCCTGAGGATTTTGGTGCTTCAAGATGGTATTTGCCAGTGCCCACCAGCCTGGCAGCGAGGGCTGGTGTGGCAGAGGCTGTCCACTGCTGGGGTGGCTCATATGCTCTCTCTGATTCTTGGGTTGCTTGCAGTATGTCTGAAGGTTGTGCTGATGGTGCACGGTAAAATCCTTGTGCAGTTCATCACTGCTGGGTGCTCTGTGTTATGGTGGGAAAAAGGTGAAGAATTTTGGAGTCTTATAATTTGCATAATTTTTATAGCTCAAGGTTGGTGTGGGGAGATGTAAGGAAAGGCTTTTGGTTAGATGAGGAAGCAAGTCCTGGGGCTGAGCACGGAGTTGGGAATCACTCTCCTGCTCAGGAGCACGCATCTAGAACTGGACATTTGCTGACATCGTCTGAAACCCTTTCCTCACCATGGGTGTTTGGGTGGCTCAGGTTTAGGCATTTTTTCTGAGAGAAAGGATAATGATTGTTGTAATTTTAAAGGTAGCTAATTCAAGATTTTGGATTTGTGTAGTACTTACAACAGAGTGAGACTGAGGAAAAGAGAAGCAGGTTTTTTGAAAAATGTGCAATAGAAATAGTGTATCATGTGGCTCGGGATTTCTCTCATCACGTTTTTAAGTGTAGGTAAACTTTCTTATGCCCTGCTGTGATTCTGTTTCAGCCTCTGTTCAGGCACTTAAATCACCGACTGGCATTTACAGATGCCACATGTGCAGCCTGTTTTGCTGTATTTTGGCATTTTTCAGTGTCACCCTCTACCCTGATTTTGGAGATGTAGTTAAAGAATACCTTGGTTGTCATAGGGCGTATCAGGAAGTTTATAATTCTATCAGAGCGTATCTGTATTTCTGCATGCATGATATATTTTTCTTAAAGGCACAAGCCATAAATCAAGAACAAGAAAGAGAAACTTTAGTGCCTTTATATGGCACATCAGGGCATATTTTTAGCATAAGAGGGACTTGCTTGTACGTTTTCTCGGGAGCTATGTGTGGCATGGTTTGCTGACTAATCTGGTGAGCCCCCACTCCATAAGATAGCTGTTGTTTTCTGGCAGAAACCGGCGGCTTTCAGCACTCCAACCATGGGGTGCAGAGCTGCTCGTTGGGCTGCTGCGAGCTGGCTGGGGCTGGGGCTGGGGCCGGGACCCCCCTGCCCGGCCTCAAAGGGGGCCTCTGTTCCCCGGCCGGCGGAATTGGCCCCCGGGCCCTGTCCTGGCGGATCCTCCCCCAGTCATGTGCACCCGTCCAAAAAGGGCCCTACTCATCCCCAGACTCTAGCCTTGGCTGTACTGAGAGCAATTCAGGCTACAGCAGACTAAATTGCCTCCTTTATTTCCTTCTTACTTTCATCTTGGACCAAACCCTTCCCCCCTCTCCCTCCCCTTCCTTTTTTTTTTTTTTTTTTTTTTTTTTTTTTCCTGTGTGCCTGAGGCTCACATTAATACAATTTCGGCACCACTCCTATTTTTGTGTGTGTATGTGGGGAGTTAGAAGGCAGGGGGGGAGGAAAGGACCTTAGCACAAAAGCCCTGCTCAGCAGCTAGAAAGTTCAAGCTGCCGCTGCTTCTCTATCTGTGTGATGCTTTTCCTGTTTGCAAGTTTTGGGAAACATTTTTGCTTTGTACTGTAATGGAATTAGAGGACAGATGCTGACTGTAAATGGGACACGCGACTCCCAGCCCCTAGCTTAAATATTTAGATGCGATGTTACAATTACTGACTTGATGCTCAGGCTTTGAAGTGGTGGCACATGATCGAAAGGGTAGCTGGGCTACTTGGGCTTACAGATGTTTTGATTAGGGTTGGTCAGTATCATGCAGCCAGTTATTTTTAGGTTGTTAAACTAATAAAGGCAAGTTTACTAAGGGACAGGATTAACGTGCAGGCATCAGATACTGGTTGGAGTAGTCTCATTCATTTCTGCATTTTAAACTGTTTGGTCAGGAGCCAGAGCATGGGACGAGGCAGATACCGAGTGAGATTTTGTTGTAATTTTCTGATGAAGGGCTTGCTGTGGTTTTGCTCCAGTGTCCAGTCCCAGGGACAGTATTTACTTGCTGTGTGGAATATTGCCATGTCTTACAGCTGAGTAGCACACATCGTGTTCTCCTGCTCAGTGTTCCTGGTAAAGATTCACTTATTGAATGAAATGTGATGACTGTTGCTGCAGGCAGTTATCTTCTTGAGTCTGGTGTTTCCTACAGTGCTTTACATATTTGGTCACCAGCAAGTTTAAGAAATTATCTCGTGTAACTTTCATTTCTGAGGCTCCCAGAGCTGACAAGAAAATAGTGCTTAATTAAGAAAGACTCCCTGTTGACTCCACAATTTGGCTCAAGGCGGGTAGTGCTAACAGCAGTTTCTGTCTGTCTTTTTCCTCTTTTTCCCCCTCATATTTCAATAGTGTGTGAGAGCCTAGTCCTGGACAGAAGGGCCAGGTGCTGCACAAATGCAAATCCATGAAGGTGATGCCACCCAAGCCCAACACAGCTTTGTTTCTTCTGCCTGACCCATCATCACTGTGGAGGTCTGGGACAGGCTCCTGTTTCCAAATAATTATTCTGAGCTACTGATATTATCTGGTGACCTCAGACATAAATAATGACCTCACTATCAAGAGAAGGCGTGATGTTCCAGCATGCTGAGAATTTTCAGAAGGGTGCTAGATGTTTCTGTTTTGAGTGGCTTCAGAACAGTGTCTGCTCCAGGGATGCCAGGAGCAGCCCATGCCCTCCTGTCTGGGGGGTGGGCTGGGGGACTTGGATGAGAGTACTAATTGTCAGACTAACTGCACATTAATTGCTGTACATAAGCACTATTCATACTTCCAGCTTGTGTGGGGAAGAAAGGGTGTTACTCAGTCTAGGGCTGCTCTCTGAAATAATGTTCAGGTACATCCTACCTCTTTCTTGAAATCTTGTTTTCATTAATGGTTGGCATATTTTGCCATCTTAGGAACACTTTCTTCAGCCTGGACAGCCAGTACCTGTTCAAACAGAATGGCTGTGGGCATCCTTTTTTTCCTAAATGCATATACCTAGAACAAAGGCAGATGTTATTTTAGTAAATATCAGGATTGCTTCATACACAGCAGTTGATTTACTTGAATTTATACCCAAGTTTGCATCTTAGTTTAATTGCTCTGAAAATCTTAAAAATCTAGTAGACTTCGGTGTCATTCAGGAAAGGATGAGGTGAAAAACAGGTCAGTCGTCTTTGGTGTAGCTAGGACTTGCTCTGAAAATGTGATTTTTATCTTTGAATTTCTGGATTCTCACACACTTGCAAAGTCTTTGACGTCAGTGGGAAATTACCATGGTAAAGATCAGGCTCTTTTTGAAACCAGCTCTGTAATGTGCTGAGCAACTGCTGCTCTGGGGGAAATCCTCAGGTTTAGGATGTGAGCTGGGTTTACTGGATCAAGTATCAGACCTCCAGTTCTGCAGACACCATCATATGTGGGTAACGGCCAGGAGCCCCACTCAAAGGGCCCATTCATGTGTGTGAAGTTTCTCACGTGGGTTGGGGCAGGCAGGAATGGGGCCCAAATTTCTTCCATTCTGTTAACAGAAACTACCCACTAAACAAGAGCGTGACACTAATCCCGAGTGAAAGTCTCTGGCAAAATTCTCATTGAGGGCAAGGCTCTCTGCATTTACACAGATGTAGTGATGGTATGAACATACAGACAGACTTTTTATGTGATTAAAAAAATATTAGAAGTTAATGCTGAAAGTAAAAAGTGGTGCTGATTAAATCCTTAAAACAGATTATTTCCCTGATTTCAAATATCAGCTCTCTGCTGTATCAGTCAGTCAGTGCTTTTATCTAACACATACTCAAGGAAAATTTAGTTTGGCATTAGGTTTACTTATTGATAAGGATTGGAACAAGATTTAGAAGAGGGAAGCCAATAAAGTTGATAGTGATAAATTATCACGAGTCCCCAGGGCTGTGTAATAAAACTGCATTGGGAAACGAAGCAGAACTACAAAGTGCTCTCTGGTTAATTTAAGAAGAAATTGAGTGAAACGCAAAGCAATAAATCAGAGCAAGCCAGTCAATGTGAATTTCTCCATGTAAATGTCACTTTAAATCCTACCTAACAAACAGATGTGGCTAGAGAAAGAACAAAATATATAAATGAAAATGCAGGATATTTCCAAGTGCTCCCCAAAGGCTGAGCTCTCTGGCTAATAAAAATGATGCACAGTAACATAATTCACTGCAAGACCTTGTTTAGCATAGTGTGAGTGTGGCATTTTACTTCACTTGCCCTGGAGTACTCCTGCCCCATGCTGTTAAACTAATTCAGTTTAAATCACTCTTCTTAGAAAAAAAAGCTAAGCGTAATGAAATTAAAACTCACTGAGGACACATTAGAGTTAAAGTGTGTCATGCACCGAGATTATTTAGTTAGTGGAGTTTGATGTAAGTGTTGACAGGTCATTTATTCATCCTAGTAAATAAAGATTCACTAACTATTACGAATGTGCATATATAACTAGTGAGACAGTAAAATGCAATTAAGCAGTCAGTGTAATGTCTTATCTTGCTGGTTGCCCTACAGTTGTTTTACAACTAGGAATTAAAATTTGAAAAGGAAGTTTTCAGTGTCCCTGGCCAAATATTGATTAAGTAGTTGTTTGCTGATGCCATTGTGGCACATAAAAAGGCCAGCAGTTCTGCCCCTTGTTGTTCATCTTCCATTGTCACTGATTCTTAACCTCAGAGATCAAAGGAGGATCATTTCAGTTTATCTGTCTTGGAAAATCCTTTGCTCCTAAACCCATATGGATTAATGGCCAAACTGTCCTTAATGAGATGTGAAATTTGAATGGAGTCCTTATTTTGCATGGTCTGTTGGATGTATGCACTGTATGCTTTTACAGTTTTGTGGAGGATTTTTGTTTAACGTTACTGGATTTGTTTTTATTTGAATTGTTTGGGGTTTACTATACAATGCACTGAAATTTTACTATTAGAAGAGGCAAAATAGATGGTATTTCGCTGATTTTAATGAAACTAATTTTATTGCCTGTAATCTTTTTGACTCTCTGTGCTCTAAAAAAAAACACAAAGATTTTTTGTTTGTTTGATTGTTTGGTTTGTTTTTTAAATACCATATCATATAGGAGCTAAATGGTCCAAGGCTGCCAGTAAAAGAGAAGGAGCTTGAGAAACCAGTCAGTTCTCCAGACCGGGTTCTCAGTATAGAGGGTGCATAAACAAATATGCAGCACTTCTTTGTGAGCTTTCTTCAGTTTTGATTTTATAGACCTCACTTGCATTGTCGAGGGTAGTTGTACTCCTCCTCCTCAAAAAAGGGGGAAAGTCAGATTGTCCAGGCTGAGCTGAAAAGCAAGCCAGAGCCCTTGAGAATAATCAGTTCCTTGTTGCATGTCAGAAAGCTATACTTATTTCAGAGATAGTAAAATATATTCTACCACATCCTCAGAAGAAGAGGCTGTGCAATCTGGATGCATTATATTGATTTGTAATTATGATATGGAGTTTCAGCTGAATTGTAGGGTATGTGAGCAGGAGATCCAGGTCCTGCTGCTTCTGCTGGCATCTCTGGACAAAGAAATTCAGCTTCATGAAGAGTGGTAAGAAGCCTGCTGAAACTGGAGAGCCTCTCCTGGTGTCACATTTATTTTATGTGGGTGAACCTCCTCTGCTGTAGTGACAAACAGCAAGGGCTAAAGCAGGACTTTTAAAATCAGCATTTTCTCATTCCCTTTCTTAAATACACTCTATTTCCATTTTGTCTGGTTACCTCTGCATAAAATATCAGTCTGGGCATAGTTTACAAGCACCCAGTTACTTTAGGAGACATTTTGCCACAGAGTAATAGCTGAAATTCTTTGAAAGAATTATAGGTATGAATTTCCTTCAAATCCATGAACTCAACTTGGTCATTTCTGTGGAGAGCTGTGGTGAGGACAGTGATCCACATTCTACCTTTAGATTTTGTTTTTGTTTTGTTTTTTTTATTGGGTGTTTGCCTGGATGTAGACTTTCTGCCAAATATCACCAATGTTTTTATAATACACAAGCCCATATATGGACCTGTCTTAAGGTTTTTTGTATTTATGATATGCCTCATGTTGGATGTCTGATCTAAAAATAAATGTAGTAATTTCTTTATCAGATATAATGTCACATGGATCACTGTGTTTTGGATCGTATGAGGAATAAACTGTCTGCAGCTGACACTTCTGCCAGCAGAAAGCTTATTCAGTCCCCATCAAATCTTATTCACCTTTTTTAGATGAGTAGGACTGTTCTTGCCAATATAATTGGTATCTCTTCCATATACCAGCCCAGAAAAGCAACAGCAACTACAGCTCTTCTGGCAAAGTTACTCTGTTCTTCTCTGTTAAAAATGGAGCCAATGTCTGCACTACCCCCCCACGAGGCAATAGCACCAATAGTTGTGACAATCAAATCAGACTTAAAACCTCTTCCAGCTCTATGTCTTGATCTGGCTGAGGGAAACGTGGAGATTAATATAGACAGTGGTTATAGAAACCAGGCTAATGGGGCAGCAGGGAATGCTTTCACAAAAAAAAAACAAAAGAAGACAACCCACAAAACAAACAAACAAACAGCCCCCCTGCCCCCCCAACGAACATTTTACCAAAGGTGATGGGGCAGACATTGGCAGGACATCCTTTTCATTTTGACCTAAGGGCTGGCTGGTTGGTTGAACTGGTGTGAAGGGCTGGAGCATGAGCCAGGATGCTCAGTGTATGAGGGAGGTCTCAGACACCCACCCAGCACCTCTGGTTAGGCTGAGTGGGGAGAAAAAAATGGCATGGAGGTAGCAGGAAGCCAGGTTTCCACTGGTTTCACAAACAGCAAAACAAGTTGTTCTCATAAAGGAGAGAAATATGAAAAGGGAAGGTGAAATACTACACTATTTTCCCATTTTTATAATGAAATCCTGACAAATATGTTTTGCCCAAATTAAAAAAAAAATAAATCTGAGGAATTCTATTTACTATGTATAAGGCAAGATTAGCTCCAGTGCAGGTGGTGTGTGAGCAAATGCTGAACTAGATCATGAGCACTGACATTTAAGAAGGGATAATTTTGAATAACTGTTGCCCTGCAGATTTCACCCACCCAAGTGCCACCCTTTCTAATAGTTTCACCGAAGCCAGAGAAGATGTCTGACTAAAGGCTGTTTGCACAAGGAGTGATGTTTCAAGTGTGTAGTTGGTACACCTTTATGATGCAGTATTTTGGAGGAAGAGGGAGGGAAGTCTGTAAATTTTAATTTTTTTAAATCCATGTGTTGCAGAGAAAGGCACAGCATGCTCTAACCTCTCGTGCTGCCTATGGCGTGTGGATGCTATGTAGCTTAACTAGGTTCTTTGCCACCATCTGTGGAACTGGCAAATAATGGAAGGAAACATTTGAGAATCTATTTAGAAGATCATACAATAGATGCTGCAGTTAGGAAAAAGCCCTGTGGGTTCATCCTTGGTTTAACACTGTGGATTGGACCTGATCCCTTTTAAATCAATGGGATCAAGCAAAAGTGCTCAAATATTTGGCAGCTACACAGAAAACCACACAAATGCTTGCTGATTTAACACTCACAATTTGTTTTCCCACAAATAGTGTGTTATCTTTTGGAAATCCCTTAAAACTGACTGCTTTTCCACCTCTTCTGAGCAGTGTTGAGGCTGGCACGAGCTGCTGGGTTGGGTGAGTTGGGGCAGCCAGTGCTCAGCTGGTGCCCAGAAGGAACTCAAGCAGTGAAAAGTGTTGCAGGCTCTCAGGAGGCTCACTTCTTTGGTGAAAATGCAAAATCTCTTTACATAGCTGGTATTTTGTTTATTTATTTATTTGAAATTATTCCTTCCTTCTTCTGTGCTTAAAAAGTTTCATGAGACCACACTGTACTGTCATTTACATCTGAGCAATCCCCTGCTCTCATCAAGGGACTTGCAGTTTACTTGGTGTCTAATTTGGCCCTGAAATGAAATTTTAATGGCACTTCAGCTTTAAGGAAACTCATTTACTAACTCAGACTTAGCCAGAATTTATAATGCTAAACACCTCTTTTCCTTGATAAATAAGAGACCTGTCATAGCAAGGAAGTGTAGTAAAAATAAAACGTTACAAGCAGAGCAAATTAAAAGGAGATGTTCTAGAGAACTGTACTTAAAATTTTTCTAACACATGATTTAGCAAAAACATGCAAACAAAACCCTTGGCTCTGCAGCTCTGTAATGAATCTCCTCCATCAGTCCCTGCCACAGGCTGGGACACAGCATGCTGCTTGCTCAGTGAGATTTCTGGCTCCTCCTGGCTGAGGGGTATCACAAAAGGAAGTGTCCCCTGTCCTCTTAAACTGCATTCCTCCCCTCAACCTCTGAACCTAATCAACACAGCAAGTGAAATTTTGGGAAAGAAATCAGGATCTCTAATTGGAACTGTGGTCCAATGTTGCACTATGACAAGTATAAAGAGGGTTTTTTTCTCCAGACTCTTAGTCCACTTTGCCCAAGGAAGGACTTAAAACAAGCCAGGATTCAAAGTTACTGAACTTCCCCTGCACTGGCAATCAAAAAGATAGAGTGATGAATGATGACATAAATGTTTCCTAATCTCTGATCAGGAACAGACTTGTCAGCCTAGGAAGAGTAAATCAGAGACAAAAACAATTACAGTAAGTATTAAACCAGTCTTAAATGCACCTAGCATCTGAATCCAGATAATGTTAGTTGTTAATAAAATATAAAACGCCCAGGAAAGTCCTACTGGGGGCAAAAAAGATTCTCCAGGTGATCAAAGAATGGAGCATGGCCTCATCTGTTTCTACTCTTGATGTTATCAGGTAGAAAAGTCACTCTATTAAATAGATAGGCTGACTGACACTTCTTGGCCACTGGCTAGCATAGGGAGGCCGTGCAGAAGGATGGGTTTCCCAGGACAGCAAAGGGAGAATGCCTTTGGATGTGCTTTGTTTTCTTGCTTGTTACTCTTCCTGTTTTAGCCCCAGGGGGCTGAGGAGTGGTGTGCCCTTGGGGTGCCATGGGCTAGTTTTAGAGGGCCAGATCCTTGGGTTAAAAGACCCATTGTGCTTCTGTGGGTGGGAGCTGGAAGCAGTACAGAGAGCCCCACAGGGGTCTGGGGATGGGTGCAGTACCTCTTAAGTTCAGGGTGGTTCCCAGCCCAGGTAGGAGCTGGTGCTACCCTCTTTCCAACCTGGGGAGCTCCTGACTCTGCCTCTGCCCTTCTCTTCTGGGACACTCTTAAGTGCTTTTCATCTTTTGTTCATGGGAAATCTGAAGTTTCCTCGGGACTGTTGTGCTCTTCAGGTGGAGATGTTGTGGTCACAGCTGTGTTTTGGAGATGGTGTGTTGATTTTGGGGAGGTCCAGATCTTTGAATAGAAGCCTTTGGTGCCAGTGATTTGGGCTGAATGGCTTCCCCTGGCTCCCAGCTGGGGCTGGTTTGCTGCTGAAGTTCCCACAGCTGTGGGAAAGTGGCTGCTAAAGGCATTTTTCCACTGGCCTTAACAGTCTTCTGGCTGGGCTGTGGTGACTGTGGTTCTGCATTTTTGGGGGATACAAAGCCTTTTTTCTAATATCCTTTTTGAGTAGGAAAGAGTGATCTTGAGGATGAATGTTCTTATAAGTAGGTGATATACCTAAATGCAAAAAACCAAGAAGAAAGTGCTTATAGTGAAATTACTTCTAGAAGAGTTTGATTTGGTTTGGTTTGGAAAAGAATTGATTTGAGTTAGTGTAATTTGCTGTGTGTTTCTCAGAGTGAGTTTCTATGTTGCCTGTGCCAGGAGCCAGGTGAGATGGGGTGGCTCACACCCCCCCTGGGTCCTGGTCTCTGCCTCCACCTGGTGCTCTTTTCCCAGAGCAGGAAGAAGCTCTTGCTTCTCATTTTTCAACCTCTCCTTATTTTTCATTATTTTTTCTCTCCTGCTCTTGTGCATCCTGGTGGTGTGTGGGAAGGGGCTGCAGTGTATTGGTATTTCCAAATGTCTGGGATTCATAAATCAAAACCACAGTATAGGTTCAGCTGCCATAGCTTGTCTATTGAAACTGCAAATCCAGATGAAATAAAGTTATAGAGCAAATTCTTGGTGGCTAGGAGGGCTTGTAACCTGTCTTTAGAAGGGCAATTGGACTTCTAGGCTTCAAGGTTGCAAAGCTGGGGAGCACTGGGGTCTTTGTAAAGGGACCAGTGAGTGTCTGATGGACCAGTGGCCTAGGGTACAGAGCAGAATAATGGAGATGTGCCTGGAGAAGTGCAGCAGGTAAGCATGTTTTGAGAAAAAATTATTATTTCTAATACTTATTATTTTTTATGGCAAAAGCAATAACTAGCATGGTCTGGGACTAAGCTCATGAATTAGAGGTGTTGCCTCAATTTACATTGAGATTCTAAGTCACAATATGTTTACTGGAGGACAACAATTAATGGTACATACTTTTGATTGCTTCTGCTGCATTTCCCATGAATAGCCTGCAATTTTCTCAAATATGCAGCGAGAAAATTCTGATCAATAAGATATGCAAGTAATCTTTGGTTCTAAGCAAATTCTCAATGCTTGAAATTTATGTGGTTGTGACTGGGCACACAAATGGGTTTTCTAGAACTGAGTATTGGTGTTGCATTCACTAAAACTGTATCGTAACTTCTGGATAGGTGGTTAATGATTTTATTTCTTTTAATTGTATTTACTAATATACTTGTTAAAATAGCAATAGGAACTGAGCAGAAAAAGGAGACAAATCACATTTTAACCATTCTTTTGTTGTGTGTTGCTAATATTTACAGTTTAAAACTGTAGATTTCAAAATCTTTATGCAACAGAATGAATTTCTGAGTGGTGGGATTATGTATTACATAGACTGATTAGAGGGGAATGGTTTTAGTTCATTTTTAATCATTTCTTTAAATGAAATCTGTACTTTTTAAAATAAACATTGTCCTGTAAGAAAGAGTCTAGTGACTTGGACATAAAGCTATGAGAGACAAAAAACTGAGGAGCTAGTTCCAGTTGATGGGCAGGCTTGAATTTGTCAACAGGTCTTCAAAAAGAAAAATTTTTAGATGTACAATTTCAGTACAACTTTTCAGTATGGATAAGATTTGATTTCCAGAATTGCTGATAGAAATATTTTATACTGATTTCTGGAGTTTCAAGGAAAAGGACATTGTTAGAATAATTTCTTGGACAGCAAAACTATGGGGTTTGTGTTGCCATTTTTTGAACACCACTAATTCCTTTAATTAACAGTGTCAAGCATATGAGATTTCTTATAAACCTCAAAACCCTATTGAATTTAATGGCAAGTCTTGCATTGTTTTTAATGAAACTAATAGGATTTCTCTCTCTCTTTTTTTTTTTCCTCCCTTGAGGGCAAAAAAAGTTTTTTTTATTTTTATTTTTTTTTTTTTCCTGAGGAAATGGGAATTCTAGCATTCCTGGGCATGAGAGGAGAATACTGATTAGAATCAGGCAGAGAGCAAGCAGGTGCTGAGCATGTTCATTGCTTAACCCCCTGCCCTGCTCCTGCATCCTTGCCCTGACCCAGTGCACAGACCCTGCAAATAGCAGCAAGTTGCCAGATGTTGGGGATGTTTTCAGGGAGAGTGATTATTCTCCAAGTCTTGTCTAAAACCAGGGAGTTCCTACAATGGCTGTATTTCATGTTTAAAGCTGATCTGGATAAGCTGCTGGAGACCATTCTGGGGAAAAATACAGTATTTCTGAGGAGAACTGGCTGTTCTGCTGCTGACTGCTCTGTGGCTGTGATATCCATTTGCAAAAAGTAATACAAAAAACTAACAAGCCAAGCAGACTGCCTGAGGGGAAAAGCTGGTTTTTTTTTTAATGAGCAAGAAAGATTTTATGGCTTAGAAAGAGTATACCCTAAAGAGAGGTGTGTTTAAAAGTTAGACTCAAAACCTTTTGTGTGGAGAATAATACACTTGGTGCAGAGAGCAGCACAATGGAAGTCTTTTCTTCCAGTTATATATGGATGAGCATCAGTCAGCCAAGGATGAACTTCAAAAGCCGAAGTAAAAACTTGCTGGGCTTTTTCTTTCCTGACAGCTTTTTTGAGGTAAGATGGGGGGAGTTGTTTGTGCTGGGAACTGTTTCTTTCCTCCTGTAGCAGAGAAGGCCATAGATCACGTGGAAACTGAGGTGCCCAGAACTCTCTCTGTCACCAGTTGATATGCCTTTTTGGAAGTTACTAGATTACCCAGTCTCATGAGTCTTTTTTATAAAGAAGTCTCAGAAATTCCACTTCTTCCAGACAAAAGTCTTCAGCATGACTTCATTTTGGTTTTGAATTTTGAAAGTGTTTTTTTCTTTCGCACCTGGGAATTTGTTACATGTTGTTAAATGCAGCAGGCATTTACCTAGGTTAAAATTGGACTGAAGCAGGTGTTACCTGCAAAGTTGTGTTCTGGAGGCATGCAAAAACCATAAGCAAACCACAAAAAAAACCCCACAAACAAAAAAATCCCTGCACTGCTACTTTAGAGAACCATGTATCTCACAACAATTTGTGTTAAAGGCATGGGCACAACAGAGAAAGCAGAGGTTATCTAACAGAGAAAGCAGCTCTTCTGTGTTCCCAACATTGCAATACAGAGCAGTCTGTCCCTAAACGACACTGATGCTCCTGCCCTTGCATGCAAGGGAGTGGGGTAGGGAAAGACAATCACCTTTTGGAAATAAAAATATCGCAGCATCTTAGCTTCCTTGAGGAAAAGCATCTACAGGTGAGAGAGCAGCCCCCCTGCCAGCTCCTGTTTGGGCTGGTCCACAAACATCAGTGAGTGGCTTGTGCCACCACGGAGTCAGTCACCAGGCAAAGCTGGGGAGGAGGTGCTGGGTCACCTTTCTCTTGAAGCAGGTGGCAATTGATCCGAGTGCCAGAAGTGCTCAGGAAGGCTGTTGGCAACTGTATGTGGACTTCTGTGCTGCAAGAGGAGAGTAGTGGTGGCTGTTTGTGCCTGCTGTGTGTCCCTATCCTGGTCATCTAGCTGTACCAGACCTATGCTTTGAGTCCATTTCCATGACAACCCTCATTCAGTTAGCTCTGCATTTCATGGGAAGAAGAACCAGTCGTTATGAATGAACTGGAAATAGTGTGTTTCAAGGTCTCTGTTTCATACTGAGTTTGAGTTGATGGCTTCAGGAATGGGAAAGGAGGCTTTGGGATGACGTGGAGGATCTCCATTTGTGTCCTCTGTTTTTTTGACCACAGCCTGTTTGTTGTATGTGCTCAGGTATCTCTGGCTTCAGTCTGGCTTTGTGAAGGAAACTGGATCTAGGAGGGTTAGGTAGAACACAAATGACTCCCAACAGTGGTGGTGGTATTTGTTAGGAGTTTATTACATGATTTATCTAGTCAGCATCTATGGACTCCTTTGAAGCCATCAGTTGTCAGAAGGTAACCGAGAAAAGTAGTGCTCAGTGGCTTAAATTTACTATTTGAGGGTTCACACACCTGTTGAAGGAAACTTCTAACAAAAATTTCTGTAAGTGGAAGAAAGGTAAGTGGCCACTGCATTGATAATTTCAGGTGAGTTTCAGCTTCATTGCTGAGAGTTTTAGTTAGCAAAGGAAAGGGGTGTTTGTATTCATCAGGGAGCACAGAACAAAGCTCCATGCAGTTGTGGAGAACAGTGGTCTGAACAGATGTTATTTTATAACAAATTTCAAATACTGCAACCTATTCATGTTCTTTCTCTTGCATAATCTAACTCTCTGAAAATCAAGTCTCTGAACAACCAGTTACAATTGATTTTATCTCCCATGTTGGGAAAAAAGGGAAAGAATCATTAGGAATTAGAGGGACGTTAGAAACGGGACAGCAGGCTTGGATTTGGTGGAGCATTGTCAGTGGTATTTTAGTTTTTCAAAAGTAAAGAGGAGCCTTTTGGATTCTCATTCACTTGTGGGCAGATAAAAGTCCTTGTTTGGCATCAGCTACACAGAGCTTAATATGTATTTCAGAAAAGAGGGAATTTAGTTCCCATTTTCACGGAACAGTTTTATAGTCTTGCAATTTGAATATAACATTTTTTACTATTATGTCTATTCTCATCTCTGAAGTACTTATTTATTTATATAAAATAGTAAATAAAATGCCCTTTGATTTCACTGGTAGAAAAGTACTAGGTGAGATTGGGAAATTTTTTTACCCTATTTCTTCTCCTAATTTAAACTAGTGTCAATTTGTGTGAGAATAAGATAGGGAAAGCTGAGTACCAGAAGAGATTCTTATTTTGTGGACACTTTTCAGCAGACACTAATCACTTGTGGTTTGAGTGCCACAGACATAATTTTTACAGGTATCATAATGGAATGAAAACCTGAAAATCTGTCTGACAAATTTGTTACACGGAAGTTCTGGTGATATTTGGATATTTGTCTCTGTCCTTGATTGCATGGGACAGAGAGCTGTGTAAAGAGCTCAGCATCAGGTTCAGTATACTTAGATTTAGGTACAGTCATCTTTTTTTGTATGTTTCTCTAGTTTCTCTACACCATTTCAAAATTTAGTAAAAGAACAATTTTTAATCTCCTTTTATATGTTTTGATAGGCTAGAAAGAAGAAACCAGCATAATTTGAGATATTGACTTAATCTAATTATTCTTGTGAAACACAAAATAATGGACTGAGGCGTTACAAATTTGTACTTCCATGCGGATGTGCCAATAAACTGGCATGAATTAGTACCATAATACAGAATATATTTTAAAACCAGATTCTGGTCCTGACATTAAATTTGCCTGCTGGCATCATATCAGAGTGGTGCCTTTGTCAGAATCCCTTGATTTTCAGCAGTGTAACAGAGATCTGAATCTGACTTTATGGATAATTTTGTGCAGTTTCAACAACTGCGGATTTTTTCCTGAGCAAAGGCATGTAGGATATATTGCCAAGTTTAGGATTATCTGTGTTGTAAGATTTAGTTACTGTTCTAATTTCCCTTTAGGAATATTATTGATGTTTATAGAGGATTTTTATTCTATTTAATTATATAAAACAAGTTACAGAAAAAATGATGCCATGTTTTTTGCTATAGCTGAAAGATGTCTGGTCATTTTTACCATTGCTTCTGTAATAAGGTGGTAAAGCACACTTGAGCCTGATGTCTGTGTTTATCTGGGATTAGTTCCCTGACTGTACTGTTAGAAACCTTGCTGACCTTAGGGCACAGTGCTCCAAGTTCTGTGTGCTGGGTGTGTTGTATTTCTCACGTGGGACTGCAGGGATGGCCAGGGCAGGTACACGTGAACTATGGAGCTGTTGGAGCAGAGCTGAGTGACCACGTTCAGTGCTTGTGCAGCCAGAAGAAAGCCACATGTTTGTTACAATAGATGCATTTGTAACGGCTTGAGCTAAGCTATACCTGCTTTTTTTTTTTTTTTTTTTTTTTTTTTTTTTTAGTAAAATGATGAAAATGGAAGATTGACTACATATTTTAAGTTTCTTTTGCTGCTGGGAGGGCTTGTGTCAACACCTATTAAAATCTCCAAATGAAAAAAACAAATAAAACCCCCCAAAGTGACAAACAAACCACCCTAAACCTCAAGTTTCAAACAACACCCATCCTACAATTACTCTTTGTGAGCTCTGTTCATGTCCTTTGAAATACTTTGTGCTGTTGTCTTTCCAAATACTGTTTTGTGATTGTGCTGATCAGGAGATCTCGGGACTGTTTACTGCTGGAAAAGTTCAAGTCCTTGTGTGTGGAACTCCATCAAACCATGGCAATTATGGCAACATTTTGTTCTGGAGTAAACAAATGGAAGGAAGAATTCTGGCTACGTGAAATAATTTCAATGTTTTATACAACTAAATTCTATTTGATAATTTTAAAGTTTTTTTCTAATTTTTAAACTCATCTTTAGAAAATGAAGATTAAAGAATTTAAGATTTTTTTAATTGTTGCTGTTACTTTAGAGAAAAAGTGAATGCAGTTAAAAAAAAAATAAATTCCCTACAGTTCTCTGCTTTTGAGACACTAGTATCTCTTCTTAACCAGAAGAAAAACAAATGCAGAGATACCAAAATTCTCTACATGGAGACCAGAATTTTTCATTCCAAAAAGCATCCATTAGAGTGCTGTGTGTAAAGAAAATGTCAGGAACAATATTTTTACTTTTTCTTTTCTCAGCCTCTGGCTAACACAGACCAGTTAGTTTGTGAGATGTGGAGATGGCAGCCTCTGGTAGGATGAAGTAAAGCAGCAAAGTTTGCAGTCGATTTCTTCAGTGTTTCTGTGCACAGCAGTGTAGAGTGATAGTCACTGGAGCAGATAGGAAGGACTTGCAGGATTAGATCTGGCTTCACTGGTTGGTCCTCTAAAGTAAAAAGTTATGGCAAACAGGGAAAGTACTAATTTTTAGTAGAGCAACACAATTTTTCCACCTGTGAGGTGTTAACTTAGAAAGGAAAGTGCTTTATGCAACACCTTTCAAGCCTTCTCAATTTGCTTTGCAGAACTTCTGTTGATTTTAGAAATGGCAGCCTGGCAGGAAAGCAGTTAATTATGAGCACTGGTTTGAAATAAAGACATGAATATTAATTCCTTTGGAGCTGCTTGACGTATAAGCTGAGTTTGATCAGGGGCTGCTTCCTTCTCTCTCTCTCTCCTTTTAGCTTTCCTTCATTTTTGCATTCTTTTGTTAGCTTGACACACAGCTTCTCTGTCATGGCTTTGCAGAAACTGTTGGCATGGTCCCTCCACAGTCTTTCCAAAGGGTAAAACTCATCCCTGATGTATAGCCCAACTTCTAATTAAAAAAAAAAAAAAGAGAGTTTGAAGAAAAAAAAAAAAAAAAAAGCAGGTGAAGAGTTAGCTGTTGAGGTAGAGTGAAAAGATGATCTTTGGTGCTGACAGCCCTCAGCACCTCTGTTGCTGATGGGTGCTGGGGATACAGGGGCTTGTGGGGAGAAAACCAGTGTGGTTTTGTTTTAGCAAGATTCCTGGGGCTGATGTTCAGTGTCACTGAAATTTAAATCCAGGGTGAGAAAATGGTTTTGTTTATTAACTGGAGTTGTGGGTGCTGTCAGTCTTCTGCAGGGGGGAAGCAAAAGGAAAGAAAGGTGTAACTTTAAGCACACACGGATTTGTTCTTATTACATAACAAAAGTGTATTTCTTTATCATGTTATCATTCAGTTAATAAAAATTAGCTACAATAACAGCATCAACTTAGAAACCCCTCAAAGTCCAGGGGATTTTCTTTCACAATGAACATGAATACTATTCAGAAATACAAACAGTCAAAGGATAACTTTAGGTCTGAAAGAGAAACCTGGCAAGGGTAATTGAATAAGCCTGGATCTCCTGAATATGTCATGGTGAGTGCAGTCAACATGTCATAATTAGGTTTATTGAGGGCCATTCCAACAATCTGCTTCTATTCTTCCTGCCTTATTGTCCACAGCTAGGCAAATAGCCAGGGGACAAAAGGAATCAAGTGCTGACAAAACATGAAAGAGGAAAAAGATTTAGCTGCTTTTATCAAAGAAACTGAGAAGGACTTTGTGTAAATAAAGTAAGTAACTGGCCATCCTGCATTTAGGCAATGCCGTTTTCATTAGAATTAATTCTTGACATATTGGAAGGGTTCCAAGGGAAGGATTTCTACTTCTGACAAGTTTAATTTGTAAATTAAAAACAGTTGGTTAAACATGAGCCGCCATCAACAAAACTTAACTAAAGCCATACATGGTCAAGTCCTAAGCAGGTGAAAAAGAGAATTATGTCGAAAACAAAGTGTTCCCCAAAATTATGCAAATTCTTATTACTTTGTAACAAATGTTTTCTATTGAGACCTTCAGCAGGATAGCTGTTGGGAAATTTTCTTGGATCCTGTTTATTTTCCCCTTTGGATCCTGTTAGCTTGCACAACAGTTGCTGCTCGCTGTTTATTGTGGATCAGAAGAAGTGGCCTCTAGGTTTTGGGATCTACTGGGAAAAAAAAACAAAACAAGCAGGGCTTGTGTAAATTGCCTGTGCTTTGAGTTTTTCTAGGGCAGTAAGTGCAGAGCATCATTTCAGGTGAGTCCCTTTTGCCTTTCTTCCAACTCTTGAAATGAGGGTGTTTTGTGGGGTTTTGGTTTTTGGTTGTTTGGTTTTTTTTTTAAATCACGGTGACAAAATATTTTCTCCAATTCAGACTTGGAGGTTTGATCAAGACCTAATAAATGCTTCCACCATTGGCTGGGAGCTGCTGGTGGAGCAGTCTGCTTCTATTCAAGTCAATGTGAGCTTCTTACTGCCTTAATGGGAGTAGAATTGGGCCCTCTGGGCTGAGGGCGTAGGGTGCATTACATCATAGTATGGGCTTTGGGGTCATAGCAATGGTCTTTTATCTTAAAAGAATTAACATATGGTCACATTTTCATTCTCTTGTATGGCTTCTAGTTTTCCTTGAAGATGATTGTATTGTATGTGTGAAAACTAGAAGCCCCTACTCTGGGACTCTGAAATAATTGTTTTTTGATAAGTTTGTCACTGAATACTTCCAGATCAAAAATCCTTAAAACCTTTTGTTAATTTGAGATTAAGGTGAAGCAGATGTACCATAAAACTTGTAGGAGATTTAAAAAAAAACAAAAAAAACCCAACGAAAACACACAAATGTTATTGACAGCTTTATAATAGCTAGTTACTAAATAGGAAAGCTGAACTTTATTTTATAAAAATTTGATACAGAAGATGTCTAAAGTCTTCTGTTTTTTCCATGGACTGTTGTGTTTGAGCTAGAGGCATTGGGAGAGTGGCTGTCCTGCTGCAGAGGTTTGAATGCTGACAACACAGATAAATTTAAGTGTTCCCATGGATTTCAGTTTTGACAAAAATTCAGCCTTGACTTTGAGTGTCTGTTTTTTAAGTTCTGATTCACTTTTCACTCTCAACGTTCTAAGATTTTATAGTTGGCTTTTTATGTGGATGCTGATTTTTCTGTTCAGCTGAACTCCACTTTAATTTTACTGCTGTCCCAGTAATTTCCTAGGCTCTTAAAGAAGACCTGAAGGTTCTGATAAAATGTTCCAGCAGCAGGTGGGGTTGGGCAGGAGATGGATGAGGACATTTCCACCTGTGTTAGGCTCTGTGTGATTCCCATGAATGCTGCTCTCCTGATGTCCCTGTGAACTTCCAGTTGGCTGAATAAGGACAGTGTTGTGTTGGAAACGCTGCAGTAAATTGAGTAGATTCAGGGAATGTGTTGCTGTAAGTTTAAGACGTGTCTTTCAATTAGTTACTGAAATAGCCGGGAGATCACTTTCAGTAGCAAATAGCAGGTTGTATCAGGTTTGGGACTCTATTTGTGCATATAGTATCTAGATGGGTGGGAGATGCTGTTCTTCCAAGTTTTAATTGGGTACTTTAACTCAGATTCCTAAATATAAGATTAGATGATGATTATGAAACACTAACATTTTCATTTTCTTCATAATATACATTTAATTGTTACTTTTAGTAACAAACAATTTTATATAAGCACTGTCAGTATGGAATTATTTTGTATAGCATTTACTACTGAAGTTACAGGTAATGGAAAAAGCTGACTAATCTGAGTTGGATGTCTGATGGCTAATCTATTAAAGTGACAACCAAAAGCAGAAAAAAATTTGAATAGATGGCAAAGTAGAGAATAGTTGAATCCAGTTATCACAAAATGGTCTTGTGTTATTTGTCTCAAGAATTCCAGGAAAATATTTTCCAGGAGCACACGTGCCCCAGGCAGTATTGGATGGACAGCTAACTAATTAGAGGGGAGTAGTGCTGGTTATGTTCATGCCCCTGGATGTGAAGTGGCTCCTATCTATGAATGGTGCTGGTTTGTTTTGTATTGGTAAAGAATTTGTGTAATAGAAAACACTAAAATCCATTTGCTTATGTTTTAAATATTATGGTGGTTCTTGATAATTCAATAATGATAATCACTATAATAGAGAGTTCCCATGGTTCATAAAATAGTGATTTAACTATTTTATAGTAGTGAATATTGAAGATGGCTTGACTAATATTTTTCTGGTTTGCCAGTCAATTAATGCTGCTCTAGAACAGGTATTAGAGTAGCAATAAATGTGTTTTATGTACTGATACAAAGTGGTAACAGATCAAGAGAAATTAGGAGCTGATAGGGAAATATTTCTTTTCCTGTTTTAATGTTTTAGAGGTTTTTGTTTTTTTTGTTTTTGTGGGTTTTTGTTTGTTTTCCCCATATGTAAGAGTAAAGGAATGTTACCTAAATGCAGGAGATGGAAAGATTTGTCTTAGCACATTCCAAATGAGAAGTTTCCTACTTGGAGACCCGTGCTGTAACTCCAGATCTGTCTTTGCACATGCAATTTACATAATGCAGTCAGGAGTTTTAATTGTGACACTTGGCTCTTTCTGGACTGTGTGCTAGTGAATAAGAGCAATTTGTATAAAAGAATTGTGAACACCATTATACTGCTAGACAGGAGAGGATAGTCCACATGTCTGGTGACTGTTTTAATAACATGATAATCATGGCAATTTGTGTGTGGGTAAATGTGTTTGACTTGACTTTGAGTTTTGACCTGATGTTGGTAGGATGTTGGCTCCTGTCATGGTAACAATGTCTGTCGTGGCTGTGGATAGCCCTGAGATCCCTCTGGTGATGAGGCTGGGGCTGTGCCAGTTTTGGGGCCCCCGGGTCTGTCTGAGCCTCACCTTTTGTTTGTGAAGCTAACAGAGTGGCACCTGGCTTCTCCTGCCCCCCCTGCTTTTATGTGAGGCTGGGGCATGGTGGGGGTTGCTTTGGTGCATGGTTTGGTGCTGTGGGACAGCCATGCAGCCAGTCCCTCTACCTTGGGGACAATCCTGAAGTACAGCTCTACTATTTTTGTCCCCAAGCTTGTGCTGTGTGTCCATCTGCTGCTGGGTGTGTTGTCCCCACAGCCATGCTCTATAGAGCACTGCATGGGAACTCGTGGAAAACCCGCTCACTGCATGAGTGGATGTGGCATGAAGTCATTATTCCTAAATTCAGTGTCACGTGGGTTCAATTCTGATGCTCTGCTGGGTCTGGTGTTGCAGGGATGGCAGTTGTGCTGTGCTTTCTAGGTGAGGAGTTTTATTGGGGCAGCATGTCTTTTGTTACTAGTTAATAGTACAGAGCTCTCTGCAGATATTTGTAGGAGAGTGAAATGATTAATCTGATATATGGGAAATACAAGGAAAATAAATGAGCTAATATCTTTTGAAAAAAGTGTTAGAAGATATAATGC
Organism: Florisuga fusca; assembly: GCA_038090715.1. Classification (NCBI taxonomy): domain Eukaryota; kingdom Metazoa; phylum Chordata; class Aves; order Apodiformes; family Trochilidae; genus Florisuga; species Florisuga fusca. The sequence continues at coordinate 7,008,156 of JAAWXA010000015.1, read as the reverse complement.
ATTGAAACGGAAGAGCATCAGGTGTCAGAAGAATGGTATAACCTTGGTGATATTTGACATTTACTGAAATAAATCTCAGAGTCAATGAAGAATTTCTGGAGTTTGATTAGTGTTCAAGTAGGATTGAAAATCTGTCTCAAGAAAACCCCTAAATTAAAGTTTCAACTGTACCGCTAACTTCAGGCAGTACAAATGAGCAGTTTCCAAAGCTGGTTGCTTGAGATACAGCTTTGTAGTTTGAAAAAGATGCAATGTAGCTGTGCTGGCGTTGGCGCTGAAACTTCTGCGCCGCTTCTGTCCCTCTTCTGAAGCAAACACCTTCCTCCTGTTCTTTTTCATGTTTTTCACTCCCCTGAGTCTCCCTTCCACTTCACAAACGCAAGATGTTTTCCCAGTGCTTGTCAGTACTGAGTTTCCAGCTGGATGTTTAAGGTCAAAGTTCTTCACGTTCTGGTGAGTAATAAAGATTCGGAGCTGGTAGCGGGTGATGAGCGCTCTGCCTGAGCAAGGCAGGAACAGGGTAGTGGCAGAGGGGTAAAAAAAACCCCAAACAACCAAAAAGCCAAACAACCAAAACAAACACTAAGCCTAGGGTTAGGCTTAAGTGTATGCAATATTAATGAGAAATCGCTTTTGAAGAAGTGGGGCTAAAAATGTGATTTGTTTCTCCAGGCTGTTTGTATCCCTACAACCTTCTTAGTTATGGGAGATACCAGCACAATTCCTGATGCGAATGCACTTATAAGGCACTTTTACACTGTTATGAGTATAGCTAATCCTCTTTCATGGGGGGGTAACTCTAATGCGACAAAACAACCTTGTATTTGTTAAGTTATTTCTGTGCAAACAGAAGCCAGAGTATAAATATTAAGTCAGAATTTATGAAGAGAACACCTGTGAACATCTTTCTGTATTACTTAGATTGTGGCTGTAATTACATTACAATATATGTTCAAGTTTCTTATTTTAATTTTATATTTTTAGTATTTTAAAGAGAAAAGAAAAGGCTCCATAGGTAAAATTCACAAGCTGATAAAGCGTTTGTAGTGCAGCTTCATAGCAAATAAGAAAAACCAGCCAGTCAATAAACAAAATCCCCAAGTACTGAAATTTAAACAAAATATCTGAGACCTTCAATTAAGAAAGCTGAACACTCACACATTTTAACACAATTCTGAATACCTTAAGAAAAAATATTGAGTATAGAGTTTGCTATTCCACAGGCACTAAAATTCAAATAATTGAACATGCTCTGCCTCTGGAAAAAATAAGCAGTTAACTTGCTGTTCCTCTTTGTTGCCTTATTGCAAAGTCAGATTTTAGTTTATGTTGTTTACTTGGTTTGTGTGTGTGTGGTTTTTTAATAGTAAATTTTTTGTTTAATGCATCTGGAAACAAATCCATTAAAACAATTTGAGTTCAGGCTAGGGCTAGGAGTGAAAGTCTAACCCCCAAAATATATTTCTGTGGAAGATAAGGGAAACAAGGAGCTGAAGCAGAGGCTGAGCTGCAGCTCTTCGGAGTGGAACCCCAGCATTTTGCAAAGGGTTAATGGCCTTACTAGCACAATAGGATGTTGGTTGTTTTTTAACACATTCAGCCACACTAACTTATTTTCTGTTGTCGGGATATTTGTGTTGTTTTTTTTTTTTTCTTTATTTGTTTACTCTGGTTTGTTTGAACTAATCATCACTTAAGTAAAAGTCTCTTTGCCTGCCCTGCCTCCTCTTCATGAAGCATTTAGCCATGGTGACCAGTCAGGCATAAAAACGTGCTTATCTGCAAATGAATGGCAGCTCTTTGCTTCATTAAAGCCTCTTTCTCTTTTGGCACTCGCATTGTGACCCTTTGATATTAATTCAAAGGGCAATTAAAGAATGCGGCCCATCTTTGAAGTAAAGCATTCAGGGCAAGGAATGGGATGAACCTGGGACTCTGATGGACTGTGCGTATTCAACAGGCCTTTTCAAGGCAGTTTGAAGTGACTCAAAGAAAATGGGCAGGAGAAGGTCAAAGAGAAAAAAGGGGCTAAAGAAACAGTCTGTATTTGTTCGAAGTATTAGCCAAGCAAACTGCAAATAGCAACAAAATGAAACAGTTAATAGAGCAGCCAGACAGAGGCATGTCAATCACTTAACTTGAACAGCATTGGACTAACCAAGGCTTCAGTCCACTGTGTTATCTAATTATCTTGGGAAAGCCAGTAGCTGGAAGTAATAGTATTGTATTTCTTTCTGCTTACTGCTCAGAAAAGGTGATAAATACTCACTGCTTCATAATTATTCAACATATATACATAAAGAGTGGTGGGTTGGTGGATTGTAGGCAAGCTGCTAGTAGAAAACCAACAAAAAACCCTTCCCGATTAACCTGAGATGCAGAATGTGAGCATTAGCATGTTTAAAAATCCTGTAAGGGTTTGCATATGGAGCAAGCTAAGGCACGCATGGTTTCCCCTGGAACAAACCTTAAAGACAAACACATTTACAAACCTAGGAGAGTTGTTATTGCTCTCTTCCATCCAAATAGACTTTTAAACCACAAGTAACGCTAAGGGTCAGACTTTAAACCACAATAAACAATGTGATTAAGAGCTGTGGCTGCAACTCCCCTTCCTTGACATGTGCTGGTGTACCTAAGCTTTGCAGGGTATGAGACTCCTGCCTGATTTTGCTCTAACTGGGTAAATTAAGGACAAGGTTTTAGATATGCCTTCACAATTTTATTTGTATTGTTTGTCTAATTATCCCCATGGGGTTTAATTTTCCACTGGCCTGAATTTGAACATAAGAAACAAATACAGACTTCTACTTGGACAAATGGATGTGCCCATAAACAGACATTTTAAGGTCCTGGCATAAGAAAGGATTCCTGAGTTTATCTTCTTAGTTGCATTGGATTGTCACTGTTGCTGAAGCAAGGAGATAATGAATTTGCAATGTGAGATAATGAATTTGCAATGTGAGATAATGAATTTGCAAAGTGCTCTCTAGTCTTGATGTGGCTGAGGCAGAGAATTGGGTAAGACAGCACATGGACAGAAGTGTGCGGTGAGAACCACCTTGAAATACATGAAGTTTTCATTAAGTTTTACATTATTTAACTACTTTTTTGTAATGTGCAATGGATTTTAGTTGGGAAGCATGGCTGTTGCTTTTTATGGGCAACAGTTGACAAAAGGCTTTGCATTGGAGTTTATGCATAATGCTTCCATCACCTCTGTGTAAAGGTAACTTTAGTCTCCAGCATGATCCTGTTTTGTGGAATCCCCTTTGTGATAAGCCCTAAACTGTATTACAAGATTGGGTGGTACCCTTGGATTTATTGGTATAACCTAGTAAGGAATTTGTGGCCAAAAATGCTTTACACCCATGAAATGGACAACGCACAATATGACTTAATGCATGTTAAAAAAGTACTTCACCAACAGCTGGTAATGGTTTACTGTGGAAGAGAAGAGAAATAATTTTTTGTTGCTGTGGTTGTGCAAACAAAAGCACTGGCACAGTCAAAAATCACTTTTGTTGTGATCTTGCATGCTAAATTTTAACCAGAGGAACTTCTTTCTTTATTTTTCTGGCTACATTGCACCCTCTTTGAACTTTGGTCTAACAAATAATCTAAGAGAGTATTCAGTGTGGTTGTGCTTGTATGGCGGGGTTCTGCCATCATACAAGAAGAAATACCAACTTTTCTTTTATAGTGGCCTCTGTATTTTTCTTTAAAGGCGTAGGAATTCTTGCATATGGCAGGCATAGCATAGTTTCAAAGCTACATGTCAGTAGAAAAAATGGCACTCTATGAACACTTCACTGTGTAAGAATTCCAACAGGAATAACTTTACAGAACCAATGACTTCTTTCTTAATTGGTATGGGTCCTCCTGGTGTCCATAGGGTTTTATCTGTAGTCCACTGGTATTAAACCCATTAACTGATTTATTATTTAACTTTAAGAGTTTGGACCTCACTCCTTACAAGAAAAATGTATTAATATTTAAAACCTGATGATGGTAAACCTTGTATAAGGATCCCTCTGAGTGTATCAAGGCTGTCATTACATCAGGTGAAGGTAGAGGATTTCTAGAGATGCATGAAGCCTTAGCTGGTGCAACCTGCCTGGCCCATACCTTCAGGTGGGCTTGGAGCAGCGTATATATGACAGTGGAACTCCTGTTTGGTGTGGTTTGCTAGCTGGTCAGGATTTACTGTTTTTCTTCTTTAACTTTCAGCTTTTTCCAAATGTTATCTAAACTTCTTTCTCTGCTACAAAGGGAAAGTGCTCTCTTCTAACTTCCTGGGAGTAGCTGTATTTGCCCAGGGCAAGGCAGGTTAGTGCATATCCCAGGGGGCTGTTCACTGAGGTGGTAGGTAGCATATCAGTTTGATAGGTTCTGCTGATTTAAAATCTGGAGTGTAGCTCTGAAAAAGGAAGCAATAGTCTTCATGTTGTGAGCAGAGCAAGGAAAGGATGGATGGATGGAGTCAGCTGGGCAGGGAAAAGAAAGCAAAGCACTACTAGAAAGTCCTCTGGTGTGCATTAGATAATATTTGAACATACAGGAAACAACTTCTGTTCTGGAGAAACCTGGATTGTCATGTAATACCTGCCTCAGCACCCCAGTATCATTTTCATGAGCTTCAGATAGTTTTGCTTTTTCCTTAGGCTTGCTTTTCGAACAAGGAGAGCCCTGACTGCAGAACATGTGGATGGATGCTGTCCACAGGGGCATTGCTTGGTCTTCTCTCTTTATTGTAGTTGTCTCTGCTCATGTTTTAGTCCTACAGAAATCAGCCTAATTGCCTGATCCAGGGGAGCAATCAGGCCTATAAGCGTGAAAACTCACCTGAAACACGCGTTGTTTGGAGTGTGTTGTGTTCTGGAAGCAGGAAAGAACATTTTTGGTTTTTTCTGACATGCATAAAACCGCAAACCCATGATTGCTGCTGTTGGTCTGGTGGCATTTCCCAGATACTGTGTGTGATGGAGGACCTGGTGTCCACTGGAGGCTTCCCTGGGCAACCTTCTGGGATATGGGGGCAACTGGCAGGGAAGGAAACACTCACACATGACATACTGGGGACCTGAGTTGTGGGAGCAGTGCTTGGGATGTGCCCCTGGCAGCAGCTGTGGAATGCTTGGAAGCACAAAATTTCTCCTCGTGTTTCCACCATGCCAGATTGGAGTTGTATTCACCCACTGCAGCAAGAAGAGTGTGTCACCTTCTGCATCAGCTTCTGCCTCTCCTTGTTGGTGCAGCTGCCTGATGTGCTGCCTGCTCTTAGAACTGTGAGTGTTGGATGGTGCTTTTTGTTTTTTTTTTGTAAATACTAAACTTAATTTTTAATGGCATTTTCTTGGAGCTTTTTTTGCTTAGCAAGAAAACAGAGCTGCTCTAAGAATATAACATCATAATTGCTGAGCCTGTACTGCATTTTGTGAACAAAAATAAAGGCTAGCTGCTTCGTTTTGCTAAAACCCCTCATTTACTGTGTTCCAGTGCTCCTTCTTGAGACTGGAGGCCTTTTATTTGCTGGTGTTCCTTACCAGATGCTGATTGCTGTAATGGTGTGTGTGCACCGTACACTTGATACATCATCTAAGAACTGGAAAACATTCATTCTCTTTGTACAATCTCCCAGTCCTGATGTAAAACAGGCAGAAGTGCAGCAATTCCTGCCATAATGTAACATGATTCTGGGAATTAGAAATTTCCATCTCGGAATGTATCGGGAAGCAGCAGTGTGCCTTGGCTGGTGGGGATGGGCTGCTGGAGAGCTTGTCACCCTCCTCTTTAGTACACAGTATGTGTATGTGGCTGCTAAAACAGGGTGTGGAGGGTAAAGAACATGTGTGTATATATTTTAAAATTAAATAAAATATCTGCTTTTTTGTTTGGAAAAAAATTTCTTCTTTCAAGAAGTGTCGGTGTCAGGCATTGGCCCCCAGTGCTTCAGCAAAGGGGTTGGATCCTGCTGATGTGGGCACTGATGAAAGCTTTGCCATCAGCTCTTTTGGCTGTGGGATCACAGCTGAAGTGTGCTGTAAAGTGTTCTGAAAAAAGTTGTGAAGCTGCAGAAACATACAGATAAATCTGAAAGGCAGTGCACAGAAGGAGGCTTCTTAGAATATATTATTGTTCACGGGGTGGTTTTTTCTGAAATGTGAAGGCACTTGGATATTACTTGGGAGTTTTACAAAGCTTGAAAACAAAAGATTAAACTCTAAAGGAGTGCCTTTAGATATTAATTTGTACTCTGGAAAACCACTAAATTAAATAAGCATCTGATGTACCCGAATTCAAATGCCAACAAGTTAAAAAGAGAGGAGAAATGCTTAGTAAAACATGACCAAAATTAATTATTACTAGAAAATAAGTTTTTTCCACTTGCAAACAATTGGCAGGGTTTAGGAATCAAGTCTGGGGTCAAAGGGTCTTGATGGCCAAGTCAAAGGGCATTCAGAGATGTATATTAATGCGTGTCAGCTTCTAGATCCTGAAGTCAAGCAGTAGTTCATAAAAGAAACAAGGCATCTTAAGAAGAAGTGTTATTAGCAAACATCGGGTCAAAGTTTATCTTTGGGTCAGTGTGTCCTGGAGGGTCACCCATTCACACTCCTGATGCAGGCGTTACCCTTGAAGCTGCCTGGTGCAAGGTGTTAAAAGAAAATAGAAATACAGAGTTTTATCTGAGGCAAATTGATAATTTACCAGAACACTGTGTAAGACTGAGACTTAAATTGAAGCATTCTTAATGAAGGAAAGGAAAATAGGGATCGTACCGAAAATATTTTGCGGTTATTTGTTGTGTTGGTTTGTATTTGTTTTGTTTCTTTTCAAGTTGGAAGCTAAACCTTTCTTATATATGAACATACAGGATTCTCAGGGATGTCTGTGCACTCTTCCCTGAGTGAGTAGAGTTGATGCTATAGGGGAGAGACACGGCTTTCTTTTTCGAAGTCCCAGTAGAGCCAATGTCAACCCCTTTGATGTGGATGTATTGTAAATCTTTGCACGTGATTCTTCCTGGAAGCCATGCATTTCCTAAGCAGCCTGTTGACCAGTTCATCCCATTTACAACGCCACTTCTGCAGCTCTGCTTTCTCCTCTTCCCACCGCCTTGGGTGTGGGAACCCCGGCGCCCAGGGCAGCAGCAGCCGGGGGCACTCTGCCACTCAGACCTGGAGGAATGCTCCCGCTGGGCTGCAGCACACAAAGGCTGCCTGCTTGCTTTGACAAGCCCATGCTGCAGAAAATCCTTGCAGTCTTTTGTGCTTCGTGGTGTTGACTTATTTTAGTTCCAGGCTATGATGCTCCCTATTGAAACATGCGGGGGGAAAAAAAAAGTGGAATACTTTTTTTTTTTTTTAAATGTTATCCTGGTGCCTTTAGAGGCACTTTGCCTGACTTTCTAAAGAGATTGGCTTTAGTGAACAGTCGTATTTATTCTTCCTACAACTATGCTCTTCCCTCCACCCCCGAGGCACAACCAAAGTTACACTGTTCAAACCAGTTATATTTGCATTGAATGGTGATTACAATACAATGTGCAATGATAATTGGGTATTTCTGAGAACCAATGTGACAGAAAAGAGATTGTTAGATTTTTACTTGTGTTATGTGAATATTGTAGTCCTCAATTGTGCATTTAGTACATAACACTGTGCTCTGGATATAATGGAAAACCTGGGTGTGCTCATGAACACAGTAATGTGTTTTCTGCTCTTCAGTGCAGTTATATCAGAGTGTAACTGCCTCACCAGTTCCAGCCTCTTAATTAAATATTTTGGTAAATCTTTCTGGACTGTGTGTTGGTAAACTATATGAGGAAAGCCATAAGAAAAAAACTTGAGCAATAGCAGGCATGCTTCCATTTTTTTAAACAAAACACACTCGGTGTTGGTCCCTGGCAACTGGACAAAGCAGACTTTTCTTGGGAGTACATAGCATTTGCTAGGAGAACTTTCCTGACTCCAGCTGGAATTCCTGGTTGGAAATAATGGTAGAAAGTGGCTGTCCCATTTGTTGTGAGCAGAGCAGTCCCCTGCCTCAAGGAAGGGATACATTTTCCTGGCCCCGAGGGAAAGTTGTAAGCAGACATCTCTAGGTCCTCTCAGCATTTCTGCACTTCATCTGGATAACTACCATCTATTGGGCATTGGGATCTTCCTTGGAGTGTGGAAGAGTCAAGTTCAAATGCTTGGGGTGTGTGTGTGTGTAGGACTGTTGGTTTTCCTTGGTTGTTTTTTCATTTCTTTGTTCTTAAGCACTCATTGGACCTTTTGAAGAGTGGACATGGAGCAGGAGTTACTGGTCTTGGAGACTGTCTAGTGTGTGGTGGGTTTCCACTCTAAAGCATCCTGAATGAGTGCCATGACTACATACCTTTCTCTCTAGAGACAGATGATGTTCTCTCTTTCAATTTTTCATGGAAGACTTTTTACAATATTTTGTTGTTTTTTTTTTTCCACTAGCCCATAATAGAGGGGTGGAGGGGAGAAAGCTTGGAAGGAGAAAAGTGAAGCAAGAAGGGCAAGTATTCCCTTTCTCTCTAACCATGGTCTGAAAGCATGAAATGATGTGAATTAGAAACATACCCAAATGACAGAGCAGCTGAACCTTTGCTGGTGTAATCTGCCATGGCTCCACTGAAGTTAATTTGAAAGTCAGTCTGCTTCTAAATAGGTGCAAAGGCCTTCCAATGAGTTGTGTGTTACCATAGGAAATTATATTAAAGGGAATGGCATTTTAGGGCTCTGTGAGTTGTCACTTAATGGTGGCTGCATTGAGTTTGATATAAACACTCAAAAGAGTTTGCAAGGTTGACTTTAATTTTGTGAGAATATCTGTACTGCTAAAATGTCAGTTCAAGATCCTTTAAAATACTTTGTGCTAGAGCCTGATCCTGACAGAGCTCTGCTAATTAATGGGAGGTAAGTGCTCATCCTGGAACAGACTCCTGAAACCATGCTGCACACAGGGTGCAAAATTCAGAAAGTTTGCTCAGTGTGTTGGTGAACTTGAAGGCTGAGGAAGAAGATGGGAATCTGGGTTTCTTCAGTGGCTCAGCAGGATCAAATTTACTCTTAGTTCTTCCTCCCTAATTTTTGTTTCAGAAATTACTCAAACCCTTAGATTTATCAGAAAATATTTAGGAGTTTATCTTGCTCCTAATGTAGCTGATGGCAACGTTATTTTAGTTTACTGCAAGATGATGCCCACTAATGTAATAGACAGTTACTTTGAAAGAGGAAAACTGCTGAATGCCGAGTAAGACAAGCATCAGAATGACAATGTTCCATTTTTCCACTGTACAGAGAATGATTTATGGCCAAAGGATTACTTTTGAAATTGTTTTGAATTCTGTCCTTAAATTTATTAAAAGAATCCTTCTTAGCAACTTGATTGCTAATTCCCTTTAATCTAAAAAAACCCGACTGTCATCTTTGGATGTAGGCAGCACCCTCAAGGGTCTATAAAACTGTCAATATGGTTGTTAATTTGGGTTTCCTCTTTTTTTCTTATGACTTAAAGCTTAATTGTGAGAGCTGGGAAGATGCCATGGTTATGGTCTGCAGGACTCAAGCAGTGTCTTACGGGTTTCAGATCCCATCAGACCCATGTTGCTCTTGCTGCCATGTCAAGTTGGAAAAGGTGGAAAAATCTGGGAAGGAACTGGGGCATGCTGAAAGTGACTCCCACCTGGTTTTCATGCTGGAAACAGAGGTGGACAAGAACCAAGTGCCTTAGTCTTAAATGTCCCTCAGCTTTGGGTGGGTCTGGATCCAGATCACGATCTGAACTTTTTGTGCCTCAGGCTTGTCTCTAATTAAAGCCATGCAAAACCACACATTTCACATGACTTTGATGCAAAACCATAAATAGGCCAATTTTTTATTTAAAACAAAATCCAGGCTTGCTTAGAAAGATCACAAACCTTCTGCTGAACCTTGACAGTCCCAGGTTGTAATGAAAACTCAGTCTCCAATGCAGTAATGTTCCAGGAGGAAACTGTTCTTGTTTTTGTAATTCTCAAAAAAAAGGTGTGACTGCTCTGAAACTGGCAAAAACGTTCCACTCTGAGTTGGTCAGGAGACGGTCTAGACTTTTTCTCATATGAATCCTAATTATTTCTCTAATATTTTCTAGTTATTTTGTTTTAGATTCTGATCAAAAATCTCAGTAGCACTTACTCGTCTGGTTTTGTGTCTTCCAGGACAGCATAGGAAGGAGTCTGAGCCATGTGAGTTTGAAAAAACAAGACAAAGATGACCATGACAGCTATAATGAGGTTCTTATTGAACCACTTCTGTAATTTTTTTTCCCTCAGTGGTCAAATATGAAAAAAATAAATGCATGTTTGAATTTTGCAAAAAGAAAAAATATTTCTGGAAGGGGACTTTCAAAAACAGTGCAGAGATTTTAGCAGTACATATTCTGCTACTCTAACATTAAAGCCTGACTATTATTAATTTTAACAGCAGAGGCAGGCTCCTCAAAGAAGATTGCAGTCTGAGCATTTGCTGTGCAATTATCCACTGAACACGTTGGTTAATCCATTTATATATGATGATATATGTTAGAATTAAAAGAATGTTGACCAGAGCACAGCCTGGGTCAAAGTTTATTTGTAAGGTATTATTTGGTAACTGGCCTTAGACTATGATTTAGAAAGTCTAACTAGAGTGTCTGAATAAGGTAATTGTCACTGAAAACATCAGAAATGTTTCCAGGCCATCTGTTGCTCAGCCACTTGTTGTTATTTGTATTGCTATGGTAAACAGGCTCCCTGCTTGCAGCCTGCCACTGCCCTGGGACCGGGACCAAGACGGCTTTTAAGATGTCCCTGTGAAAAGGACTTAATGATGTAAGCATCTGGTGGTGCACCAGGCTTGTTTAGACTTGAAAGCAGAGATGGAGGCTCTTGGATGCTGTGATGCGTGGTAGGCTCAGCCCACTGATACCTAAACTACAGCAGAGTTGATGGTAAATTGTCACAGCAATGAAAGCTCTGTTTATTCCTGTCTAATTTGATGTCCATCGTGACAAGGAATGTTGGAGGCTTCTGCTCTGAGCCCAGAGGCACAACATTGTGTGTTGTGTCAGGGCAGAGAAACTCTGGTTACCTGGCCAATAGTTGCTGAAGGCAAAAAGTCTACAAACATATTGCCCTCACAGGGTAGTTCTCTTGCACTTGTTTCTGTGGTTTGTCATTCCCTGGGGCAGCATCACACCTGGGGCCCTGGATCTCCTTACCCTGCTTGGGTAACACTAAAAATGAAGCCACTGAGGCTGCAAGGAGCTGGTTTCTCAGTTGATCTCTGTTTGTTTCTTCAGACACAGGAGGCTGGCTGGCAGCACGTGGTTTTTATTCTTTTCTGTCTCTCTGCTGTTGTGTGGAGTTCATTCTGGCAGGCTGCCCCATGGGTATCTGGGGCATCTGTCAGGCCCTGCTCTCAGGCTCTGTCAGGCTGGGTGGCAGACCAGGTTTTGACTTCCTGAGCTGTATTTAACATTGATGTGGCTCTTGGCAGGATTTAACCTAAAGCAGACAGATAATTACATCTCACAATCCACAGGGCGTGAATTGAGTGGGGGAAAAATATTACAAATTTGCTGTCAAATAAAAAAGGATGTGATTTCTGCTGAAATTCAGTGGGCATTTAATATCTGTATTTTATAAACTGTTCACCAAAATATGTACTGTTTGTTTGCATAGGAAAGGGGAGGTGGGCTGTGTGTTAGTGGTTGCACTTCTTCCAGTACTCATCATAGGGGTATTTCTGTTTCAGTCTGGACTTAGAAGATGAGATACATCTCTAATGCAGCCAAACCCAAGCTCCTATTTTAAGACCTGTTGTGATTTCATATGGTGACAGGCAAATGCCAAGCATCCTGGAACTGTGAAGAGTCTGATTTCAAAAAAGTCTCTTGCTTTTGAATATGGTGCAGTATTAGGAGGGTTTCAGTGTTTTCAGGAAAAAAAAAAAACGCAGAGAACTACTTCCAGCTATGAAAGTGACCTCATGAAACATTTTACTGTGGAGCTATTCAGACTTTCACCTGCAGCAGTACTGAGCTCTCAGCATTATGTGTGAGTCTTCAGTCTGTGGTGTTCCCACTCATGGACAAGTGGGATGAACAGGGACTCAGGTAGTGATGCTGTAGTACTGGAATGCAAGATGTAGGAAGAAATTGAATTTTTATAGTTTTATAGTTGACATAAAGCTTTTCCCAGATTCCCTCTCTATCCCCCCAGTAATATTGAGGACCTCTGGGAACCACAGAGAACCTTTAAATAGATGCTATCAATTAGGCCTATGGCCTAATAATTTCAGATAGTTGATTTTAGAGAGATCAAAGACGTTAGGCATTTTAACAGCCTTTTTGAATTTGTGTTTGCACTTTGGTAATTTTTTTGTCTAGTTTTTAAACACTGCAGATCTGTTTGGGGCCACTTTTACTGTTATCTTAGAGAATTGCCCTATTTCTGGAGGGGAAAAACATCAGCTTTAATGAAACCATTGATTTGTATCATGTGGGAGATATCTTAACAATGAACTCCTCTTCATGCTCCAGAAAAAGCTTTCATTCTTTTCACTCTTATTTGGAGAAAACAGAACTAAATTGAAGTCCTTGTGTCTTATGTGTGTGAAATTCTTGATACCAGTAGGTGGTTGAGGGATGCATCTGAGTCTAGAGGTTTGATCTGAAAACCACTGAAACAATGAGTTCTGCATTTAAGGCTTAGGGTGAAGAACCAGATTATTCAGTGTCTCTTTCACTAGGAATGGAAAGGAGTAAATGAGTGTAGCATGTGTAGTTTAGTTGTATTTGACTTATATACACACTGTTTAGATATTCATGTCACCTGAAGTCAATGAAACTCCAGGTGCTTGTGTTTTGGGCACACTACGTTCAAGCAAATTTCATGTATCGTGGTAGTGAATTGATTTGTGTGCTCAGAATATCAAAGATACCAAAGCACACTTGTGCCTTCCTAAAATTAAACCTGCCTTCTTTTCTCTCCTTGTTTTCACACCAGCTGATTCTTACTGCTGGTAAAATTAACAGAGGGTGTGTTTTGTATTGTTACACATTCACGCACTGTTTGCAGGTTATGCACTGCTGTGTATGCAGTTACATACATACTCTGTACTTAAAGTGTGTCAGTGGCAAGGATCTGTATTCTGAGGACAGCCTGCAGCATATTCTGTGTTACTTCAGTTTCTGGAAGCTGAAACTGCCAAAAACACAATTTTTAGCTCCTGCGATTTGTGGTAGGAATGATTAAACTAGAAAATGCCTAATAATCTGTTAAAGCATTTTTCCTGTCAGATGTATTGGCAAGTGCAGTACTGCAGAAATATGAGAAATTTTGGCATCTTGTAACAACTTGCCTTGTGTAAGAGTGAAGAACTGTGAGTTTACTTTGGGAACTGCCAGGTAGGGTGAGGTGGTGTGAGAATGAAAAATCATGGAATACAATCAGGTGGAGAAGTTATTGAGAACTGGGTGTCTGGTACCTTAGGTTGCACATCTTGGGTGCTGGACCTGGGAAGCTATGATTGCAGGTGGGGTGCTACATGGTTGGCATGTAGCAGAGGTGTAGCAATGGTTTTATATTTCCTCACAGTGTTAATAGCTACGGGGTAGATTAGGCAAAGGGGCCAAGCCAGCCACATATATGTAAGACTCCTAGAAAGTGTACAAATATTTTATCCCTCTGCTCAGGCTGTTCAGTATTTTTGTTTATTTGAAAGATTGCCTATTAAATGTGAAGGAAATCCTTTCACCTTGAATTTCATTGTTTTGCATTGTGGCAGAGAAAGCTGGGAAATAGACAATGTACTTGTGACTAAAACTCTAATGACAGATAATTAAGAAACCTCCACTACTAAACATACACACACACACACAAAAGGGGTGTGTGAGCAAACCCCCTCAAACTCTTAAACATCCTCATCACAAACCTTTGCCAAAAGTTGGGGCTGACAGAAGTCTGGCCCCACAGACCAGGGGGTGCCAGAGGCAGCTGGGAGGCAGCAGGTGTGCCACAGATTGTCCTCCTGGGAGCTGCTGTGCTCCCTGCCTTAAATAAAGGTTGGGTAATGCTGGTGTAGCATCTCACTTCTTTACCTGAGAGTTTTGTATTTTAAGATAGAGGGAAGGGACATCCCTATGCCCCCCCCCAATGGAAGCAGCCTTATTTGTTGTTTAACTTGCTTGATTTATTTTGTTTATTTGCATCTTTCTGAGAAATGCTTTACAGTCATGTTTTGTTGGGAAGTATTTAAAATCATTGTTCCTTTTAAACAGCTACTAAATGCAAATTACCATGATGAAGTCAACTAAAATTAATGCTGTATAGGCAATAGTTAATCTTATATTTTATATTGGCATAGTAATTAAAGCATGATGTAGGTTGTGCTCTGTGAACAGCGTGGATTGCATACTTATCAACACACAGCTTTCATTTATCTTTGTTACAACTTTCTCAATCTCAGAGCTTTAAAAAATTGAAAAAAAATTATTTTGATTCCTAAAGAAATATGCTTTCAAAATAAGTAATACTGGGGGGGAGGGAGGGAAGAAACAAGGGACTTACAATGTGTTTTGTACTGTGAGTGTCCAACCAAAAACTACAGGATATACCAACAGGCATCCTGTTCCTCTGTCCTGTTTAGAGGAGTATTTGTGAAAAGCCAGTGTGTTTATCTCACAAAATTTTTTGGAGAGTTTATGTTTATGAAATAGTTTATGGGGCTGCTAGTCATTCAGAGACAGTTATAAATGTTCTTCTTAATATCTATTGAGGTATCAAAGTAGATGATAAAAGCAATGTGCGTGTTTACTCAATTTTTGGCATTTCTACCATTAAGCATTCACCCCCAACAATTGTTCATGTATTTTCAAAAGCATTTATCAGCATCTGCCAACAAGTAGTAACTGGTCACAAATGTGTGGGAATTACCTGTATCTGTGGTGTAGAAAATGGATAAAGGGTGACTCCCAGCTGGACAAATTTTCTGTGCTGTAAAGGAGTTGCAAGGCTGGCTGCTGGCCAGCATGGCACATCACTTCCTTCGGTTGTCTGCTTTGAGATCTGCTGATCTTGGGCTTTGTTCTGGTTTTCTTACAGGTCTGAAACCCTGTGTTTTTTTCCAGAAATTATGCTCTTCATTTTCCTTCTGATTTAGATAGCAAGCTGCGTATTTTTCTGCATTATTAGAAAATAGATGTTCATCTCTTTGTAGCATTGTATTTGTGCATAGAACTCCTTTTAATCACCCAAATTCATTGGTTGTTTTCATGATAAAAAGTAGAAAATGTCTAGCTTTAATTTCTCGTCTCTCTCTAGGATCTGAAAAATGGCAATGGGATAGCCAGGTGGCACCTGACACTTCTAACAGCCTTTTCAAGGTTTATTTGATCACATTTCACCTGACCAGAGTAGTTTTGGTTATGTGTTGGTGTTGCACCACAAGTTACTGGGAAGGGTAATTGCAAGATGATGGCAGGAGATTGCTGGGGCACACGTTCTCAGGGCAAGAGAGGAGGAGAAGCTGCAGGTGACCGGCTCCTAGATGGACCCAAGTTAATGACTGTAATGGCCTCAAGGCAGTAGAACAAATGAAAAGGAGTTTGTTGCTGTGCTCCAGGGAGTCTTGTGCATCAAGGAATCCTGCACCCTCATGCTGGTGTCCAAGGCAAGAAGTGGGAATGAGAAACCTGCCAGGGAATTAGACAAAACACTGCTGAGCACCTGACTGCTCTCCATTGTAAGAGTCTATAAGGGCAGAGGCTGAGTTTAGCCAGTGGGGTTGGAGGGCTCGCTGCCCAGTAGGACCAGGCTCCATGACAGGAGATGATGGATTTTGAGGTCAGCACCCTAATTCTTATGTAGTTGTGATGGCTGTGACCTTGAGTTACTAACAGATTTGGCTGGAAAAAAAAGCATTTGGTAGATAGCACATTTGAAAATTGATCACAGGAAGACTATCTCCTCAAAAAAATAACCTTTTTTATTGACTGAAGTAAAAAAAAAAAAGTCATCACTTTTAGTTTTCATCCACAAATCTTCTGCCAAGTAAGGTGATTTCTTGAGCAGTGCTCAAAGACAAAGTCAAGATTCTCTTTAGAAAAAAATAATGCTGTCCCAAGTCCTGAGA
Source organism: Florisuga fusca (assembly GCA_038090715.1). NCBI lineage: Eukaryota > Metazoa > Chordata > Aves > Apodiformes > Trochilidae > Florisuga > Florisuga fusca. The sequence goes on along the minus strand of JAAWXA010000015.1, from coordinate 6,991,984 downwards.
ATCGTAACCAGAGATGATGATATGACTCAGTTTAGCTCCACAGTAGGCTAAAGTGTCTTGAGGGGTGGTCTGGATGCAGCTGTGGCTTTGAGAAGAGATTATAGACTTGATTTCCCAGAGAGATTTTGAGGAGTGTTATGTTGACATTGAGCTGTAGCTATCTATGCCTTGCTCTGTCAGTGACTGTTTTGGATCAAGGGTAGTATGAAATCTGGCTCCAGACTAGTCGAGGGAGATATAAAATTTTGGAAATTTATTCATACGTTTTCTACCTTTGGCATCTGTACAGTTTCTTTTTCTTTTCAAAAATATATTAGCAATGCTACAAGTTGATCAAAATCCAGTGAAGGAGTGCTGGTTTTGGTCTTCTCAGTAAGTTTAATCAGCTTATATAACTTCAGGAGTGTAATTTTCTTGTTGCAAAGGACTGAGCCAAATACAATTTATGGATTTTTTTTTTCTTCTTCTGAAGAATCCATACTGCCTATACAGTGAGAGACTACTGATAGCTCAGCAGTTCTTTAACTTGCTAGTACAGTCTCATTATTTATCTAGAGACTCCATTTGCTTTATTTACTTTCTCAGCTGACAAATTCCATGTCCCAGGGTACTCAATGTTCTCAGTTTTTATTAGTTACCAATCAGCTCTTCCATCAGCTGATACAGGCTTGAAGTCATGATGCTAATCCTTTCTTAGTATGTTCTATAACTTGGAAAAAATTATTTCGCTTTCCTCTTGTCTCCCTTTTATATAGAAATATAGCTTAAAATAAGTTTCCTAAAGAGATGTTTGTTTGTTTGAGAACAAATAAAAAATATTAGTTTTCTTTACCTATTTTTAAATTTAGGAGGTCAAGTTTTTGTTGTTTGGGGTTGTTTTGTTTTGGTTGTGTTTTGTTTTTTGTGTGGTTTTTTTGTTTAGCCCTTTGGAAGTTTTCCCTTGAATGCTGCAGTGTTTATATACAGTACTTGTGTTTGCAGCATTACCAGAGATGGTCCCTGTGGGAAGGGTTGGAAAAGCCCCCACATGTGTGCTCCCAGTGAAAATAAATGAGATGCACTTGTGACTCCCCTGGGTGGTTTTCCTCCTCTCCGAGTCAATGGGTTCTATTCAGAGACCATCCAGGGTGACTCAGAATCCAGTGACAGTGTGAGGGGATGGTTTGTGCCCATACCCCGGGTTATCACATTGTTGGCTCCCTCTCACTGAACTCCTTCCCTTGGATCTACTGGGAATGACAAGAGGTTGAGGGAGGGCCAAAACATGCCTGGATCCCATTTTTGTTTTAAACTTTCAGAAGCAGCAGAGTTGCCCTTTGGGGCCTGCAGCAGAAACCGTACTTAGTCAGCAAGGCAGTGTTGTCTTTGTGGGGAAATCTGTAGCAGTGTAACTTTGATTTAGTCTTTAAACCTGAGTGAACTCCTAGGTGAGCACCAGCCTCTGAAACCACAGGGAAAGCTCCCACGGGCTACACGAGTTTCACCAAACAGCATTTCTTTTTTTTTTTTTTTTTTTTTTGGTAGTGCACTGTGTGCGCTATGTGTACAATAGGATCAGAGTACTAACTGCAGTTCCTTTATCTAGATTACAACATAAAATAATAATGATAGTGATTCCCAGTGCAAATTTACTGTAGTGAAACTTGAGTGGGATCAGCCCGCATGCAAAGTGCTTAAGTAGTTTAATGTTATTTGTATCAAGAAAACAAATATCTTTGGAAGAGGAGGTGAGGGGATAAGAAGAGATTTTTGTAGTTGTAGTTGCAGGTTCCTCTTTCCTTTCTTCCACTTTGGAAATTCTTTATCCTTTGATGCACAGTTGAGAATTAGCCATTTATTCTTAGTGCTGGCGATGCAGTCTTTGATATTTAAAATGGAATGTGTTCCTTTTTGATGCTCTGTGGTTCTGAATGAAGTACATGCTAGCAGATTAATGGTGCAGAACAGTTAGGCACAGGCTGTTTCCCCCCCTTTCCATATTATTTCATCATTCAAAGAAAAAACTAACTATATTTTTTTAAAAGAAGAGTCTGTGAATTGTCTATTGTTTATACAGTAAAATTGTTTTCACAGTGTTGTCATTCTCTTCTAAGCTGAAATTGTTGAATAGCCACGAGCTGCCACATTTTTTGTAAGTTATATCCGTATCAAGCTGTGCTGACAAAATGTCCCTGCATAACTGTTAATATGCATTGTCATTTTAAGCATGAAACAGTTTAGGTAATGATTTATCTCTTATAAGGCAGCACTTGGGGCAGATGTATGATTTGTCTCTTTAGCAAGTCAAGTAATTTCTTTAACAAAATGTTAAGCACAGATGGGCCATAGGCTGTCAGTTAACCATTATTGTGCATGCATCTGCCTGCCTTCAATGCACTGTTTTATGTATTCAGCCACTTACTTAGGCACAGCTCTCTGAAAAGCGGAACCTACTCTGATTGGCAAATAAAATGTTCATTTGTCTCTTCTTCCTATTGTTTTGTTTTGGTAACACATGTCAGCAGCTCAATTACCCAGTTCATTAACAGCTCCCAATGGACACGATGGCCATCCCATGATAAGGAGGGCGATTGTGGCACATATGGTCAATAATAGCCTGTCTCTTGGTAATTGTAAATAAAAGTCACTGTTGGCCATTTCCTTTTACTGCAGCTACTGTTTTCCTTTTCACTTCACTCTACAAAGCGCATTTCTCTATGTGAATCAGCCCTAACAAAATAAAAATACCAACCACTTCTCTCAAGATCGTTTTTGTCACTGCTGTAGTGGCTGTTCCTGTTCTGTGCTGACTTTTGAGCTCAGAGCTCACAGCAGATAGGGTTGCTCTTTTCCAGTTCCAGTAAGTGATTAATTACTCTTATTAGTTGGTTTACTTAAACAGCAGCATATTTCTCTCCATTTTTCTTGTTCTCTCACTGCGGACTTTTATGAAGTGTCTGTGGAGTTTTTTAATAAAAGCTATTTACAGTGTTTTTGTAAGCATGCCCTTTGCAAATAGCAATGGTTTTCAAAGGAGCAACTGAAGTGTGATTTAATCCTTGTTAGATGAGTGATATTCATGTCTGGAACAGTGGCTTTTTGGTTTTGTTTATTGTTTCTTAATATATCATGGTTAAAATGCCAGTAGAAAGGGTTAAAAGCAATTTTAGTACTTGTGAGCATTTTGTATACTAGATCCTCTGTTGCTTTCTAGCAAGACTGATCCTTGCTGTTCCAAATTTTTCAGTTTTAATGGGGAAATAGGAGCATGTAGCAACATTAATGTTTTATCTTAACGGCACTAGGAATTCTTTTTTCACTTATTGTTTTGCTCTTTATGTTGATGTTTTTTGTTGGGTTTTTTTGATTGTCTTTTTTTTTTTTTTAAATTTGACTTCCCTTATCTTCTCAAAGAAGAGCCCAACTACTAACAAAATTTGGGATGTGATGTAATGGGGTGAAACTCACTGTGCCCAGACTGTGCAGACAGTCTCCTCTGTCTGCCTTCTGCATTGATGATGGTGAATCACAGAAGTGAACAGTGAATTGAGTAAAATATCAGATCTGAGTCCTGGTAAACTTATTAAAAGTGCTTTGGTGGGAGCAACCCAACCTACAATTTAGGGGTGCTGTTTACTCTTGGGAGCATGCTTTATCTTGGATAAACACAACATTCATTTGTGTTGTCTTCAGGAGCTCACAGGTGGCTGAGGGGTCCCTCCAGAGCCCTGGAACTCATCTCCTGCTGATTGCCATATTCATAACTGATCTGTAGTCTCCTCCCAGGGCTGAGGGCACTCGGGGAGTTGTTGAGTGTCAGAGTTTATTTGTCCTGTTTTGATTAGTGTAGACCTGGCAGGGTGTATTTTCTTTTTAATGGCTCCTTGCTGGAGGTTTCAGGAGGAGGAGAGGGAAGCCTGGCATCAGGTTTCCCCAGTCCAGATACAGCAAAATGGGACTGCGGACATTCTGCTCCAAAGTCTTCATCATATTTTATATGCAAAGAGAAGCCTGCACTGAAATGGGGCTGCTTAGGGGGGAGGAGAGAGGTGTGCTGAGAGCAGGAAATGAAGATGCTGTTTTATTTTCCTGTGGACTTCATTTTGAGGGGAAAAAAGGACAGCTGATGTGTTTCTAGTCTGTCAACTGCTGAAACGCCAGCTGCTGAAAGCCTACCCCAAGACAAACAAGGACTCGGGCAGGAATGCACTGCTGGCCACCTACCCCTGCTGCCAGCCCTCGCAGCAGGCCAGCACCGGAGGTTTGTTTAGCCGGGTGCCTGGGGTGGCTCTGACGTCCCACATCCTGCGATGGATTTTCTCTCCCTCCCTTTCCTCCTTAATCCATCCACGGTATGAAGGAGGGTGGCGTTTGAGCCCCTTTACCTCTGCAGGGAGAAGCGGCCTTGGAGGGATGCCTCCAGGTGCTGAGGTTTGGGGAGGGGGGAGCCTGGATTAACCCCTGCTGTGCATCCCCTTCACNCCCCCCCAGCCCACCGCCCCCCTCGCCTCCGCCGCAGCCTCCTTTGTGCCTCCCGCATCCTGCCAGGCAGGTGTCAGAGCCCTGAATGCGGGCGAAGGCCCTGCTGATGGATACCACAGATGGAGCGTGGAAATCGGCCGAATAGGCCTCAGCCACAGGGCCGTTTCTTAGGGCCCAACAAAAGCCTCCAAATAAGTCAACAAAAATCCCAAAGATCACAAAGAGAAAGTGTCATTTGTCATTGGCTGTGGGTTTGTGTGGGGGTAGCGGCCCCGCTGCACCGCTCCGTGCTGGCACCCGAGGAAACACGAGGGAGGTCACTCGTGTCTCCCCGGGTTCTGGGGATCAGAAGGCTCTTGGTGCTCGTGGCTGCCCTTCTCAGGACACACCAGCCCTTGCCTTAAGGCCTGGCCTTTGTGTCATGAGGGAGAGAGCCTGTGAAATTAATCTTGAATAAATAAGGAATTGGGAAGATCTGGGCAGGGGAGAGAGCAAATAAAACTGTCACCAGATCCCTCCCTGAGCTTTGGTATAGGGGGGTTTTGGTCTTATTTTAGCAAGATCTGTGGCTATGCAGCATTTGTGCAGAATGTTAAGCTTGGAGGGAGAGGCCGTGTAATATTTTATTTAAAAAAATTTCACAGTGAGTGAAGGATTTCCAGAGAAGCTGTGCCTCTGCAGGTCACTGACAGATAACCCTCTCTGCCTGCGATTGTCAGGTGCGCTGTGCTGCAGCCATTATGTATGGCTTTTAAATGGTTGTCATGTTTTTGTTATTTAATTATTCAAATGCAATGTCTTGCTGAGAGGAAGAACAACCTACAGAATGACCTCTTGAGCATTATTTTGTTGTTTTTCTGTCCTGGGTGGCTATTTACAGTGTTTGGAAAAGAGATCATTGCGGAGCTCCAGGTGACCAAATGACAGAGATTTTTTGCATATCATGGTCATAACCCGCATGTGGCTTTTCTTCAGGCCACCAGAGAGGTCACGAAGGGGTTAAGGAGAAATAATTACTCTTTAATTCTGTAATTCTTGCTTTAGTTAAACTTTGTGGCTCAGCTACTGGTAGTGCTTTTGGCTGCCTCTCCTGTTTTGAGCTGTGCAGTAAGACGGGAAGCAGTCATCCCCAGGGCTCTGGCGGGGATCTCCCAGGGTACTGCTCAGGCTTTCTGACTCTTGTTTCTCCTATTTATAGCTTGAGGGCTTGGAGTATTAAGATCATTGACAACTGTAAAGGTTAGTGATAACTATGTTGTCTGTCTGTGAAGGTGATGGAGATACAAATAACCTCGCTGAAATCTGACCAACTTTACCTGTGCTGAGTAGTATCTTTTTATATCATGGAAATCAGTGGATCTATTTATGAGATACTGCTGAGCAGAAGGACAATACACTATAGCTATTGAACATATATAAAATAAATACTGCTTTTATTATTAACAGAGGAATGTCGAATTCATGTACATAGGCTTCTTACCTATATAAAAGTTTTAATAAATTATTTTAATATGAAAAAAAGAATAAAAACTTCATTGAAACTCATAATCCTTAAGAAGGCTTTGTAAGAAATAAAAATAACGTAGTCATACCATGGACATGTAGCTGTCATTTGATAGTATGCTTGTCTAATTCTAGTATTGCAGATCAGACAAGACAAAGGAACTCCATGTTTTCAGTAGATCGGCACATAGCAGGCAAGCTTGACAAAGGGTTTCACCAACAAAATCAGACAGATGTTAGTCATTTAATTTTTTATATGTTTTCTCCCTACTTTAATTTTAAGACTTTTTCTCTAAAGGTTTGTAATTGATTAGACATATTGTCTTGGACACTTTTATTTTTTCCCCTGACTGCTTTACCTTTGTGCCTGTTATATACTTTTAATGAAATTTAAAGCTACAATGAAAATTAAATTAGGTCAGTGTTTCAGTTCTGTGTTCCCATTGCTGTATCAATGCAAGGTGCAGGGAAGGACCCCAGGATTTTGCTAAGCCTTTATAAAATGTTTTTTGAAAAATTACTGTAGGTCTCCTTTTCCTGCTCAGCTGGCAAGGGAATTGACTTCAGAAATTTAAGTTTAAATATCTACTTTGAATTACAGTTTAAGCTGTTTTTCTGTAGACACATACGTAGATGTTTGAAGAAGTTCTGTACATATATGTACAGTCTGAAAGAGTTCCCGAGACTCCACTTGTTGGTGTTTGGTTACAGTGTGTATGGATTTTTTGTTTTTTTGTTTTTGTTCAAAACAAAACCCCAAAACATTAAGGGCAACAATCAAGGGCAACTTTTGGCAGAGAAGTTGTCTCCAAAAGGGACCTTCCTGAACTGTTTCATATATTAGCAGATCAGGTATGGTCAGAGTGCAGTGCTAGTCAATGTGACAGCATGGCTGTTGTGCTCTCCTCCCAGACCAGCTTGCCAGCAATAGCTGTTCTGCCTGAGGTGGGTGATGGCACATGAGGTTAGCACAGGGAAGCTATTTTTTCCATAGCCTGTGTTGCTTTTTCTTGAACAGCACCATGAAGCCATCCTGAAGGGTGATAATTCGGCAGGTGCTGAGGAGGGCAGGTGTCACTTGGAAGCCCAGCTCAGAAGATTTGGGATTTATCACTGATTCAAGCAATGTGTTATGTTCACTTTGGGATACTCTAGATTGTGTGCTTAATAAGGAATAAACTTGAACTGTTTGGGTAAGGATGCTTGTACTGGTTCTCCTTGAGGACAATGTTCTAAAGAACCAGGATAGCTTAACCCAGTCCTGTTTGGGACAAAACTCCCAAGCAAGTTAGAGACTGAGAGTTTGAGGCTTTCACAGTACATTGTTGCTAAGCAATATGTGAATTCTTCCTGATCTTCTGTGTGTGTTTGGTCCAAAATATTAATGATAGCTGAATGATGAAGATAGCTTTCAGGTAAGATCCTCTTCTCTAGCAGTAATTGTTCTTTTGTGTTGCAGAAAATCATAAATTCTTCAGATGAGTTTTCTTAAAACGCACTGTTCTTTTTCATACTATAAGACCAAGTAAACATCTTAGGTGCATTTAGTAGTTCAAGCAGCTGTAGTGACATAGGAAATGTAAGGTAGTTGGACATAAACATTGGTGATGGGCTTTAGCTGGAGCTTGGGAAAACAGTGATTTCTTTCTGGCTTTGTGTTCTCAGTTACTTTCAAATAAATCGTGTTAAGATGATTATTTTGAATCAATGTCTATATCAATAATTCATTTGGAATTATTGAAGTAGTAGAAGCAATGCTTGTGTTTCAACTGAATGAGAAGTTTCAGCATCACTGGTGAGTGTCTGCCCTCTTTAGGTGGTTTCCCTTGAAGACTCCAGGAAGAGGGAATGCTTTTTGCTTGGGACAGCAGCTGGTACAGCTGAAGATGGACTTTGAAATTCTGCTGTTCAGGGTCATTACTGTTTGTTGAGGAGAATCTGGATGAGTAGTGGAAGAGGCTTTGCTGCCTTCAGAGTTATAGATCTAAGTTCAGCTGTTTCTGGGCTGTAGCTGAAGTCCCATTGATGGCCAAGGGAGCAGAGGGGAAAAGAAGTAGGGATTGCAGGAGCTGGCTGTGTGTGTGATCTCACTCTCTCCATGAAGATGAAAACCAGTAAGATTTTTGGTTCTATTTGCTCTTCAAGCTGCTGAAGGCCAGAGCTGGTACCCACTCCCTGGCTCATGGAACTGGTCTTTTTTTTCCTGACTTGCCCTGAGTACTGACTCAGGCCGTGGTGTGTGGCTCATGGCCTTTGGTTCAGTGCAGCCTGCTTGTTCTGCAGTCATGTCCTGGACTGTTCCCTGGAGGCTGCCCATCACACAGCCTGGAATATCCTTGCTTTAGTAAGTGGAAGAGTCAAGTCAGACTATTGATCTGAGTTGTTCTTACTGGACTTTGTGGAATGTGCATTTCAAAGTTTATTTATTTCTTTTTTTTTTTAGTAGTGATGCTTTCCTAAAGTTATGACAGGTAGTCCTAAGACAGATAAGTAAGTTGCAGATGAGGGAATGTTTAAATGTGCTGAGATATACTAACACAGATGTGTAAAATGCTGTTCAGTGTGTAGGAGAAATAACACACGTGACATGAAGTAAATGGTTGATTGTGGATGGGAATTAATTTCTTTAGCAGCACTCCTCATACCTTTGTAATCACTTCCATAAGTATTTCAGCAATAAGGTTTTAGTGGTTGATCTATAGGGAAGGTCTCATGGACGTGTGTCTGTGAAGCTGGAATGTTCAATTTGCAACATGCACAGCAGTGTGACAAATGTTTGTTCACTAGCTTAGGGAAAGGAACAAGTCTGCATTGCTTCTCTGCCTGGGACTAAGCAGTACTGCTCAAGTTTGAAAACCCTTGCAAACTGCTGGAGGAGTTAGGGCAAGGAAATCAAATAATCCATTTACTGATAAAGATTGCTAGAGGTCCTTATATGTTCCTGGGCCAGGAAAAGGTGCTAAACTCACAGCTGAAATTCTGACAATTCTTTGGGTACATTTGCACAATGTAACATATAACCTGGAATAATTTTGAACTTTTTTTGCTTTTTTTAAAGTTTAACAACTCAATTCTGGGTCACGGGGGAAAAGCAGCTTTTTTATATGAGGAGAAATCATCATGTGATCCAATATTTTTCTTTTTTCCCCTTAACTAAAGGTAACTTTTGTCCTTAATTTTTTTCTTTTTTGAGCATCAGCATCCCAGTCTGACGAAGGCTCTGACATTGATTCTGAACCAGATTTACCTTTAAAAAGAAAGCAACGTCGTAGCAGGACAACCTTCACAGCAGAGCAACTGGAAGAGCTGGAAAGAGCTTTTGAGAGGACACACTACCCTGACATTTATACCCGGGAAGAACTTGCACAAAGAGCCAAACTCACGGAGGCTCGTGTCCAGGTATATATTTAAAAACTGTCTAAAAAAGGGAATTTCCTTTTCTGTTAGCATGCCGGGTCCTTTTATTTTCTCATGTGATCCTACCCTGGGGTAGAGAGAAAATGTGAAGCTACGTTGTTTAAAATCTCATGGTTTTTTGCATCTGTACATGGACATTGGTTTCCAAACTGTTTAGGGCAATGACTGCTTTGAAGAAAGTTTTGTGTTCTCTCCAGTAATTGTTCCATACCTACCATGAATGTAACACTGAGCCTCTGGAGAAGAAGGTCTGTTATCCCAGATTGTTTATTTTGTGCATTTGACAGCACTCTGCATGTAATCAGGTCAGCTGTGGTGCCAGTTTATAGTTATTTAACTGATTTCATCTGTTGTTGTTTGGGTCTTTCAGGCATTAGCAGAGGGGGGAAAAACATGCTAAAAAGGACAATGTGTCTATAGAACCATGAAAGTGAGCAGGGTTACTGGTGCAGTATCTACAGTTTACTTTTAGGTTAGGTTTTGTAATTGACTTGATTTAAACCTTGTAATATCTCTTTTATCCCCATTGTCAGATTAATTACAAGGAAATAATAATTATTAAATAGTAATTATCCTTAATTATAAGGAAAATAAACCTACAAATAACTGTTAGGTTTTCAGAACTTCATGTAGATCTGGATTGTCTAAAACAAATTAGTATACTGCAGGAGTAAAGCAGGGAGTTGATGTAAATTAAAAAAGAGATGAAGGTGGATTTTTCAGATTTCCATGACTGGGCAGATTGCCAAATAACTGTAGAATAAACTGCACCCAGGAGCTCAGGTTCAGATTAGGACTCTTACTCTGTTTCATGGCACAGAAGCATGCCCTGTGAAGTGTTTAATGCCCTAGGCAGAATCCTCTGCTGCTCTTTCACTACTTGACATCTCAGGGTCATTTGGAAAATCATGCCCAGTTTAAATCAATCTGAATTGCAAGTGTTTACAGGCAACTGTGCCTATGGTTGGGTGGCAAGCAACATGTTGGAGCTTGTGATCTAGCCAAGAGAAATGAGTGGTGTCTTCTGATCTAACCAAAGATACAGGTGAATTTAGTTGCTTTGGTGAAACTGTTTTTGTGTTTTGACCTTCAGTCTTGGGCACTGAGACTCTGCAAACTGAAATAAACAATACAAAATGTTCTGTGGACTTGAAATACCAAGTACACCTATCACAGCATGGCTGTATTACCGAGCATCTTTCTTGAAAGATCTAGACTTTTTCAGCTTTACTTGCTAAAGGTTTTTTCAGAAGGCTTCACACCACATTTCTTTTAAATGTTTGTTGACTGTGAGAGCAAATCAGATGTTTGGATGATTTTGTCTGGAAGGCAGACCCAGTAGTGCATGACTCTTTTCTTAACATGTTTACTAACATGCAAAAGAGTTTCATATATAGACTTGGGGCAGGTAAGACCAGTTCAAGCCCAGGGGGTCATCTCTTCACAAACATAATAAAGATAACTTCCTACATACGTCCTGTTAGCAAAACAAGTGGCATCTTGGATATGACATTTTGGGCTATGTTAGCTGCAGTGGAAAAATACGATAAAATGAAAAAGATCTTGTTTGTGTTTTTCTAAATCACTGACCCACAGCTAGAAGAAAAGCAGAACTCTCATTAACATAACAGCTGTCTTAATGTGGCTTTAACCCTGTGACTTCTTACATTCCTTATGGCTTCCTCGGTTCCCTTGAGACACATCCTGTCTCACAGCACTTCTATGATCTACAGCCCCACAAATTCCCCAGTACCTCTGACATATGGATATTTTACCTAACACAGCATGGAAGAAAGTTCCCAGTCAATCAGCGATTAAAATACCAGAACAAAACCTTCCTGGATTAAAGATGAGCTGGGGTTGAGGTAGCCAGCCTGTGGGCAGTTTCCTAGTGCACTCCATCTGTCTGGTACCCTTGAAGCCTGGCAGACTGATTTAGCAGTGGATTAAGGGGTACAGGATTTGCCTTATCAGCATTCAGCACCTCTCTGTAGCCCCTTAAAATAGCCACCTATGATGGGCATGAAATAAAAGACGACCTGTGAAAAGAAAATAACCCGAAGAGATTTGAGGCTGAGAGGGCCTGGATAGCCATACTGATGTATGTAAGAAAGCATTCAAGCTTTCTTAGTCACACTTCTCTTTTGGTAACAGCATGATGGAGATCAGAGATACCAAATTTTGTATGGTATGTACACAAAAACCTCTTTGCTTCCTAATAAAGGACTGTCCAAAAGCTCTTTGCATCCTGAGTCTGGGTGAGCCCCCAAAATTATTTTATTCATTTGAGCTGCAAGGACTAATTTTATAGACTTGTTTTACATTGTCTAGGAAGTTTTTTAATTGATTACAACTGGATCAACCTTATTATTCCCTCAGTCCCTCTGTGTGTGCTCACATCTAGTGTTGTTTTTTCTACCCTGCTGCCCCCATGCTTCCCTTCTCCCTCTTCCCCAAGGCAGCCTCTGAACAACCATGAAAGGAAGAGTCTTAAACTGCCAAATCATCTATTTTCTCACTTTCCCACTGCTGAAGGGTAGCCAAATGCATGTTTCTAAGCTGGTTGGTTGGAGGAGGGGCGTAAAAGGTTGCCTCTGGGCTGGGATCACACTTAGAACATTTCATCTCCTAAGGGGAGTTTTTGGAAAGATACAAGCCACTGAAAACAGACTTTACACTGTGAATGTTATTTGTGTACTTAATTGTGAGGACAGGAAAGGCTTTTGGAGAAAGAAATGTTGCAAGAGTCATGAGGTCTATAACTATAATCCTTGCAAACACTTCAGCATTGGGTGTAACAAGGAGTTCAAATGCTCCCAGTGATTCCTCCTTCATTGCCTTTGCACTCAAGGACCCCTAAGTCTTTCTTCCCCATGTTGAGCCTAGATGTGGTGTGGAGCCAGCATAACCTCTTCTGCTACCTCTTCCAAAGGCACCTGGCACTTTTCTTCATATGGGATGCAGCAGGAAGGGGAAAGTTCTTTGGTATTGAGCATTCATCAGATACAATTCCAAAAAGTAAAAGTAAGTGGAGTGTCAAAGGCCTAAGATGACCCTTTACTAAAAAAATTTAAAAAATAAAATAAATAAATAAATAAAATTAAAAAATGCTTAGTAGTACCCTGGGTATGTAAAGTTAAACTTCATTTATTGTGGGTAAAAATCTCAGACATGTATTGCTTTACTTGACCAGTTTAAATCCTCATTAAAAACCATCATTAACTTGCAGTGTAAACCCTTAAAGTCTGTGCCCTATTTTTACTGAGTCCATCTGAAGGAAAATTCTAAAAGTGAAATTTCCCTGGTGCAGATGAAGATCAAAGGCTCTTTGTTAGCTTCAGAGTGGCACAGTTGTGGTTTCTATAACAAATAGCCCATAAAGATTGAAGTGAGTAGCATCTTTTCTGGCTACATTTTGATTCCCACATCAGGCTCATTTTTAGACCTGCATGAATTGGGTGAACTTTGGCAGCAGTTTGTTTCAGATTGCCTGTGGTAGGCTTTTACTTTATTTTTTTGGTAAAGAATTTTTAGATAATGTTCAGGTTTGTCCCATAGCAGGTGAAGAGGCAGGAGCCTGCCTTGGCCAATGAGGGCTGTCCAGTCAGACCAATCTTTTTGGGCAGTGTTGACAGCAGGCTTCCTAGTTGATCAGAAAAGTGATGGGTGAGACTTGTTTGTTCTGTGGATGTGCCTGAAGCTCTATGGGATTGTGTGGGGCAGGAGATCCTGCAGTGAGAAGCTGCTGGCACATGGCCTCCCAGTTTAAGTCCAAAAGGCAAAGGGGAAAATTAGTTGTTTTTTTTTTTTAATTTGTGAAAAAATGGTGAAAGAACAGAGGGAATCGGAAAGAATTATGAAATGTGGGTACATCCTGTCCCCAAAACGTACTTCTTGGCCAAATCCCAGGTTAAATTGGTTTGCTTGAAAACTTCCAAAAAGAAAATATATTGATTAAGAAAAGAGAATATTGGAAAATTCAGGCAGATCTCTTAAGGCTACTAGCATATAGGGTTGAATGTTTTAATGCCAAACTTGTAATCATCTTGTAAGCTGTTGTAAAAAGCTTGTTATAGCTTCAGGAAATAAAAAGTCCCAAGAGCTGAGAAGTCTTGAGTAGCTGAAAGATAAATGATAGTTCTTAAAACTTTAAGTGCTGTGCATCCATATTTTGTTTTCTTCATTTCACTGTGGTACAGGAAGGGGGAGGGATGGTTTGGAGAAAGTAGTCAGGAGAGAGGTGATATTCGTGACTCTTCAGTGCCTTCAAACCTTATTATTAGCTTAAGTGCAATCTTTTAGGCTACTGAGTCTCTTCTCAGTAGCAAATAATGAAAAGTATTCTCTGGGAGGTTATGGGTGAGAGAAGACCTGTGCCAAAAAAAGTCTATTTGTCCTCAGCTGCTCTGAAATGGCTTGAGCTTGTACACTGAACTGCACAGTGCTATGGGGGGATGGAGTAAAGGAATGAGGGAGGACATGTAAGAACTTTGAGTACATATTTACAGTTATTCCCAATGTGGCTCGTGGAAAATTTATAGTGCCTTTTCTTGAGGCTGCCCTTCTTGTAGCATATCTAGAATAAAGAAAGAAAGCTCCATGTGCATTCTTGAAGTAGATAACCCTGTAATTGCAGATATTTTTTAGTTTCCCCTGGGGTAAAGGAGACATTCTTATGGGTAAATTAGCCAACTACAAACATATGCAGGCCCAAGAAGGCATTTAAATATAAAGGGAAAGAAGGGATGTGATTTTGATTCTGTCTTTCTGGTCCCAGCTGCCTAAGGGCTTCAATTAGTGGCGCTTTAATTTATAAATACACAGTTCAATTTGCTTCTTACTCAATATTTTGCAGAACTATTTGGCTGCAGTGTTTTAGAAGCATTTGTTTAGGACAGAGGCAAAGTCTTTTCAAAGAAACCTATGAGAGTTGAGTATGTTGGATCGCACTGGGAGGTGGTTGGAAATCCTTGTTCCTTTTGGCATGGCCTAGTGGTTTCTTGGTCTGGTCTTTTTCTCTTTTATTTTGTGTGTGGTGTTTTAATTTTTGTGGGGTTTTTTGTATGTGTGTGGCGGTGCTTTTGCTTTTTTTCCCCACCTCCCCTGTCTGTTTTAGAAGAACTCTGGTTTCCATCACTCCTCGTGTCCCAACCACTGTGAGTTCCCATCACCATGAACAACAGCTCCTGGCAGATGAAGAACCTGCACCCTTGCAGTGTTCCCACTGATGGCCACTGCAGGTTGTTCTCAGCCTGCTGGCAGCTCTGCTAAGGGACACTGCAAGGACACATGCCCACCCATGGTGTCCCTCTGCACAGTATACCTTATTCCTCTGGGACTAGGGGTGTGCAGATACAGCAGTGGAGCTCATTTACCTGTTGCTGTTGATGAAAAGTTGATTCTACTTTCTCTGGTCCCTGGCAGTACTCCCCCCAGAGCTCATCTGATACTATGCTGAACCAGGATGGGAATTCATCCTACTGCAGAAAGAGAAAAGAGAAAAAAAATATATTTTTTCCTTCCTTTCTATGCTGTTGTGCATTCCCTGAATGAATGCCTAGTTGGGTCAGACAGGTACAAGGGCAGGTGTCAGTTGTTGGCCTGGTGGGAGGGTGAAAGTGCCTGCACAGACTGCTCTGAGGGCTGCTGTACTAAGTGTAGATCCAGCATCAACAGGGACCACAGGAACAGGCACTGTTGGGTGTCTCCAGCAGTCACACTGTTATTTTTGTAAAGGTCCTGGAGTCAGCTCTCTCTGAGCTGTTGCAGCCCAGCTTCATTAGCAGTTTCCTTCTTCAGCATCCCCTCTTCTCAAGGGAACCCCAGTGCTTCTGGGCATCAGTCCCTGATGGCACACCCAGCAAGGGCTCCTGCTTCCAGCATGATCAGACTTTAAATTAAACATGTGAATTTTGGGACAAAAGAGAGACAGGGAGTAGCAGCAGGTGAGGGAGGAAGTTACCATGAAAGTTACCAAAAGGCAAAGGGGGCAAAAACCAAAAAAACCCCCTCTGTCTAAAATTAGAAATGCTGTTAGCAATACACCAGTCTTTTGACTTTGTGTGGTTTTGGCACTCATGCTTGCAATGGTCAGAACTGTGTATAACAACTTATTCAAGGGTTTCCTGCAAAATTCACATTTCAAATGTTTTGCCTGGTTGGATCAGAGATCTTTTTGCCTTAAAAGCACATAGAGCACTCTGTGTTTATGATCAGACTGTTGAAATGTCAAGGCTAATTACACAAGTGTGTTCCCAAGTGAATAAATGCATCTTTTAAAGAATATCCTGTTGAGATCAACGAAATAAGATGTTGGCATGATCACTTGAAAACTACTTAAAGAAAAAATGATAATAAAAGGCAGGCTTTAAATATTAGAGCATAGAAATGGAGAAACCTATTAGTTCACCTCGTTCTACATCACTATGTAAAAGACTTTTTTTATGTTTTATTGCAGAGTGATTTCTTTTTTGGTCAGTCTGGTTCCAGATGCTTGAAAAACTGGATCCTCTAACACTTACTTTCCTTAAAGGACTATTTTTTTTTTTTTTTTATTGTGGCTCTGAATTCCATCCTCTTCAGTTCTGTTCTTGAGATGTGAATTTTGGCAAGACACTCAGTGCTATTTTGCTTCCAAATCATCTGGGCCATTTACATTCCATCTTTGAAACTGGTATAGAAACTGGGAAGCCAGAGCCTCACTAAAATGAGTGTGACTTGGCTTCTGGTGCAGCAAGTGCTTTGGGATGCTTGAGTCCCTCAGACAAGTGATGTTTCCTCTGCCCAGGCCTGCATTTTCATAACACCAAGCACGATGCTGACCCAATTTAGAGCTCCTGCATGATCCACCGGCGTGAGTAGATCATATTCCTTCAGACATGGTGCTGTTGGTGTAAGAAAAATATATTTTGAGTCTCCAAAATGCAGTATCCTGCTCAACCCCTGCTTTTGCTATGGGGGAATTAGTGTGGTAGTGGTGAATTGAAGTACTGTCTCAGGTTAGTTTGCCTCCCACTGTGCCATTGCTGATGGAGGCAACAAAAGATGCCTCAGTTTGTCAGGTTAAGCAGATGTAGAGAGTTTAGAGTTGGATTTCTGTTACACGTTCTGCAGGGCAGTGCTTTCTCATGGTAGGACACTTGTGATCTTCACTGGGGCTTTGTTATACTCTGAGAACCTCTGCACCCAGGTGGTGATTACTGCCCTCCCAGAAGGGAGAGTGTGGGAGAACAGATTGAAAAGGCCACTCATAGGGTGAGGTTCTCTTCATGCTGTAGAGATGTGCTGGATGTGAGATGACATTGTGTTTAGATCATGTTAGAAATGTACAAACAAAAGAAAATATTTCCCCAGATGTTTAAAATATGTTTCTATGCAGACATGTTGACTTGCTGTAACAAGATTTATTTTTAATTCTTGGATTGATATTGGCAAAATTTTTCTAGATTTCTTGAATTGGTGACAATAGTACATGTGGTTTCTTCAAGATATGTGCAAAAATTTTCTGAACTCTTGAGAGTAAATCAAGGCAGCCAAACATAGTTTGAGGTACTATGATTAAAAAAAAAAATCAATAATTTCATTAAACATAGACAACATGTAACTGCTACTGAATAAAGTTTGGGGTCTGAGTAATTTTAGCAAACATTATATAAAGTGTAAATAAAGTATTTAGGTTTGAGTTATTTATGTTTGCATAACTTTTTCTTGACTTTCCAAAACAGTTGTTCAGATTGTTGAGACTTCCAAATAATTTTGTTTGTATTTTTTATTCCTGTCTTACTGTTACATTATTTCTTCTTTGTGTTGTGACAGGGACAACATCTGAAATCTGCAGCTCCCTGGTACACAGTGGGATTTAAACACAGTTGCAAACCAAATCTCAAGCTGTGTGAAAAATGTGAGGCCACTAACGTAAACAGTAACAGCAGTAAAACTGTTGTGTTAAAATATCCAGGATTCAGATCTTCAGTGTGTTCATATAGAAAAAATTGTGATAGTAAGATTTGGTGCCACACTTATGGTCATTTTAAAGATGAAGTATTTTTAGTATTTTTACCAGTGTTGGTCCAAAGCCTGTTAAAATCAAAGGCAAACAAGTGTGTTTGTGTGATTCAGCCCCCTGGGGATTACTGTAAAGGAGTGGAATTTTTGTTGGTTGGTTAGTTTGTGTTGGTTTATTTTTATTTTTTATGTCTCTTAACATTCACAGAAAGTGGTACTGTGATATTAGTGACAATAAGTGGTTTTCAATGTGTTAATGAGTTAATTTTGGATTAACTCTGGTGCTAGTCAGGTGCTATCTGCATTCCTGCTGCCCAGGGAAAGTAAAAAGCTGGGGCCAGTGGCAGAGGGTGCTGCTGCTGGAGTGGAAGGCCCAAGTGATGAGCCTGGAGTCAGAGCAGTGCCAGCAGCCTGTGGTGCAGGAGTCAGTCAGGTTACATGCAGGTAGCATGTCCCAGGGGTTTGGGACTGAGGTGCTCATACAAATTCTTGTTTCTGCACATCCCAAGCAGGCTCCTGCACCACAGACTCCCACATAATCTAATGTGGCTCCAGGTGGCAACAGAGCTCTGCACAAGTATGTTCCTCACTGCAGGCATTGATGCAACCGAGTACAACCCTTTTGGGGATGTTTAACACATCTCTGCAGTTCTGAGAAAATGCGAGCCTATAAAATGAACCAAAATCTACGTATAAATAAAAGCATAAAACTTGCTTTAATGCAGATCACTTGCTATTGAACTAAAGTTTGTGATCTGGTTCTTTTTATAAAGATGTAGGGCTTGAAGGTGAATGCTTGTCTGTAGAGAAAACAAAATCTCCTTGCCTCATTTTCCTTGGGGAAATCCCATCACGTAGTTTAGTTCAGTCAGTGTTCCCAAAGCATTTGAAGATCATCAGATAACCCTCTTGACCTGAAGAAGGGAGAGTGTCACAGAGACAGGCACAGTTAATGACCTGGGTAGGCTAATTACAACATCCCTTTGCTGTTCCTTGCTCCTTCTCTGACCTCCATTATCCTTCTTAAGTGCTCTTTAGCAAAGCCTCTTCAGCATGTCAAGCCCCTTTTTCCTTCTCCTTGGTAATTTTCAAAAGAAAGTGATGAAGGAGTGAGAGACTGGTGGGCTCTGGGAGATGTAAGCAGGTGGAATGAGACTGTGAGGAGTAAAAAAATTGCACTTAAAAGTCAGTGAGAGAATTGCAGGGGATGGGGTATAGTGAGAGCTGAAAAAGGGTACAGATCTCTATAGGATGAAGAAAAAAACCCATTGAGTTTAGACCCATCCTCAACCATTTCTCACTGCAGATCTCATGTCCTCACCTGTGCCTTGTCCCAGCTGCTTTCAGATACAGTTTGTGTGGAGGGTTAGTGCATACAGCAAAAACCTGAGAGGGGATCCTGAGGTAAAACAGAGGCTTCATCTATCCCTCTGTCCTAAATCTTGAGCTGGGGTGGGAGTGTGTAATTGAGGAGTGGATGTTGTAGCCAATGGAGGAGGCAGCTGTGTGGACTGAGCATCCTATTCTGAAAAGAGGATGAAGCCTGTTCAAACTACATGGTGACAGATGGCCCACATCAGAAACCAGATGGCCCACTGAGTCCCACCATTCCTGCTATGAAACAGCAAGCAGAGAAGCAGCCCAGAGTGCAGTCCAAAATGTTGTTAAGCTCTTATATAAGGGCTGCTCATGGTTTTGTAAGTGATGTTATACCTAGAATCCCAGTCTGTGGTGGCTGATTGATAAGCCAGCACAGGCCATCTGCAGAATGGAGGGCAGATGTGAGACCCTGCTTATTTTTACAAGTATATCTACGTGTGGCTCCTCAGCTAAGGTGCCCAGTGGCTTTCAGGCTGGACTGCCTTACAGGCTGCAGTTGTACCTTGTAAGATGCTAACTCTTAGTTAAGGTCTCATTTAATTGGCAGTAGTCATGGAGGATCATTGCAGGTGCCTCAGGGTGTACAATTATGAGTAATTATCTGCTTGCTTACTAATGTGTGTAGCCTCCCTTCTCTTAAACAGCCTTTCTTTTCTGCAGGGGGTCCACCTCATGGACCTGAGTGCTGTAATCTAGAAATTGCTCTAAGCCTGCAGCAGGGCAGTGTGGATGCACCCTGGTCCAGGCACCCCTCCTGGGGCTAGTTACCTTTCCCATTTGTGGCATGTGTAATTGCTACAGTATCTATATTAATTTATGTGGTTTGCAACCCTTATTATGTCTGCATTTGTGAGGTCTTGCCTCTTCTTTCTTGGAGTCAATAAGAGCCATCCATAGGCCCAAAAAACTTAAAACATGGACTGAGAATGACGTGAAGGAAAGCAGATTTATAGCTAAAATGTTCCACTAATGCAAACCCCATCTGCTTGGTACCCTCTTCTGGGAACAGATTTCAAAGTGGTTCTGAAATGCTAACCTAGTACTGCAGTTCTCATCTACTGCTAATGTCAAGCTTGTTAAGAGATGTTTTGTACACATGTGAATAAATCAAAAATTTCTGGGAGGGATTTGTGTGTTTTGCACCCAGGCCTGTATTTTTCAAATTAAAAGCTTGCAGTTCTGTTGATCATTAGGGCAGGATAGTATCCCAACATATGAGCACAAGCACCTTCCAATAGTGCATTAAAGGATGCTGCTAACTTGTTAGCAAATTAAATATAAAGATAATACTATCCAGACCAGATAGCTTTGGCTGGCACTTAGATCAAATGGAGAGGTATTTTCCCTTTCTCATTAAATCTGGCACAATAGAGACCACGACTGAGAGCTATTAAAAACCCAAAAGCTTGAAGCAGTATTCAGCTTGTTCCTCAGAAGGTGGTATTTGAGAGGAAGGTAGGGTCTGGGACTCCTGTCTCCTCTCATTTGAATGGTGGAAATGCATGCCAAAGGCTCCTTTCTCATTTAGAAATTCTGAGCCCAGTGTGCATCTTCTGTATCCCTCTTCTGACACTGAATGTATTTCAAATGTGATGCTGCTATTTCTGATGCACAGATATTCACTGTACAACAATCAAATGTGCCTAATTAAAACATTTGCAGGTCTGGTTTAGTAACCGCCGTGCTAGATGGAGGAAACAGGCAGGTGCCAACCAGCTGATGGCTTTCAACCATCTGATCCCAGGAGGATTTCCACCCAGTGCCATGCCAACTCTACCAACGTACCAGCTCTCTGAGCCCTCCTACCAGCCCACCTCCATACCCCAAGGTACAGTAGCCAACAGGTACTTGGTTCAAATAGTGGTATTGGGGGTTTCCTGTGTTGATCCTTTGTAGAATCATTTTCTTCTCTAATGTAGAAAAATGGGTTTTTGCCAACCTAGGGTCTGAGTCAGTGAGGACCTTGGCAGCCTGCTTAAGAGCTTAGTTTTGTTTTGCTGCAATAAAAGGGCCAGTTACACATGGAGAGGGCTAGCTAGAGAAACAGAAGCCTCATGCACAATGGAGGTGCAATATGTGGTGAAGCAATGTGCACACTTCCCTACCCTTTGCTACATGGGACACTGGGGAAGGAAGCAGCAATTGTATCCTTTCATCTTTGTTGCTTTTGATAATAGTGCACTGGAAACTTCTGAGAATTCTCAGAATATTTATCTGATGGTGGGGAAAAAAACAGCTGTTCAGACCCCCTTGTTCCTCATTGGACAGCAGCAAGTCTCAGTATGGTAAAAATTTATATAAATCTAATCAGAAATTATGTGAGCTCTGATGGGTTTGAGGAGGAGGGAACCAGAGCTTCAAATTCAGGCTGCCCTAGATTTTACTGATAAAGAAAAACTTAACAGATCAGTTTTTGTAAGACAAGTTACTGTTTTCTCCTTGCTCTCCCTCCTTAGGATTTGGATCCTAGCTGTTGGTGGATGTCTTTGCCAGGCCATGTTCTAATAAAGGGAATTTAGCACTTCCCAGAGCTTCTCCCATCCATTGCTAGGTTTACTACAAGTCACAGCAGAATTTCTGTGCTGAGACCAATAAGGGAAAGCCTGTCACCAGTCTTCTAAACAAATAAAGATTTTCATATATATGTATGTGTATATATATATAAAAATATAGAAATACTAAATTTAGTTTTGCTGTAGCAATTCTGAACAACGTATATCCACTAAGGACTGTCTGAAAATGGCATGTGTCTGTTGTTCCAGTTTTTACAGTCTTCTAAGAATTTTTATGTAACTTAGCTGGCCAGTTAAATATCTAGCAACATTAAAGACTTACCTTTCTATTTTGACATCTAGCTCCTTATGAAATTCTGTCAAGTAGAGCTTCACATGATGAACTTATTATGCCAGAAAAAAATGAGGGAAATGTATCAACATGTTTGTTTTGCTTCTAGCTGTGTCTGATCCAAGCAGTACGGTCCATAGACCTCAGCCTCTCCCTCCCAGCACTGTACACCAAAGCAGCCTCCCTTCAAATCCAGAGAGCAGCTCTGCCTATTGCCTACCCAGCACCAGGCATGGATTTTCCAGCTATACAGACAGCTTTGTGCCTCCGTCCGGGCCCTCAAATCCCATGAACCCTGCCATTGGCAATGGCCTTTCACCTCAGGTCAGTCCTGTGTTTTCAGACAGAGGATTTGCTGTATACCAGAACCAAAGAGTCTATTCCCTCAGGCCACAGTATAATGAATTGCCAAATTTAAACCATAATGTATTCTTTATACAAGCCACATGATTTCAGTTTGCTAGTTTCCTTCTTTCTTTTTTTTTTTTTTTTTTTTTTCTCCTACTGGCTGAATCAAGAGTCATAGCTTATTTAATTTCACGTGATATATAATGTAATCATGCAAGCCTCATGTTTACATTCAGTTGTCAAGCATTTGTAAGGTACTGCTATTTTCCTGAAGATCCATGGCTAGGCACAGAAAGGAGATTATTTAGTTCTTCTATAAATAAAATATCTCTTTATAACAACCTCACCAAGGTTTCACCAAATGGTCCAGGAAAATTACAGGCACGTTGTATGAGGAGAGTTCCAAGGGCTGAGCAGTACACATTGAGATGAGCCATAATCGAGTTATAAATACATAAATTAGGAGTATTACTGCTCTTAGGCAATATATAAATGCATGAATACCATAATTGTTTTTCTAATTTGCATGAGCTCCTTTTAGGAAATCATGTTAATAAATTGGCTTGATAATTGAGTGTCAAAAGGTTGGTTAAATTTTCCTACATGCAGCATCTGTCTGAAGCTGACATTATTAGCTAAAGCTTGAATGGATGGTAGTTTGTTGTATTACTGAGAGCTTTGCCCAGGTGCTTCGGCAGAGATGTCCACTAAATTCTGAGAAGTCACAAAGAGGATGCAATCTATAATTACAATCAGGAATCTCTTCAGGGCTGAAAGTGAGAGTTTTAACAGCTTTATCTTTTTTTCTATCCTTTTTTCCTCTCAGTAGTTAGAAAAACAGAGAGAAGCTCGGAATGACACAAATGAAAAGTGAAAAGACAATTATACTCAATTACACACTAATCACTGACTATCACCACTGCCTAAGCAGGCAGAGGGCATTCTAATAGGCAGAAAATGAGATTTTAATGGCACAAAGGGTGGCCAAAATAACGACTCGTATATCTTTGCCTCCTTGGTTTTCTTCAACTTGTGGTTTGCATCTCGGGAGTGCGGTTCCTGGTTCCTGTGCAACGGTGATAACTCTGTGCAGCTGAAAAGTTCAAAGGCACTGGAGTTGAAAAGAATGAATAACAAAGGCAATGAAATAAACATTTTTGCCCAAAGGCAAAAGTTCATAAACCCTTTTTTGTAACAGTAAATGTAATTAAGTTTCACAGATTCCTATAGCATAGAGTGGGGTACAAAACTTTATGGCTTGAAACCTCTGAAAAAAATACCAACAGAAAAACAAATGGTTGTGCTTCCAAAAAGATTTAAATGGATTCTGTTCTAGAGAACACTTTTCTAAATGGCCAGTTTCATAGTGTGCAAGGCTTCCACAATTTTGAGGTACTGATCTTTCTGGAATTGGGTATTAATCCATCCAAAGAAGTGGTTGGTGTCAGCTGAAGTGTATGTTGGGTCTGGCTATGGAAAATGTGATCCTTTTTTCCTTTCACAAAGCTCTTATTGTCTGTGACACAGAAGTGGTGCACAACAATATAGAAACCTTGTGATGTCTGGGCAAAGTGGGACAAAAAAGTGAGGCCAGGTTTCGTCCCCTCAACATCTTGCTGATTTGTGGTTTGATATAATCAAAAGGAGATCCTGGAACAGATTAAATGTCTTTAATCAGTTACTGTGCTTTTTTACACCCACCCCTGTCTTTACGCTAAGAAACTCCTGGGTTTTGTTGTTTTTCCTTAGACTCTTGAAACCTTTTCCTGCCCCAGTTCTTAGAGGTCCTGGCCCTCTCTTGCATTTCTACCAACAGGTTTGATCACATAAATGCTGATGTTTTGTTCATCACTGAGATGGGAGATTACTTGTTTCCGTGTACATTTCCATGAGCAGTTTCTTGGTAACTGAATGATTACTTTCACTGGCTGATAAAAATCATTGCATCAAACAAACACACAAAAAAACTCCAGTTCTAAATTCACGCACTGCTATCAGAAGTTCCTCTAAAACAGTTTTGGGCCTTAGAAAATGTATGTGTCTATGAAATGACATGTGTAGGCTTTGAGCTTATATAAGGGAGTGACACAGCCTCAAATATGTAAATTATGTGCAACAAACTGTGGGACTCTGGCAAAACAGCACTTGTGCTTTATGCCTGAGAGAGCAGCATCAGGCGTCAGTCACATACGGGTGATGTTACTGTGTGCAAAATGCCTCTTAGTGGTGGCATTAGGGTGTGTCACAGAGCATCCCCTTGTCAGGCTTCCTCAGGGCTCTTCCTGCAGGCATCCAGGTGGCTGCCAACTCGAAATCCAGTTTAGTGTTGGAGGTTTCATGAAGAGAGAGAAACAGGAGATTTCCTGCTGAGTGGGCATGCTGTAGTACTCTGCCTGTGTGCATGGAATTTAGATGAGAAGGAAGGAAGGTCTTTTTGCTAGCCAGTGGATTTTTGACCACAATAAATCTGTGTGTGTGAGCAATTAACATAATGTTTCCACCCATTAATGTCCTCTCAGGCAAGTTCTATGGGTGTACTGAGTGTAAAGCTGAATTTACAGTTACTTGAGGGGGCAGGGGAAACATTGTCTGAAGCCCAAATAATCCTCTGTGATTTAAAAAAAAACCCAACCCTCAGAATATGCAAAAAAAAAATCTTGTATTAAGATTCACAGGATCATATTCGTACTAGACTTGAAATTCTCTTTCCCCTTTGGCTTCAATTTATTCCAAATAAGGGGTTGTGACATATGGACCCCTGGGGAAGCTTTATTTCCCACACAGGATGTTTTCTTTCTAACTTTGTTCTGAGTATGAAGGACAAAGATGACATTTCAGGCAACCACTGGGTAAAGGCAGAGAAGGAGAGATGGTTAGGGTGCTCTAATTTTCTTTTTGTCTTATTAGCCATGAACTTGGAAGTTAGAGAAGACTATGATTTAGTCAGGTTTAGGAACCAGAATGTTCCATGTCTTTCAGGGAAATAAAATGTTTTTGCTCTTGTTTAAAAGAATAAGACTAGAAAGAGTCCCACCTCACTGATACTATTCAGCACTTATTGAGACAAGAACTGCAGCTCTTCCAGATGATTGATTACTCTCCTGGTTCAACTGGTTTACCTGCTGCTTTCTGACTGTGGTGAGACAACCTCTGTCTTACAGACCTGAAAATGGTTGACTTTTGCAGGAATAAGACGAGGATTAATGTTTTGAAGTAGGGGTAGCCAGGAGTGTTCTTGTTTGTGTTTCATGGAAAAGCAAGCAAACTGCTAGCATGCCACCTCAGCCAGAGGTCTTTAAATATATTGTCAGAACAGAGATTATTACTGTGTAATATATGTAAATTGAATATTTTTGTGTGTTTTATGCTTATTATGCAGATTCTTCACTTTCATGCATACATTTATGGGAATATTGTATTTCTTTTCCAAATTAGCTTTCTGTTGCTCAGTAGATTTTCTTTTAACAAATATTTGTTAACACAGAATTCTTAGGGAGTAACATACCTATGTGCTCATAAATGTGTATGGGACTTAAGTGTGGAGTTGGCATGTCACTGTCTGATCCTGGCACTAACAGTCAGCACCAGCTCTTACACGGATAGCAGAGCAACTGGAAAGCCACTTGTCTGGCAGCTGCAGGTGTATGGTCTTACTGCACAACAGATTGTTTTTAAGACAGGATATCAGTATTTTGAACTGCTTCATTTAAGATCAGAAAAAAGGCTTTTCCTCTGTACATGAGCATCCCTTGACCTTGTCATGTGCTTTTTATTAGTGTCAAAGCAGCAGAGCTTTCTCCAAGCCAGGCTGTTCAGGCAGTTTGTGAGTTTTGAAGCATGCCATTTCAGATTGCTTATGGATTCAGATACTCCGCTCACACTGCTGCCTGTGATCCCACTTTTTTGCTATATTTAATCCATAGGATACCCAGAATTAAGTGGTCTTTTTTGTTTTTTTTTTTCCTGGAAAGAGAACAAATGTGCATAACCTCTTCACCAGTATACATAATTTTTTTCCTCCTTGTCCTTCAGAAAAATTCTCAGATCTACTTTTCCCTCTTGCTTGTCATCTTCTTCCACGACAAAGTCAAACTAGTAATTTTTAGTCTGTAGTTTCAAATGGGAAGTGGATTGAGTGTTGAATAGATTGTGTGGAAGATCATAAGAGTCTCTAACAAAGTCTGCAGTTCTCATGCCATTACCTGGAGCTCAGGAATAATCTTGATGAGAAAATTTCAAACTTTCTCTGAACAGCAGTGAAGATGCAAGCTGTTTCAAGGTTTCTTTCTTCTACTGTCAAAACATTTCACTGCCTGAGTTTCAGAATGATGCTGTAACTCTTTTTGGTAAGATAGATCTTAGGCAATTGGCTTCTCTTAAGCCTTTGAGAGCACTTGGTTTGAATTAACTCAAAGTATGGATCTGATGGCAGCTGTCGAATCGGTTAGATACATTCATATTGTCTTTAACTCTGCTTTTAAGGGGAACACAGGAACCAGTGGCTAAAACTTGCATTCCCGCATAAAGAGGAACAGAAAAGGAAAAAAAAGCAACCAATAATTTATTTTACTTCTTTTCTATACCTTCTGTTGAATTACTGTCCAACTGGTTGCCCTTAGAAACATTTCATCTGGATACAAGTCCCACACCAATGAGAAGCTCAGGATCTTTCTGACAATGAACTTGGCTTTGGGAGCTCTTTGCTAATTGACCTAAGAACACAAGGCAGAGGTCAGGGGTTTCTTTGTGAGAAAGTTAATTCACATTATATAATTTTCATGAGCATGAGTTGTGGTTTGCAGGTTTTTTTTTTAATTAAAACTGTTAAGCTAATGGGATTGATTATTTCTGTGTCTGGAATGGGCACAAATATAGGGGGTCCAAGAGTTTCATAATTTTTATTGTGCAAGAATAATTGTTTTGAAAATATGACAATATTTAAATATAAGTAAATATTTATATAGAATATAATGTATGTAATGAAATATATTAACATAACTACAGCAATAAAAAAGTGACCTTACATTTTGAATATCCACCTTAACTTACTTCTCTGGGCCTGTTTCCACCTTCATTTCCACCATGCCAGAAAATCTTGAGGTCAAGTGGGCTTCAGCCTTTGAAACTAATAGGTCTTCTCTTACAGCTCATAAATGTTGCATGGAGATATTAAAAAACCTCTGGACATTTCTGGAAATTTAAGCCAATTGTACTGTAATTACATGAGAATAAATTTTTAGTATACAACAAAAAAATAGATATATTAAATACAAAAATGTAACAGTAAAATTACATGAAATATAGAAGACATCTCAGTTTCTTGGTTTTCTTAACCCTTTTTTAAAATGACAATGCTCACAAAACTGAGTGATCTTCTTCCATAATAATTTGTACCACACAGAATATACACTCACAGGCTGAGTATTTGGCACCACTGAAGCCCTTAAAATATATTTTTTTTACTCTTGCTACACACTGAAGTTTGATTTGAACCACTTGTTGAGTGAAAGTATGAGTTAGCCCTTCCTGGTGAATATGATGGTGAACTTCTAATTCTTTGACGAATTTGCAAAATAGAAATATAAACATGAGCCTGAATAGTTGCATATTTCTTCAGTTAAGGGCTGGTATGCGAATGAGGGCTTTGTCATGAGTAATCACAGAAGGCTCTCACTTGAGTCCTGAAATAATGCTCTATATTTTAGATTTCCAAAGAAAGGTACTAAAAAAACTATGGGATATTTCAGTGAAAAGCATAAATTGCAGTGGGATTGTCAAAAGCAGAATTTCACCATTAGCAAAGACACTCTAGAAAATGATGTGTCAACTTTTAAATACTTCAGGCTCAATTTCCTTTGAGGCTTCCCAATTCTCTAGAGGTAACTTTCATTTCTGTCATCTTGATTTTTGCCAGGACATCAGTAAAAATAATATTTTCTTATAAAAAAAGACCGAATACTGAGTCGGGATACAAAAAGCCTTCCTCTAGTCAAAATAGCAAAATACCTATTTTTCCTTCTTGGGGCTTTCTCGTTTACTTTTTCGGTTGTCCTGATGCTTTTGGGGATTTTCCATGCAACCAGGAACAAGATAGTTGTCTTCTCTAGAAATTATTTGATAACACTAGCTAGTCTTGTGTTGACTAGCACTTGAAGAAAGACAAGTTCAGTGACAGACTGTGATAATGTTGTGAACATTAGTAATCTCCTGCAGATAAAAATATAATTCATGAAGGATCAAGTTATCCCCTTAATTGCACTAAATATCCATCAGTGCACCTTCTCTAATTTCAGTGTAGCTACCACTGATGTCTAGTGGTGTGAAATCAGCATGAGGTCCCATTTGATATGAGTGTGCAGGAGGTCAGACCATCAGATGCTCAGTCAGTGTATTTGCTCCTATTTTTATTAACCAAGTATGTGCTTCCAAGTGCTTGCTGTTTGGCATGAAAAGGCTTTCTATTGGGTTTCTACATATATTCAACAGAAATATTAATATATAAAATGAATCAGCAACATGTTTCATATAGGCACTGATCCATGCAGCTAATTAGTCTTCTAAAATTTCTCATTCTAATGCATTAGAACTATCCTTTTTGTCTTCTCTCTTGTGCAATAGTTTGATTTTTGAGAGATTTTTCCAAAGTGGAAAGAGTTAACAGCAGGTTATGCCATTCATCTCAGAAGGAGTTTGAAATTTTCAATGTTAGTGATGAATGAGGGTATCTGACCCACATCTGTTTTACATTAGAATGGAACATTGCCCTGACATCTTTAGGAGCATTTGTCAAGATTCCCTGGACAGAGCTTCTGTAAATTACATGCTGCAAATGTGTCAGGGTCAGATAAGAGGATATCATTAACTCCACTAAAGTTTACTCGTGATTCTGTCAGTTTGACTTAATACGTTAACTGCCAACAATCTTCCTTGAGCTGTTTCATTAAATCTTTCACTCACAGGAGGAGAAAAAAACCTTTCACTGTACCCAAAAATATTGCACATGTTCTTTTCTCATATATCATATTAATTGCAGGCATGGTCACAAAGCATATTAAATGCAGGCATGCGTAAATGAATTAAAACATATGAGAATTTTATTGTGCCCATGGTAGGTCCTACATCCTAAAATATCAACCACATTAACAGGCATAATGTTTCATTTAAATAGAATAAGCTTTTTCTCAGTTTAATGGTCTTTGTTGTTAATAGAAGTATTTTTTAATAGCTGATAATGGGGCAGATGTGGTGTACATGATCTTTAAGGCTTTCATCATTCAATTTCTCCTCTTCTTACTGGGTGATATCCTCAGCTCGTGATGCTGTGCTCAGCCCAGCAGCAAGGGATTTGTCCCAGTGAATATTTTGGTTTGCTGGGGATGTACTCTCTGAAAACTATTCTGCAGAGAGTTCAGATGCAATTTGCTGTGTTCTCTCTGCTTATTCCTAATTGCACCTTTGTTTTCTAATAGACCAGAACTATTTGATCAATTATATATACTGCTTTTTTTTTTAATGTGTGACGCATCAATATTTCTTTATATTTTTTTTTTAAATGAGAACAAAATATATGTGGCTAAAATCATACACCCAGTCGTGTGGTGGAGGTTTGTTGTTTTTTTGTTTGTTTTGTTTTTGGGGGGGAGGAGGGAGGGATCTCTTAAAAAAAAAAAATTGAACAGTTACAGCAATTAGGTGTTAGATCAGCCTTTGATTTTTCTTTCATCTTCTTTGGGATCCAGATCAGTGAGGCTGACAATTACTACTTTGTCTTTCCCAAAGTAATTCAGAGGGAAGTACATATTTTCTAACAATTGGGATGGTAAATGTGTTAAGTAAAATTATTTTCTTCCTTCATTATTGTAAAGCAATCGGTCTGTTTACCAATTTAGAACTGTAGTGTTCTATGCTACCAGAAGATCTGAGTTGCAAAATCCAGATCTTGTAGACCAGTAGACAGAGGGTGCTGAGCATCTTGCAGACATGGCCCATTAATGGCTTTCTAATTGATTAGGTGAAAGTCAGCCATGCCCTTCCTGTAACTCCTTGTACGGGTGAGAAGGTCATGGCGCATACCGTATGAAAGCCTTCTGCCCTCAGGATACTTCCCTTATAGCTTTCAAAACAGACATGATGAAAAATCTAATTATTTAGATACTAATCAACTGCAGGATGATTCAGAAGGCCTCTGAAGAAGATATTTCTGAGATGATTACTGTTTAGACATGAGTTTTCTCCACCTGAGAGGCAGAGAACTGTGTCAGTTCTACCCCAAAATGTCTATTAGGTGCATATGAACTTAATAAAAACAAGCCTAAAGACTTGTATTATCTGATTAATTTAAATTAAATAAAAGTAAACCTCATCATATACTAATTTTAGTTTGTCGGAGAAGATAAATCTCTATCCAAATATAGATGCTACCAAAAATGGAGTGGGGTTTGTGGTGACATCTGAATCCAGGTTTATGTTTCAGGACTGATATTTAAAATAACTTCCAGTCCCGAAGTTTCTGACCTCACTGTTTTTGCTGGTAAAGTCCAAATAACGATGTAGGTGATATTCTATTGAAAATATTAAAGAGGAAAAAAAGTTTAGTTCAAGTACAGAGTTGGTAAAGTATCTATTTGCCCAATTCAACAACTGGTCCTGCAAGTGCAGGTAAAGCAGCGTGTGATGGGAGAGCGCTCGCACGGAGACGTTGGCCACTGGGACTTTGGTGGGGCTGCAGGGGTGACAGGAGCCCAGCCCCATCTCCCTGCTCTTCAGCTTGGAACTGAATGTGGCAAGGCCCCAGGAATGCTGGTATCACTTAGGTGCTGTGCAGGGGTGGAAAGAACTCTGCATTGATTTCAGGTTTCTGAGACACCATGTGGGTTTGAAACTGTAGTCAAAACCATGATACTTGGGCCAACATAAATATTTTTCAGAGCAGTAATTTTCAATGTAAATGTTTAAGTTAAGCTATGTTTTTAGTGGATCTTTCTCTTCTTTTAAATTTATTAGTGTTAGCTTTAAAGAACAAGGACTGAAATAACCTAAATGAACATAGTTTCTAATAGTGTATCCTGCTGATGCAATGTCATTCACCATGTTACATTTTCATGCCTATATTATTTTCCAAAGGTATAAGAGAAATATTTAATATCTAAAGTAGAAATACTTTTTAGAAATTTTCTTCTAAAAATTAGTTCCTGAAAAGCATGAAAAAGTTGAGGCCACAATTATTTTCAGGTTTTAGAGGTTTTGGGGAGAAAATGCTGCACAGTTTGCTAGTGCAAATAATATGATTTTTTTGATCTGTGGTAATTCCAGTGATAGTTTAAAATTGCTTTTTATTAACCTCAGTTTTTAATAGGTTTTGTGCACTGAAAATGTTGTCTGAGCTAAATGGAAAATAACTTATAGCCTGAATTCAAATTTTTCTTTTGTGTATTTAACCTAAAAGTTTTAAGATTTCAGTATCTAAATGAAGACTTTGGCTATATATTGAACCTTATTTTTGTGTGAATACTTCAGTTTGTGAAATGCTCAAAATGCCATCGGTTAAATTATTTTTTTCTGTTTAATGAAACAAATGAAACATACCAGTGCTGTAAGTAGTAGTTGAACTTGTTTCTTAGCATTTCTTTTTTCTGAGGGAGGTCTTGGGTCCATCTGGTATGGAGATGTTTTGTGTTCTTCATGCCAGTATCAGGGTGCCTTATTTTGAAGTACTCAGGATTTGCCTCTTGCTCTGCCCCTTATCAGACATACAAGACCTGGACACATCTTTCCTACTTAAGTCATCACCCCTGGAGCTTTAGTTATTTATTTTTTTAAAGTCATCACTGGGACTACCAACTGCCAACAATAATAATCCCTTTTCTTCTGCAGTAGAAAATAAATACAATTCAAGAAGGAGGATCAGAACTTTAGGGACCAGACATGTTAACAGGAGCATAGATTTATTCTTTACAAAATAGACTTCAATTCTAAGAATTTCTTCTTAGTTTATTTTAGGAAGTGTAGTAAAGCAAAATTATGATGGAATAGCACACGTCAGGTATTTGTCATGTCTTTTTGGAGTAAGAACAACCTGTAAATTATGTGAACATGATGTTTTGGCAGAATCTGTACACTGGTTATAAGCCACAAACTATTTCTCAGGCTTCGAATCACAGCATATTCCAGCAGAAGCTGTTATCTCAGTTATTTTCAAAATGTTTTGTAGGGGTGTTCTGGGAAAGGAAATGGATGCTGACCTGTAGTGTGAGTGATCCTTGTACAACAATAACTTAACACTGTAGGTTCCTTCACTCATGATTGAAAGCACAGGTGGTTTTGAGTTTATTATTTTTTTACCTCTTTTCAACTAGAAATTATGGCCCAGAAGTCTGGGCTTTTATAGGGACAGGCATGAATATTCTACTAATCTCTTTTCAACTAATCTTGACTACTGGTTTCATAACTGTTCATGTACAAGCAGCTTATTAAGGAAGTCACAGTCAACTTGAAGGCAGTCTGGAACACTTGGCCCTTTGTGTCCTCTAACTGGGACAGAGTTGGGAACAAGTTGTAAGACCAGCACTTTGCTCTGTCACATTCATTTCAACACAGGGCATCCAGCAGCCAGAGTTCTGTCTGCTCTGCCCCCTCCCCACACATTTGTGGGGGGCTGGGATCCTCTTTACTTCCATTGGTGCTGTGATCTACTCCAAATTAATTAATTTCATTTTAATGGCTGCTAGTCTTGGGGGGAAAAAATAGTGAACTCGTTCACAGATTTTCTGTGTTTGCAGATGATACTGGACAGCATGGCTCAAGAGCCTCTCCTTGCTTCTCACTCCCTTTTAAGTGAGTCCTCAAGGAATAAACACCAGCAGAGATAGGGTATGGAAGGATTTAGGACCTGAAAAATCATAAGTTAAAAAAATTATTTTCCTTATTTTCCCTTGGTATAATTTTTTACTGGTTGTTAGCCACTAGGGTCTTTCTGGTGGTTGACAACTGAATGCTCAAAACAGAGCTCAAATACCAACTCTGTTTTAGGAAATCAAACAATAGACTTGAGAACCCCTGCGGCTCTGTAGGCAACACTGTTCTTCACCTGTTCTAACCCTTTTTATTATCTGACCTTTTATTTTAGGTAATGGGACTCCTGACTAACCACGGTGGTGTGCCACACCAGCCCCAAACTGATTATGCCCTGTCCCCTTTAACTGGGGGGCTGGAGCCCACCACCTCTGTGTCAGCCAGCTGCAGCCAGAGGTTAGATCACATGAAGAGCTTAGACAGCCTGCCCACATCCCAGTCCTACTGCCCACCCACCTACAGCACCACGGGCTACAGCATGGACCCTGTCACTGGCTACCAGTATGGACAGTATGGACAAAGTGAGTATGGGGACACTGGCACTGGGAAGAGCACTACTGAACCTGTTTATTGACTGTCCCTGTTTTCTGTCTTTAATAAAATGATGAACAGATACAAACGTCTGACTGCTCCTTCTCTCCAAAGATGACTGGAGTGCACTGGTGAGATAGTTGTATTGGAGCAAGATTTCTGCTGCATAATTATTTTCTTAAGTGATGTCAACAACATCTTGATGTTATTAATTGTTGAGACATGAAACCTGATTGCCATTAGGTAAAACATAAGGGTTGTCCAAAATGAAATAACCACTGGCATTCCACTATTAGAAACACATGTTTTTAATGAGGTCAGCTCAAGAATCATTACAGTGTATAATCCCAGATACATAGAGTTTTGTCAAACTTGTCCTAGGAATAAAAATATTAGTCTCTTTCCTTTGATATATCAGTATTAAATATGACAATGTCAACCTGTAGTTGGCATGGCCCCATGATGTGAGGTTGTCACAGCATGACTTAAAAAGCTTCTTTTGCTTTCTTGCAGGTGCCTTTCATTATCTGAAGCCAGATATTGCATAAATGAACTGTCCACTTCAAGTTAAAGCTGGTCTTGTTTTCTGGTCTCACTCCAAGGCTTGGATATGAGGGATCTTCTCAACACACTGCAGTCTAAACTGGGGCAGTCCCATTGAGAGAAGCTGGCTTGTTATGCTCTCTCCAATCATAGCTTTTAGTAGACTTTGGAAGGCTGGACGAAGCTACAAAGAAGACAAAGGCCAAAAGCAATAATGAATAAATAAATGGGACATGGTTCATTATGAGTGGGTATACAAAACAGAGCAGTATTTAATATCACTGCCTGGCAAAACATTCCGTTTTTGTTGTTGAAATTAATGTGCATTGATTGGGACAAATAGAACATTTTGAAACTTGGAGCAGTTTAGCTCTGCATACTCTGACTCAT
This sequence comes from Florisuga fusca, assembly GCA_038090715.1. Taxonomy (NCBI): domain Eukaryota; kingdom Metazoa; phylum Chordata; class Aves; order Apodiformes; family Trochilidae; genus Florisuga; species Florisuga fusca. Next base: position 6,957,712 of record JAAWXA010000015.1, on the reverse strand, counting down.
CTGACATCCAGTGCTGACTTTAGTCTAACTTTAAAACAGCTCAGTTTCTGAAGCAAGGACAGGAGAACCTCCTTCATTTTACACACTGGAAATTGTCATCAAGAGGAAATGTCACAGTCCATATGAAGCTAGGATAAGTGTGAAAGACTTCCCAAGCAATTTAGTGGTTACCTTACCATGCTTTTGTACTCATGTTGTCAATGAATGTCACTTGCAAGTTTTGCTTTACCAAGAGACAAGATCTTGTGAAACAGATGTTACCTTTTTGTATGTGGAGTTTTCCTAGTCTGTTGTACCTTTTCAAACAAACACAGGAGGAAAAAAAATCAACAACAATGTAACTGAATTATCAAAACTGCCTAGCAATGTGCAATACTGTGTACCTCACACAAACTTTGGGATCATCCAAAGTCAGATAGATAGAATCAGAACTATATTTTTGCAGGTACTTTTATTTTTGCAGTGCATGATTCCTGATGAAAAAAATACAGAAATGTTGTGGTGTGCTGGACAACTAAAATCCAGCTTGCTTATCATGATTTAAAGGTTGTTTTCAGGAAACAATACGAAGAAATAATTACGTTTACATTCTTTTTAGTGACGTACAGGACATGGACAGAGATGGACCTGTATTTGACACATTTGTTTAAATTATACAATAATATCCAATATAGAAAATATAATTATAGGAACCAAGGTTTACAAGAAGTTTTCATTGTGACATTTTAGAATGTCAATAAATTTGTGTTTTGTGTTGTTGAGAGGAAGATGAAGATGGAAGGCGGTGTTATTTATTTCTCTCTATTCTTGGAACGAAGAGGGAGGCAGAACACAAATACATTCCTTTTAGCATTATGGACTATGAAGTAGTGAGTTAGGCTAGTTCAGTACAGAGGTTAGCTCAAACAGTCTTAAGGGTGATGGAAAATGAAATATTATCTTTGTGTTGCAGCCTCTACAACAACAGATGTTGTAAAAAGCAAAAATAAACCCACAAAAAATTCCAAATATAAAAAAACCAACAAAAAATCCCCCCAAAAACCAAACGTCTTTCATGTAAAAAGTTCAGTAAATATTTACTATTTATAATGAATAAACACTATGAAGACTTGCAAAGCACTGATTTTGTCCTAAAATGTAGTATTGTGCTAAATACATCAATGCATTTTAATCTGAATATAATGAAGAAATAAACCATGTTATCTTCAATGCCAACTTGTAGTCATTATGTCAGTGTGTTCTGCACACACCATAGGGTTGTGGGAGGCTGAGGCAGCATCTGTGCTCAGGTGTTGCTAATGTGCAACCTGGAGCTCAGCTTGTAAGTGAACTACACATTTTTCAACTGCTGTTGGTACCAGTAGTACCTCTTCCCAACATGAGAAAAGCCTTTTGTCTTTACTGGGCATTTAAAAGAAAAAAACCCCAAACCCAAACCAAAAAAACCACAACAGCAATGGGGATGCCTTCATGCAGTGCAAGAACTTTGTGGTCAGTTACGGGTGGTATCTGTCCTCAATTTTTTTTTTCCTTAGAAGCCCAAGGAATTTTATATTATTCACAAGATGATTGAAACATGAGGGAAGCTCCTTCAAAATGAATGGAGTAAGTTCTAGTGATACATAAGTGTGTGAGGAAATTTTATTTCACATTAGGCTTGGTAGGGGTATAATTTCCTTATAACTTTTTGAGGAAGATAGCCACCTTGAATTTTTTTAAGCTTCTATCTTTGATTTTTATTTTTGTTTTATTTTGTTCTTTTAACTCTAACCCTCTTTCATTGAAAAAGGAGGGGATATACTTTTTTAAAAGAGGACATAAAAGAAGTACTGAAAAATGGTGAAAGGAGATTTTTTTACTTCCAGTTCATGTTTTTCTGATATGCTTTTGATTTCCCCTACAATTAAAATTTGAAAGTCTCTTATTAATACCTATGCCCTGCTCTAAACTGATTTTTCAGATTTTTTTTCAATGTTGCTTCCCATCCCTAAGGACCTGGTTCTTGGCATTTGTCTTGCTGCAAAGGCCAAATAGTCCTCTTTCCCTCCACCAGCAATTCCTTTGCTATGAAGCACATGATAAAAGTCTGCTTGCTTGCACAGTTTGGAAGTGAGTGATGTCTGTATGATTGCTGTTTCCCAGAAAAGATGTACATTTGTTGCAGAATGATTGCAAAGTGCCCCTCTCACTCTCTGTCCTCTTGGATCTTGGGATGCAGCTGGGATTTCTCTGTCCATCCTTGCAGTGCTACAGGTGAGGTGCTTTCTTGACTCAAAATTAGCAGAGATTTTGGCTGTTGTGTCCTCTTTTTAGGTGACTCCCAGGCAGTTACTTGGGCTATGTGGAGCAGGAGAGCTTGGAAACAAGAGGAGGAAACCATCCAGTCCTGTTGCAGGCGAGCCACCCAAGCAGGGAACCAGGATGAGCTCTTCCCCTTGGAAGTGTGGAGTCCAGGACAGAGGGGTTAGGCAGTTTCCTGATTTATGATGTGCCACAGGAATCTCTGACAGAGCTGTAAGGGTTACTTGGGGCACTGCTAATCCCTTCTTGTTATCACTGTCAAGGCTGAAGTTGTTCTTGGGAACAACACGTGTCTGGAATACAAATCCTGTACACTTGGAAAGTCAAAGGGGCACAAGCCCACCATGGATATTGCATTCAACACAAATGCCATGGAGTAGCATGGAAGAAAGTGCTTGTAGCAATGGAGGTCAAAACCTCCTCACTTTCATTTTGTTTGGAATTTTTTTTTTTTTGGCTAAGTATTTTACATCATGAAAATAAAAAACACCAGCTGCTTAACCAACTGTCTGTCATATCATAGATAGCTTTTGCGAGACAAGCTTTCATGAAAAATTATCTATGGCACAATCATGGTTTTAATTTTATTCTTTACTTTTAAATATTCTTTTATCTATAAATTATTTAACCTCTAATCCCACCAAAATTACCCTGTATATGCCTTTTGGCATATATTTACAGTGGTATATGTTCCTGTTCCTTTATTTGAATGAGCATGTGTAATACTTAATGAATGAGCTAGGAAAAAAATTATTTTAATGGCACCTATTGTCCTGTTTCCCTGGATAATTTAGTGTATCCCATTTAAACAAAGCCTACAAATAAAGACTTTTCCCCAATAATTACTCAGGGTTTTCTAGTCAATATTGGTGAAAAATATCGTGTCTGCCCTTATTAGAAATGCTGTTGAACTGTATCTTTCTATAGATAATTTTAAAGGCACAAAATGCCCATCACAGCCTACAAATCCTCACTGAAAATAACTGATTGTTTACAGCATTTATATCCTCAGAAATCCATTGCTGCATGTATGTGATATTAGAGCTAGGTTTTTAATCCCTAGGTTACGGTCTGTGCAATTTCAAACACAAAAAAGCTGTTTGCAGGTCTGTAACCTCAAATTCTAAACTTAATGGAAAGAAACCCCAAATTTGCTTAATTCTGGAAATCCGAACTCCAAACAAAATTATCAAATGCTACTAATAATTTATGTAGCAAGGTTGTATTTGCATTTTCTCAGAAGTATGACAGACTAAGGCATGCAAATTGTTATGTCTGAATTCTGTGATATGTTTTCATCCATGTAAAAATGTATTCCTCCTTGTCAGAATGCTGTTGGGTGCTGCTACAGTGTAAAGCATATATTTTTGCTCTCTTAGTAAATATGAAAGTACTCAATATTTTTTACCCTCAAAATCTTCTGTCCTTCAGGTATATAAAATGGATTACCAAAAGGTATATCTGTACAAAATAACAAGAAATTAATTTAGGGCAATACCAGTGAGGCCATCCGAAACCTGGAGCAACTTGAATTCATAAATCATTTTGTTTTGTTCACTTCATCTGCAAGAAAACCTGTATTCTGATTGGAATATCCTAATTTTAATTTCTTTTGGCTTTTCCAGTGACCTCTAGATATTGCCTAGAGGCAGACAAAAATAAACTGCAAAGATATGAACAAATTCACTAAATTAAATTGATAAATTTCTGTTAAATTAACATTAGATAGGTATTTTGTTTATATAATATATATGAAATTGCAATCCTCATTCTCTACTGCTTGAAAAAGTCTTCTGTGTCTTTCAGTTTATTCTGTAGTTAGTGTTATCATAAATCAGTGTATGCATTTACACAGTCACAGGGTTATTAAAAACACCACATGAGCTGATCCAAGTCTATTCAAGGTAATTTTTCTATTGTAAAAGAACCAAAATTGCAGTCTGCTTCTCTGGTCATTGTATGTCAATGGGTCCTTTGGTCTGTCAGATATTCACTACCTACCTATTCTCTCCAAGCATTTGTGGGTAGCTCAGCACAGTTTGAGAACTTCTTATCAGTCACAGGGAGCACGTTGCTTTAGCTGGATGGTCTGTCAGGTTCAGAAATTTATAAAGTATTTATTATACAAGCTGGCTTCAAAATCTGTGTGTAATCATGCTGATGAAGTGTTGTTCTGCTTTGCAGTCATGGTTCTACAAGCAACATTTAGTGGTGCTCACACATTCAATCTTTGCTTAAATGCATTTATGCCTCAGAACTGATGGGTGAGAAGGTCCGTAATGCAGAGCGCCTGTGGATAGCTCAGGCACTGCAGCTTTTTGACATGTACTGTTTATTATTCAACTACTCAGGCAATGTCAAGAAAAATCATAATAAAACTATGAAGACACATCACATTTGACCTTTGCTGAATAATTTAATAAAGCTAGCCTGATACACAAATATGAAAGAGCAGTTGCTGATAAGAGCAGAACTATTGCTTCCTTGTCTGAGAATTGGAAACAGTTCAGAAGCTTTATTAACTATTCGGTGTCTTCATCTTCAGCAAAGTTTGTCCCTTAGGCCATAACCAAATGTTGAGCTACTTGCTTCTTGCTGCACTCTCCTCCTTTTCAATGCTCACACGGGTATCTTTGCTTGTGCTGTACACCATTATGGTCTCAGTTTTTCTTATGCCTCTGTACAATTGTCCATGTCTTTTTCTCACAGACTCTGTTTCATTTGTGCAAATATTTTTTGCCCATATATATGTGTGTGTATATATATATATATATATATATATATATATATGTATTTATTCATAATGCTCTCAAGTCAACATACCTGTAAGAGCTTTTTAGGGATGATTGTTACAGGTATGGTGAACACTTAACCCATAATACTTTAAAATTCAGCAGTTCAAGATGGACAAAATTTCTTTGGAGCTCATGCTTGTGTGAGTATCCCGACCATCAGTACTGGAATAATTTATGAATGTACAAATCTCCAGAACTTTTCGAAATGCTATTTTAGTCCCCTCTGTACCTCTTCTGGTGAGGGGCCCATGGGGCTGGAGGGCACGGGTGCTACTGGGATCACCCATGCACGGGGCCTCATCAGAGCCTTGCCGCTCTGTTGAGTCTATCAACCCAGCATTTGGCCAAACCCTTCCTCCATCATCTTCATCCAAAGTCTCCAAGTGGTGGGAGACACTTCCTTTCCTTCAGCATCATGGCTGCTCCCCCTCGTGTCCCTTTCCCCTCTGGCCCTCTGGCAACCCTTAGCCCTTCTGCTCTGCAGGTGCTTGCCAGTTGACTTTTTTTCCCAGTGCCCGATTCCATTTAAAAGAGTTTATCTCTTGCCTTCTCTTTCCAAGGGCTATGACCACCCAGCCACCTCAGCAAGGGCTGCAGGAGGCTGAGGTGGGCTCATGGCTTCCCATGGCCGGGGTCCCGTGCTAACTGCAGTGCTTCCAAAATGGCGCCTGGCAGTGAAAACGGAGGGAAATTTTTTAACGGTTTTATACAGGTTGCCTGATTTGAAATCAGGACAATGAATAACGTTAAAAAGTAAGATGGAGTTCAACTTTTCTTTTAAAACTCAGAGGGGTTTCTGAGTGTGGTGTAGCACAGCTGCGGTGGGCCTGGGACGGGGGTGGCAGTGGGGGCCTCTGTTCACCACCTGTCCCACGGGGAGCAACCAAAGCATGGTGCTCACCAGATGTGGAGACGAGGAACTCCCAGCGTGGCAAGCAACCACTGCCGGGGATGTTCTGACTTGCAGAGGTTGGGGAAGATTGGGAGTGTGGGCAGGGAGGGGGATAACGCTCAGGAGGGAGAGGTGGTGGGGCCAGGCTCTGTGGGGTGTGAGGGAGGAAGAGTCAGCCATCTTGTCTCTCTGGTGTGGGCTGTCTGTTTGCCACACGTGATGGCAACAACACAGCTTTTCCCAGGCAGGGGGTGCAGCAGGAACCATGCTGGAAATCTTCTGAGAAACGTTAGAAGTGGTTTCTACTAAAGGTGAAGCCCAAATAGAGTTTTGCACAAGGTTGCTGCTGTCCCAGGGAATGGCAGATGGGGAGGGGAACCAGTGCTGTGGCCCCTCAGTCCTACTAAAAGTACATTTTCCTCAAGTGTGTGGGGTCAGCGAGGATGAGCTGTGGCGTTTTGCTGTTGTGGCAAAAGCGTGCCTGGGTAGATGCCTTTGGGCTGAGCTCAGTAAGTCCTTTGGGAATGGCGAGGATCAAGATGTGGCATTGCTGGACTTGGCTTGCACATGGAGCACTGTGTAAAATGAAATCCCGCTGCCCATCCAGGTGCCACTGTGGGACATGGCGCAGTTACATCAGTGCCCAGGTGATCTACATGTCAGGACCAGGATTTCTGGTGAGTAGATTCTGGGGATTTGTTTGGTAACAACACTTGGGATCCAAACTAAACCACTCCCATGAGTGTTCAGTTTAGGCTGGCTTGGTGACCAGAGCATTTTGTCGGATCTGGTTTTGATTCAGACTGTGTGTGCCAGTGCTGAGGCCACAATGGAGTCTCAGGTGTAAGGTCTGTCAGTCCCACGGGCAGCTGGGCACTCCCAGATATCCTCACAGGCCAGGTGGCTGTCCCCAACTGTGATGGCAGGGTGCAGAGCTGGCCTGCTTCACCTTGGTGAGAACCAGGCACAGCAAAACCATCTGGTGAGCCTCAGTAAAAATAGTTGGTCTGTGTAAAATTACCCAGTAGATATTGGTAAATTGTATCTGGGGTTTAGATGCTTGTTAAACTTGTGGCAGAAATCCCTGCCTGCCTTATTTTGTCAACCTTATCCATAAAGGGCTACATAACTGCCATATATTTAGAAGACCTGGAAGAAAGCTGTTTCTCCACCCACCAAAAGGTTATTCTGCTATTGTGTTCTAAGTATCTAAAGGAAAATAAAAGCTTGTGCTAGTGTGGATAGTATCACAAGCTGTCTTGCCAAAAAGGGACTTGGAGTAGTTATTTTTTTAATCCCAAAAGCTTTAAAAAAGCTCCTAAAATAAATGAATACACACAGTAGACAAGGAACTCCATCTTATATCTGTGCAGACCCATGTACTTTCACTTTTTAGTGGAAAGTTTAGGTTCACAAGGATCCAGAGACAGCAAAGATGAGTGAAGAAGGCAATTTTGATCTGTGAAACTAGAGTTCTGTTACTTCTATTCTGATTCTGCTCAAGTTCATCAGGAAAGATTAACTTTGGCAGCTTATTCAGTGACTAAATCTTGATATTTTTTGTGGCTTAATTCATAACATAACTGTAAGCTATTGCCCTGTGTTTATATTTCCCATCCATTTCTCACATTTCCAAAGCATACTGATATGTGATCCTGGCAATTTAGCTACCATAATTGGCATTTTTCTAGGGCCAAAAGGAAACAAATTCCTTATCCTCCATACTTCTTTAATTTCTGAAAAACAACAAGTAACATGGTTAATCCTCTTTTTGATCTTTCCCCCCCCTTTGAATTTTTCTTATGGTCTTTTCCTTTTAATCTTTTACTTTCTTTTTAATCTTCACTCATTGTCCCCCTTCATTTGAAGAATTTTGCATACTTACATCTCTAAAAAGAATTGGACCACTTTATTGAAAAAGCTCTAAAAAAAAAAAAAAAAAAAAAAAAGAGAGAGAGAAAAAGCAACTTTAAAGAGCAATGTTTGTGTAGCCTAACAGAGCATTGATCTATTCTAGTAGATGCAGAAACTGTTCACAGAAACACCCTAAATTACAATAAAACCAGATTACCAGATTATAGTAGAGGAGCAGAAGGGCAAATGAAGATCTCTCTTTAATTTGGATTGGGTCAAATCATCTGATCCTTGATGCAGGTGTGTTTGTGCAAGATCATTTCAGAAAAGGCAAAGCACAGGTGAGTTCTGTGAGCCATCAGTGAGCAGCTCCTCTCTCCCAGCTGTTCTGCATCAGAAGGGAATATCTATGCTGTCTGTGGCTGAAGGGAGAGTGCTTCCCAAAGATGATCAGAGTGCAGTTGAGATTTCCCCAATTCCCTTGAACCCTGCCTGGACATTCAATCTAACTGCTTGGGGTTTAGAAGAAGTTGCCTGCTCTGTCAGTTGTACGGTCTTTTGTTTGTAGTTTTCTTGGAGATGTGCGTGCCAAGTCTTTAAACCTTTCTTGCAGTGGGTAGTATAAAGTCCACAAGTATTCCGGTGGACACCTTATGGCATGTCTGGAAAGGAAGGTGTAGAGCTGAGTTTGTTGTGCCTGGATTCTGAGTTGGTGAGCTTCCTGTGGAATAGAGTCCATGTATTGACGAGTGTCCGCCAGGCCTAACACAGTAATTTAGTTTCCAAGCTCAGGCTGTTGAATGTTCTTTCCCCCCAAGTCTTTGTGAGCTTTTTCTTAAGAAACATTTAAGAATTGTTTAGGCACGTGAGTCTGTCACCATCTGCATAGCATAATGTGAATTAAAACACTTTAAGAAATAACAACTGTGCACCTCCAGATCAGGGTGCTGCAGCTCTGTTAGGAGACATGGTGAAGTGTAGGCACAGCACTAATTGTTCCTGGCATACCTTAAGCTATCACTCTGTGATTTTTGTCACTTGTTTCTCTATTCAGTTGTGGTGTCCTACCCCATTTTTATTTACTTTCCTAATACCAAAAAGCCCTAGAAACTTGGCCAACAGAGGTCATGTGTTTCTCAAGCAATCAAAAAATTTATAGGAATTAGAATGTGTCCAATTTAATTTATATAGAACCACACGCCCCTTTTACTGAAGCAAGTTCTTTTAAAGACAAACAAACACCAGGAGTTTACAGAGTTCTGGAAAAGCTGCAAAACCTAACTGAAAATCCTTTTCCAGTTAGATGAATATAAATTTGGCATAGTTCCCCTGAAGATTTTATACAGTTTAATGAATGTATTTTATTTGGAGTTTCACTGGTGATAAAGATTTTCTTCTCTCCTCAGAACAAGGTTAGGTCCCCCAAATCTGTTCTCCTTTATCCACAAGAATAGGAGAATAAAATCTCTCCCATAACGTGGGCTTAACCAAGAACAGGATTTGGCATTGCTTTTAATGGGGATTTTTAATTGTTTTTCTTTCTTTTTAAAGAGTTGATTTGAAAACAAACAGTTAAAATGTGGAGCTGAACATTTCTTCTCGAAGTTACATATTCTAAATGTACTTATAGTCTGCTGCTCATATAAAATTACAGAGTTCACTTTCATCTTTCTTTTTACAAGGACCCCTTAATGACAAATGCAGGCTGTTCAGTGATACCGATATACTGCAATCTTAGCATGTGAATTAGTCATCATACAATCAGTTCAGGGGGTCAGACCTAAAGAAACACTGCAGAGTTGGCAAACTGCTAGTCGGGTGATGTACTCTCCACTTCAAAGTCATGGTGCTTACTCCCCAGAATTCAGATCACAGAAAGAAACAGCTGGCATTGTCGTTTGTGGCAGTAAGGACTTTATTTTTTCTTTTTCTTTTCTTTTTTTCTTTCTTTCTTTTTTTTTTTTGTAGCAAGGTAAGGTTTCACTACTTTGTAAAACAACAATTTACTTTAGAGTGACCTAGCCTATAAAACACAATAAGAAGCAGGAATCCACAGAGCACTGCTCTGCTATTATCATGCAAGTAGACGTGACCTGTGACAAACCACGCTGGAGAAGACTTAACCCTCTTGCTCCTTGCTCTGAAAATATTCATTGTAGTCCACTTGTCAGTGGCAGTCAAGGGTTTCATTTTCCAGAAGGACTTTATAGGTGGTTGTTTCCAGGTTGGGTATGACTGTCTTGCATCTTTCCAGCATGGTACCTGTTTCTGGCAGCACACAGTGATGGACTAGTGGTCTTAACATACAGACAAATTAAAACCTCCAACTTCCCACTGAAACTCAAGGGCTGTCATGTTTGAACTGAAATTTGAGTTTTCATGTTTAACTTTCAACAGGTTGAAATGCAGTATCAGTATTCATCAATCCTTTCTTACCCTGGCTGCTGGTTTGCTCCAGAGGCAGTGTGTTTTGTTAAGGGACTAGCAGCCTACCAGCTGTGAAGCTGAGAGAAAGCACCTGAGAATCACCTTCAGAGATCCTTGTTAGAAAATGTGCAAGATTGTTCTTTAATTCAGAGATGGACTCAAACGTCTTCCACTGAGGATGTGTGTGCTTTGTGTTGGTGGTGGTGTTTTGTTTTGTTTGGTTTTTTTAACCTGCTCCTGGAACACTATCACATCCGACTGCTGCTTTCAAAATCCTTTCACATAATGACTTGAGCAAATTTGTCCCCAAAACATGGGGAGGGGGAAAAAATAAAACTCTCATTTCAAAAACTGCCTGGCAGATGTGTCTCTCGGGTTCTTGTTATTGTTCCATTGTTGTTATTATTAATAGACTTCACTTCACGGGCAAGGCAGGCTTATCAGCCAAATGCCTCATTATCAAATGACTGAGACCCAATAAGTGCTTGACAGCATTCCTTACCAAAAGAGGAAATTATTACTGGCCAGATCCAACTCCTGTTAAAGCTAGAGGATAGATTCCCACTTCAGTGAAGCATTGCTTGAGGCCCCTAGATGCTCATTCCCCTCCGTGTTTTCTGACATGCTTTTTAATTCCCCAACATGAACCAAACAGCTTTAGCTTCTCTCATCTTGCAATGTGTTCTGCAACTTCTGGAAAGGAACCTGGACACAAGAAAAAATGCTACAGAACAAAAAGAGCCACAATACAAACCATATGACAACGCCTACTTCTTCATCCTCTTTGTCATGTTGTTTTACTCTTTCCTGGCATTAACTGTCTTTTTTGGTTATGTACGCTCGAAGAAAGCTATTTCAAAGAAAGATCCTTACCAGGAGTTCATTGAGGATAGGAATCGAAATAAGAAGTGGAACGTGGCCCGGCCAGTTGTGGTGAAATTTGACTTTGAAGAAGAAAGTATTCTTTGAACCAAAGAACTCCTTAAACCAAAATACTCAGCGAGATGTACCGGATTGTTTCTGCTGCTTGCATCTCAAGTGAAGATCTACACAATTATCTTGCATGGCTGTCTCCCTCACAATAAATCAGAGCATTGCTTAAAATAGGTAATGGAGAAAAGAAGTGTGTTGGTTTGGTTTGGTTTTTTTGTAATCCGTTTCTTGCTGGAATATGGCTTTTCTGAATATTGGAGGAATCTTGTAAACTGTAAAATGGCAGTGAAAAGTGGCCGTCTTTAGCTTTTGCTTCCAGTTTCATGGCACAAGAATAGGAATCCACTCTACATCAAGACTGAATTTATTTGACAGAGGACTAGTTTGTGTATGCATGCCAGAGTAATGCTGTTGCTTCTGAGCTGTTCAGACCTGAAACTGGTGTGTACTCTCCCTGGAAAATGCCACCCTTGAGTAGAAGAGTGCATTTTACTATGCCTGGACCAGCAAATACTCTTTAACACGTAAATATAGAAAAGCTCTTGCGTTCCCTCCCCTGAAAAATTAATTTCACATGCTATGGCAAACATTTCAGAAAAACATCTGTAAAATGTAATTAAAATGCATCTAGTGGAAAAACAGGTTGTGTATTGAGGGAGTTTGGAGTCCTTGCCTTTTCTGTCTCTTAAATGTATTTATTCTTTGCCAGTTTCGCATTGAGATGTGTATTTTGGTCCTTGGGAATGGTAACTACAAGTGGTCACCAATTCTACAAAAGAATAGCTTCTCTGTATCTGCAAAAATACTGCTGAAATGTTGCACAAGCTTCACTCAGAGTTGTATTGCATACATGAGACTGCCATCTGATATGTTAATTTTTCTATTGCTCAATAAGTATTGAAGAGAGTAAAAATTCTGACACAGAACACACTGCTCTGCTTCCTATAAAGAAGGATGCTTATTGCTTTGTGGTATCATGTCTGTGATAAGACACAGGCTGCTTTGTGATAGCCTGTGTATAGTGTTTGGTAACTTTTGTTTGTTTGCTGCCTTATCTGGGGTCCACCAGTTCTGGTCTATACTGTTTATAGAACCACATAGATACATTATGTGTATCTGCATTACAGATCCAGTTGCAGATCAGAGGGCTATCTGAGCACAGTAATAATTTTCAGGTGGAAGGTAGGCTTTGATTTTTCCTTAATATGCATACAAAACCCAAAGCCAAGCAAATACATTTTCATGAAGGTGTTAAATTTTTCTGCTAGTGGAATTACAATGCTAAGAATTTAATTTTTCTTAAGTGTGTACTGTTCATCACTACTTGTTGGCTATTTTAAAGATGTGTAGATTTTTAATTCTTTCAATATTAAGTAAATTTTTACATGTGTTCAGGCTGGGCTGAGTGATCAGATGTTGTGCCTGTTTCCTGATAGGAGGTGTTAGGGGTTTCTGATGTGTGTGAGAGTAGGCAGGGTGATGCTATGCATAACCCTCTTCTCATAAAACTAAAATTTGCTTCCCAGTTACCAGCATGAAAGTAAAAATAGATCTGTTGGCTCAGGTCATAGCAGTCTGTCTCTGGAACAAGAATAAGGTGATACTTTCCCAGTTGTTCTTACCCTGCCTCCAAGGTTTTTGTTGGTTGGGGACCATCTGAGACAGAGGCCACCCCTTTTGTCTCAGTGTGGGGGTGGTATACGTGCAGAATACTGATGTGAAAGTGTACGAACGCAAGCATTGTAACGAGCCAGAAAATATTCACAGATGTATTTTTGCTGGTTTAGTCCAACTCAGATTTAAATGGTTTTGACTATAGAATCAAGACCAGAATTGTAGTTCTTACACAAATCAGTGTTTCGTCTATGTTATACGTGTTCTGGCTGCTTCATCTAGAAAGTTTGGGGTGAAAAAATGAAAGTTAGTCATCTGTGGTGACATCATGCTCCTAGAGTGCACAAAATGAAAATTACTCTGAGTTTAATGTCCTGTAATAGCTTGGAACAAGCAAGGAGACTTGGTCTTTTGAGAAGAGAGTTCTGGATGTTGTCCTCTGAGAGGGTATAAATGTGAATTTGCTCCCCCGGCAGAAGATCCTTTCTATTTTTATCTTGTAGTCAGCATTTTTGCAGTGCATGCAATGTCATCTTAAAAATTAAAGGTCTAGATGCCTTTTTTTTTTTTTTTTTTTTTTTTTTTTTTTTTTTTAAAAAAACCAAAACAAAAACAAAACAACAAAAACAAATCAAACTTCATTCAAACCCATGTCCTGTTTCTGCTTTGGTCTTACCAGGCAATTATCAGATCAGCCTAAATCCCTTAAACATTCTTCAGCAATGTGCTGCCATTGTCTAGTGTTCAGGCTTTTTGGAAACATTCACAACTCATTTAACAATAAGACCACAAGCTCTTCAAACAGTTTTGCACAGTGTGTGCCTGTGTGTGAGTGCAAGTGCATGCATGCCAGCAAGACAAGGCTTTTTTCCTATCCTATCTCCATGAAGCAGTAAAAATGTCTCTTTGTCGATGATAGCTACAGGACATGTTGGTGACATCATTAGCCTTTCTTCTTCTGAGTGTCACAGCCTGTTTGTCCTTACCAAGGAGATCTTACTTATTAGTAACAAGTGACAGGGGACACTTGGATACTCCATCACCACTGGTGTGTCTTCAGCTGTGAACGGTGTTTCTGTAATTTGAGTGCAGTTAGGTTGATCTGCACCTCTTCAGCCCTCATGTGGTGAACCAGCTAGAGAGGTTTCTGATTTGGTGGTGTGGCACAAGCCTTCAGTGCAGCCTTGGCAGTTGAATGTGTGTTTTGGAGGACAAGCAAGATCTCTGTCCTCAAATTAGTGTGTAGAGAGAAGGACAGGAAAAAAAAAACGCATCTTTTTCTCTGAGCAGAGGGAAAGGTGGCAAGGTGGTGTCATTTTTTTAGTCTCTCTGCAGTGTGGTGTGTTGCCTGGCTGCATGAGAAAGAGAAGGGGTGAAGGCAGAGAGCATAGGGCTGGCCAGCATGCACACTGTCAAGTGAAATGGCTGAGGCAGATGACAAATTGTTTATAGTATGAGAATTGTCCACCTCATTTTCTTTCTTCCATGTGTGAAACTAGTATTTGTGTGCTGTTTCCAGAGCTCACAGGAGCATGGGATCTGTAACCTTGTCAGTCTCTCTTATAGCCACTTCAGGTTTTCTACATGTGGGGTGTTAATAGGAGACTAGGAATAGGAGAGCCAAAATAACTTCATTCATGGGGAGCCATGGGCTGTGAAGTATGGTTTACACCTCTGAGTCTGCTCCAGACTAAGGACTGTGAAAGTAGGAGAGCAGTACAAAGGGCACTGTAACAGACGTAGCCCAGGCAGGGGGCTGTGACACTGTAGGAATCAGGAAGAGGGTGTTCATTAATGATTGTGTTTGTTATTTTTTTTCTTGGGCTCTCTTTTACTTACTGGTGTTACGAATTAACATTATTCATCTGGTGATGTAACTAAGAAGCTTCTTGTTCCTTCTTCCTTGCTAGACAGAAACATGCTAAGACAGAGTAGAATCCTGCTTTAGTTCCTCTACTTTTTGCTGTCGGTTTTGACCCTCTAAAGGACTGCACCTGGTGGAGGAAGGGGGTTGTTTCTGGGTTTTTTTATTTTTGTTTTTTGGTGGGAGGTGTCCACTTTGAATTTATCTTGAGAATTTTGACATACTCTATCAAAGGCTTTGCTGACATACAGGCATGTTAAAGGTTCCACTTGCTCTTTGTGAATTATTACTGTAGCTTTCTCAAACTGTTCTTTGAGAAGGTTTCCATCTGGTTAAACTCAGGCCAGAGAAATATTAGATTGTTCTCTACATTTACATACATACCTCTTAGTGTATTAGGATCAGTCATTCTCTGAATGCCAAAAGAATGGTAGATAAAGAGGGCCAGCTAAAGGGGTAGTTATTTTGGATTGCCCTCAGACCAGTGAAAAACTGGTGTGAGTTGATTTGGCTTTGTTCTGGTGTTTGCTGCTAAGTGAATTATGTCTAGAACTGAATTTACATTATAGGTCCATTTCAATTGCTTACAGCTTCAATCTCTACAAAGGAAACCTTCTGCTTCCATGGGGGAGTGTGTGTCTAAAATACATATTGGATATGATCAAGTTTTCCTGGAGCCTGTAGGCAACTGTAGACATGAAGAGCGTTGTTGTGCTGCAGTTATTCATGCATGGAAAACTTCATGGCAGTGACTGCTGTTGCATTCCAGAAAAATTAAGTGTGCCTGAATTAAGGCAGGCCTGATGCTACGCGTGTCTCTACCTTCTTTTCTCTCTAATTTGTATGTCAGATGCTGCAAACTTTCATCACTTCATCTATGGCATACTTGCATGCGTAGACAGTGGGAGTCTGGTATTTTGAAAGCAAATATTTTTCTCATCAGAGGAACATCTAGAAAGACTTTATAGAATTGTTCAAGTACCCTCTGGCCTGGGTTCAGAGGAGCACACCAGTCTGTACCAAAATCTTTTGTCAGTCCTTTGGGAGTGCAGGGGGACTGGAAAAGCACATGTTAAAATTAGGCATATGCTGCCATGTTTTCCTGAGCAAGCATGCTTCCCAAACTTGGAATCTCAGTAAGTGCAGCAATATGTAGTACAAACTCAATCAGCTGAAATAGGCTGAGGGGTTTAGTTTTGGGGTTTTTGTTTTTATGTTTTGGTGTGGAATATGTAAGAGCAAATCCTTTTGCCATGTAAGTAAGCTTAGTGAATTAACAGAGCTCATAGTACTGGGAATAAACGAATCTTGTGGTCTTGTTTCTAATGGAATGAATGTGAACCATCCAAAGTTGGTTTTGTTTTTTTTTTTCCCCCTGTAGCAGCGTGGCCCGTTTAGGGGGAACCTTCCATCTTTTCTAGTTATTTTAAAATATTGGAAGGCACAGTAAGAACTGATTAGCAGCTGCTTGTAGTGTAACTGCACTCCACCTTCTGCTTGTTTTTTAAATTCCCAGCAATAGAGCCAGAGCCTTCTTTTCAGCCTGGGAATGCTATGTGACCCAGCACATGAAACTGCCTTAAATATAGGTGACCTTTGGCAGTGACCCCTCCCCTCTATTGATCTACTTTCATCCCACAAGCAGAAGGAGAACCAAAGGGGTCAGAAAATTAACACAAAGATAAAAGATCCTGACAACTGAGGTTGCATAGCTAGGTATCCTCATGTGTATAAGAAGATACTCAATGTATGTTTAATAATGCAAAAGAAAACTGTGATTTTTCTGGCTTAAGTAGAAGCCTGTGGTTAGACCCAGTATGCTGCCCTGATGGAACTGTTCTTGTTTTCTGTTCTCCTTGGCTAGTAGCAACAGTTTCACACTGGTGACAGTTTCTGCCTCCTGTGTCCTGAAGAGGCTGCAGTTTTGTTGGCACAATTGTCAAAAGAAAGTTTATAGTGATCTCTTTGCCTTGAGTCACTGAGGTATCTCAGTGTGGTAATGCTTTTAAATCCGTGTTTAATATCTGGAGTCACTACCCAGGGTCATTATGGGAGGATCAGGCACGGAGGTTTTTATAGACGGATACGTGTCTGTGATTTGGAAAGGGTGTGATGAGAGGGGTAATGGAATACTGAAACACAACCTGGCCTCCTCATGTGCTGAACATGGTCCCTGATTCAGCAAAACCTGCAAATGTTGTGCTCCATGGTGACCTTGAAATACCAATAAATTCCACATTGTAATTTTGGGGGCGAGGAAAAGGAAGAAAAAAAAGTATTTGACATAACGCTAGGACTCTAGGTTTGGGGTTTTTTTTTTCCCCTTTAGAAAATGTCTTCGAGTAATTGTATTAGTTTTATTTCCAGTAGAATATTTTTATTGAAGAATTCTGTGAAACCTTTTGATGCACAGAACCGTTAGATAACCGCTTAAAGGACTTGGTCATGCAGTGCCACATAGCTTTATTTAAAGCATCTTGTCAGAAGTTTTGGTGAAACATTTTCTGTCTCTTCTCTGCTCCATCTCCCTGGTATTTGCTGATTCATCTAAACTGCTGGGTTTTTTTAAGAAATTATTTAATTGCAGTGGAGTGGTACTGTCAGAGCCTCTCTTGGGTTCTCTCATATTTGCTTATCAGTGCTAATCCTGCTAGGCTTGGAGGAGTGGGAGTGTAATCTGCCCTCAGCAGAGTGCTGTTAGCCTGGCAGGGTTCCTGGCTTTCACAAGAGCTCTCTAGAAAATGACAATTCTCATTTTGTGGTTGTTTAAAGAAAACTGCACTGCTGAATTGTGAAGTTTAGCTCCAGTCTTGGAACTGTGAGCAAAACAGAATCTGCTTTGCTGTTAATTGCCCTCTCAAGTCATTTCAGTGTTTTTTAAATAAAGAAAAAAGAGAAAAAAAAGAGGGTTGTTTTTTCACTTTCATTTGTATGCTTTGATCCTGTAGCCTTGTATCCACACAGAGCTTTTGTTTCTTTGCTGCAAGATCAAGATGTGAAGGATATAAACCAAATTTTTTCTCTAGCCTTTTGTACTCAGCTTGGATGCAGAGTCCATCTGAGGAGGCTTCCTCTGCCTGCTTCTCTCCCTGTCAGCAACAAGCTGGAGTCAAAACTTATTCCACCAGTCTTGCTCCCTCTCTCCAGATTGGCTACTGCAGCTCGGGTTTTAGAGGTGTAATTTCTTTTTTTTTCCTCTTTTCTCCATTGGAGCTGATTTGGAGACGGCATGTCTCGGGAAGATCATGAGACTGCTTTTACTGTGTGGCTTGCTTGGGAAGTTAGTGCTTTGTGAGTATTTCATTGTCCTGTATGTGAATATCCTTTGTGTGCAATAGCAGGATCTATAAGTTGTACAGTGTGCAGTAAACAGGAACATCAGCTGTGGGTTTAAACATGTATCCTGTGCACTGCTTCTGCACTGAGCAGCTTGCAGGCAGAAGAGCATTGCTGCAGATGTACTGCAGCAGTCCTACCATCTTTGCCACCTCTTCAGCATTCCAGGTTGGATGAAACTTGGACTGGTTACCCTGACTAATCAGTTAAACCACAGGACCTGGTTAACCTCAGTTATTATCACCTGATTACTTTCCAAACTCTGCGGCCTATGGAGTACTGTTAGAACTTAGAGGTGACTATGCATGCTTAATTTGCTTCCTTTGTTTCATCTGAGAAAATGCTTTCAGGTTTCTTTTCCCTTTTTTTCTTTTTATTTAAACTTTCAGACTTTCTAGTGGAATGGACACTAAGCTCAAGAGAGGTCATCTCTGATTCCCTTATGATTCAATTAATAGAAACTTTGTATTTTTGGGGTTTTTTTTCTGAAATATTTGGTACTTATCAGAGGGACCCTGTAGGATATAGGATTATATGTGCCAATGAGCATGAAGGTTTCAAATCCAGAATATATGTCATGTCATCTAATGGAGTGTGACTGAAGCAGGGATTTGACCCGTGAGTTTTGTGTCTACCAGATCTGTTGCTGACCATTAGATTTACATCGGTGTAGGCTGAAAATTGTCCTTTAAAAACACCTATTGTAGGAATTAGTCTCAAATACATTCCTTAGGGTTGTGTCCCCATTATTATTTCAGTAGGGGTCTCTCTTTTCCTCAAACCCATACATACTGCTTATCAGTCTCCTTTTCCTGAGGCCAACATTGCTTTATCAATTTATATCAGGAAAAGATCTGCCCAGTGTTCCTTATATGCACTTGTAAAAAATTTCCTTTACTTCCGTTGAGTATAATTATTTTGTATAGATCTGTGTACTCTAAACTGTATGTGGTCTTTGAGGAAAGAAAATGCAAATATCGTAATGTTTTTGTGATTTGTTTTTCCATGCATTCCTGAAAAGCAAATATGATTCTTTATGCTCATCTGAATAATTATTCTCCCTTGCAAGAAGGTAATTATTGCTGCTATTTTTTTTTTTAATAAGAAGACATCCATCTTCTATTTCCCCCATCTTTCTTTTCAAAAAACTTCTGAAAATCCTTTTTAAGTCATTGAACAGGACACCTGTCAGCCAACTGTGAGCTAAGTTTCTATAATTTACAGAAAGACTGCTCGTAAAGTGCTTAAGGCTCCAGGGACTTGGGTACCACCCAGTGCATAACAGATTAATTTCATGGTGTTTTTCTGCATTTGCCCAAATTAAAAATATGAGAGTCTGTGCTTTGTTTGTTTTAACTTTTTGAATTAAATTTCTTCAGTTAGTTTTGTGCTCAGGTTTGGAGACTCAGCATTTTCCAAACATCTCTATATTCCTCCAAGTTTGATACCAGTCAGAAACTCAAGCCTCTTTCTCTGCTTATATTCCGTCAGTCCCTGCTGCAACAGGATTTGTTTCTGTAACATCTGTTCATCACCAGTTTTCTCCACTTAGATGTCACCCTTGTTTGCATGTTTCACATTGATAGTTTCTGCATGACATGTTACTGCTGAATGAAATGTTCATCTCGGTGACTCTTGGTTTGTGTTCACCACTACTTTGTATAGTTTTGGTCCTTCCTCTTGGGATCAATGTTAAAGGATTCCCATGGCTTCAGGAATCTCTCATGGTTGTGCTTTAATTAAACAGTTCTCAGCAATTCAGTGATACAATTCAAGATTATTTTAAGTTTAGCCAAACCAAGTCCAGATCTTCTTTGAAATCATTCTCTCTTCTTCTCTCTACATCCTTCTAGCAAGAACTGCTAAGAGTGTTCCCCCACTCCTGCAGAAAATTGCCATGAAAACAATACTTCTCAAACCTGCTGAAAAATAAAAAACCCGCAAGTGGAAAATTCCGGGCCAGAAAAAAATAGCTACAACAATAGTTCAGTGACTCAGAACTTCTTGACACACTCTAGGGTGACTCAATAACCTCGATGGGGTTAGGCTGCAAATTGGTGACTTTGCCTGTAGCAAGTTTTGCCATTTATAAAATGTCTCCCTCTAGTTCCCACGGTGATTTTTACATGCAATCTACCAGAAACTCTTCTTAATTATTCTGCCTTAAAGCCTGTTTGTACTGCTGGTACTACCCAGGAGATAATCTGATCATCATCTTGATGGCTGAGCTACAGTTTCTGGACTTTCCAAGAAATTTTGCCACCAAGTCAGTGCATGTATAGGTTTTGTTGGTGTTTTTTTATTTTTCCTCTTCAGTAAGTTAAGATGGGGCTTCACCTGCTCTGCACTTAGCAGTTTAATCAAAACTACTCAGGTCAGTGAAAAGGGGGTGTTCCTGAGAGAATTTAAATTTACTTGTTTAAAAGGTTATTTTAAGGTGGCTGTATCAGCTTCTGGGGTTTCTGTGCACTAATCAGTTAGGTTAAAATTTCTTCATTTTATCATGATAAAAAGGAATTCCACAAATGAAGAAGTAAGCAGTAGTATGTAACAGAAGAGCAGATAATTTTTGTTTGAGATTGTGTCATGGTTATAATCTGTTCCTTCATATACTTAGTTGACTCAACATAGCAGTTATTTGAGGAATTAAGGAATATAGTCATAGCTGGTTTTTCTTTTCTGAGATCTGGTACAGTGGTTTGCATGCACTTGTTCTTGAGGGCTAACAATGCATCTTTAATACAGGAGGATAGTTTGCTAAACATTTAGTAGCTATTGCTCAGTTACATCCCTCTTCATTCTACCATATTTTTGCAAACTGAAGACTATGTTGAATTTCTGGCCGGTTTGGCTCAAATAAGACTGAGTCAATGGTGTGACCAAGGCCAAAGCAGAAGACAGTCTGAATTAGCTGTTGTTACCTGCTGACATCAATCACTTCAATAGATCATCCCTGTGGTGCCTTGGCTAAGTAAAGTCAAGCTGGAACAACCTACGTTTCATAAACTTTTCAAAGGCTGTTCTGCAATTGGGTTTAAATTATTTTGTTCTTGCTGCCTGTCCTTTTAAAAATCATTGTGATTACACTGCTCTCCTTGTGTTTAAAGAGAAATTAAAGGCAAGGGCAAGGGCAGAGTACTCAGATGGAATTTGTAGACTCCAAATGCAGGCTATCTGCTTTTCCTGAATTTGTCCCATAAAGGAGGGCTGATCTACAACAGGGCTTCTTCCAGAGACCATGCCTAACTCATATATACAACTTTTCCATTCTAGAACTAATTAGTTTTGGTTGAGTAGCTCATCAGCATTAAGTAACAATAAGAATCATATTTCCAGGAACACTTTCCTTGTTACAGAAAATCAGACTCAACTGTGAAAGTGTGGTTACTAAACCTAGTTACTTTTAACAGACCGTTTTGTTCAGGACTTAAGAGCTTTCTGCAGAATGTCTTAAACATAGCTGACTGGGCAACTAGATTACATTCAGAGAAGACTAAAATTCTATGACTAAAGTTTTATTGCATTTTGATTTTAATGGAAAGGTTTACATATTCTGGAAAACTTCGTAATATGGGGCATAGTTCAGCTAACAGAGAAAGGTTTAAGAATCCTCCTCCCTGGAGTCTTTTAAGAACACACAGGCTGGCCATAGGATGTCTCTGTAGAACAGAGCTGGGGATGGCTCTGAAAATACTTCCAGTTTCACACTTCCTGTGGGCCATGTAATCTGTTTAGTCCATTTATGTTACACAAGCTTGCAGCTGATTTCAGTTACAAAATTTTTGCTTGTGCTGACTAGACTTTGATCTTCAGGTTAGAGGCAGATTCTATAGACAGTGCCTCTCTCCCTGCAAATCAGCCCAGTGTCTAGTTCTTCATGAACCAACCATCTGGATAGTTTCTACCACCTCCTAGTCCCCCTGTACAACAGAGAAATTTCAGCCCTTCACCTTTCCTGTATTTTTTCCTTTCACTCTCAATGTCAGAAAATGCGTATTTTCTGCTAGTTTTCAACCACCAGAAGGCTGTTTGCCTCCATATCCTCTTATTCAGCTATTGCTGGAAAAAAAGAAGTCACAAAAGCTATTGCTGACCTGCTTTCCAGGAGGATATGAGGATCTACATCTTTCTCAAGGTCCAAATTTGAGGATGTTTGATCACTCTTGGACGATGGGCTTCTGTATATTCTGCCTTTTTGCTCTCTTGAGAATCTCCTGCTGCAGTTTGCTTTGATTTCACACTCTGTCCATTTACAGTCAGGAAAGACTTCAGTAAAATAAATTGGTTCCCCTGGCTCACTGTGAGACATGTTTCTTTTGAACGGTGTCATGTTCTTTGTGACTTGTTTTCTCATTACTCAGAAAAGAAGGGGAAAAAGGTGAAGACCTTATGCTTTTATATTTCTCAGTTGACTCTTTGCTTTTCATTTTAACTTTTACTTCTTGTCTTTCATCATTGTACCACCCAAATGTGCTTAGGTCAAAACTTTTCACCTTTTTTTTTTTTTTTTTTTTTTTTTTTTTTTTTTTTTTTTTTTTTCCTTTTTCACCTTTTTGTGTTCAGGCTTCCCTGCAGAATCAGTAGCTTCTCTCTGCAACATAATGACAAGGAAAAGCAGCAGCTGAGTAACCAATGAGCCTCATCATATGATCTTTTGCTTTCAATTTTGTTGCTTTGACTGTCTAGCATCATTTACATACCAGGAGAATGTATACAAGACGAGATTGACCCACTGAGGCTTGCCCTTATTAACCCTGAAAAAATCTAATCAACTGATCCATCACCACTGTAAAGTAACAAGTTCAATTGGTGGCAGCAGCTTCTGGTTTCTTCTACAAATATGCATTCAATTTTTCTTTGAACTCTGACCACTTTTTTATTTACCTTTATTACTGGGTGTGTTGATTTGTTGTTCATCTCAGCTACCTAATAGGTAGAAAAACTTTGCTCTGTGTGTTGTAGTCTCATTTCTAACTTTTCTTTGTGTCTCCTTCATAGCACCAACTTAATTAGAAGAGCTTACTGACATGAATTTGACTTCTTCTAGTGCACACATACCACGATGTTCACACAGAGAAGCTGTGCTCACTTATTGAGATGATTCTGGTATACATGGATGTATCTCTTCACTGCAGAGTTCATGTGTTGTCCATGGTCATGTAAGTCCCCTTTCAGCCTGGAAAGGTAGAGCAGCTGCAGTGGTGAGTAGCAAGAGGGATGGGCACCATGACTTTATTGGCCTATCTTGTCTTGGGCTCTCATTGCTGATCCAGTCAGCTCAGGTTTGAACTTTGACATTTCTGTCTGAAGTGATCATCTGTGGTGTGCTCAGGGCATAAACCATAGCTCTGGGCAAGCTACAGTGAAGAAAGACCAAAAATTTTTTTTCCATTTTTCCTCCATTCATTTAGCAATATAACTTCCTTAATTTACAGAGCCTTCAGGAACTGTGTATACTGGGGGAGATTTTCACTGACATCTCAAACTAATGAGGGTCACATCCCAAGGAAAAGTGAGAAGAGTGTTGTGTAGATTTAATGTCTTGCAGCTCTGCAAAATTTTACTGGTTTCCTGGAACCATTGTCTCATGAATGTCCCTTGCTTTAAATCAGGGATAGTTTATGGATAAATAGTAAGTCCTGTTCTGACTGGCTGTATTGGTGCACTGTGGATCATAGTCTGGGTTTCAGCTGGAGCTGGGGGAATTATGAGAAGAAGGCATAATAATAAAAAGAGAAAATCTGCTAATCTGGGCCAGCAGTTTTTCTGGGCATCACAGGTTTCCAGTAATGCCCAAGAATAGTCTCACCTTAGCTGTACTCAAATTTGGGCCAAAACTTTAGTTCCTGTAAAAAGGGCATGGCTGCACAAAGCCTAAGTACCTGGGCCAGGATGATCCAAGGCAAGATCTGACTCCCTGATTTTACATTTCCTGGTTGCTGTGCATTGCACTTAATATATTTCAGGCAATATGTTTCCTATTTGCATAATTGTTTAGATTTTGAACAATCCTATATCTGAGCAACAATGTGTACTTGCTTTTTAAAATATTTGTCTTGATATGTTTCCCAATTTCTGGTCCTGGCACATCAAACTCAATAGAATATATTCTGGTTTTGGGAAGCTGATGGTGATGTAATCTATGTAGCTGATGTCTCTGTTTCCTTCATGGCTCCACTGAATTTGCTGCCTTTTATTTTATCTCTCATAAGCTCGAAAACAAAGGACAGATGATTATAGTAAGTTTGGGGTTTTAAGGCCCTTGCTGTGTTTTCACGTTTTATGATTTTCTTACAAAGTGGCTTAGGTAGGATATAAGTCAATAAGACATAGAGATAAGAGGAACAGCCTCCAGACTCAGTGTCTGCCTGTCAGTCAGGAACAAAACGTGTAGCTTTAATGTGGAAAGGGATCGTTACTTTAAAGAATGATTTTGAGAACATTGTCCCTTAAATTCATTGCAAACATGAGCCATGCACCATTAGCAGGTATATTACTGATTCTGGCATAAGGGTGCTCCAGGTGCTGAGAAAAATTGCCTTCTATCAGGGATGTATGAAGCTGAGCAAACTGTTGTCACTATTGAGTGACTTTGTGAATCTGATGTCACATGCACTCCCCTGGCCGTACAGTAGCAGGGGAGCTCTTGTGCGTGGCTATTCTGTATCACTGACACTGACTTAACAGCTGATGGTTGCAAATTTTTTGGGAAGCCCCAGCAGAAAAGCTATGGGAGTACACAAGTCTTGTCCAAAACAATATTTTCAAGGAACTCTAAGCTTGTACAATAGTTGTCGATGCTAATTTGTATCCATTTAAACAATGTTTGGTCTCCTGAGTTTTCAGCTTGCTTCTGCAAGCACAACAGTAAGATGCTGATGAACTTGGACTTGACCAGTCCTCTTTGTGATAAACAGAGTAGAGGCAGGAAACTGCAGATTGACAGTGATGGAAAAAATGTGCCAATGCATCCATAAAATAATGAATTTTTTTTTTTTTATGGAACAAAAGGAGTTTTATTTTTTTACACTTATTTTTTCAAAACCCAAGGTGTTGTTAAATTGCCTATTTTAAATAAAAGTGTATTGAGCTCCCTTTTGCCTATTTGCTGTCCACTTCCACATGTTGGCATGCTCTAATAGACTGCTGTTAATAGCAGTAAAGGTTCATACTAAGAGAGCAAGAAGATATTACTGAACTGTTTAGTTATGCAGCATCAACTCTGCTATTGGAAACATGGACTTACCCTCTTGCTGGTTTCTGAAAACAGGTGCTGATCAAGAGAGTCAATGCAATAAAACATTTTTCTACTATATACTATTTCTTTTTAAATATAATCTAATTTAATTTGGTATTTTTAATTGCCAGGCCTACCTATACGCACATAGCAAGAGCAGAGCATTCTTTTTCCCTGCAAGAATAGAATGCCATCTTCTTAACAACACACAGATTCTCTTACGCTCTAAGTAATTTTTCAGCCTAGGATTTTATGGGAAATGATGGAAAATACTGAAGAAAAACAACAGCAAGCAAATAACACTTGGCAATACAGTTTTTCTAATTTTTTGTAATTAGCTGGAAGTCAAAAGAACAGATGTCAAAGAGAATTATTTTCTTCTTCTTTGTTCTTTTCCTTAAATAATCTAATGTAGTCTTTTCAAAAAGCTAAATGAAACCAAAGTCGTATTCAGGCCAAAAGTCAAGCAGCCTTCTTTGTTTAAATGTCCTAAGTTAGTGGAAAATATAAGACACTGTGAAAGAACCTGAATTGTTAGAGGCTGTATTAAGAATGGAAGAGCTCTAATTGAGTGCAATAACACTGTAGGGATGGGTTAGGGATGTCTGAACAGATGCTGTTCAAGTAGATGTCATGGTCATGTGCTTGCTTTACAGTTTTTGTTACTGGAAGCTGATCTATGACAAATGCAAGCCCTGTTCATTTTGACCCCAGTAATGTCTAAGATAAACACTTCCAGAGTCATAGGTGAATGGCCACATGTGGCTTCTGTTGACTGGAACCTCTGTATGAGCTTCTGGGTTCAGTTTTTGGTTTGTTTTGTTCCTGGGAGTATGGAGTTGTGCATGTTCTGCCTCATATTGGTCTTTTGTGGAGACCACAAAAAAACCCACATTTTCAAGTAGGGGCCTGAGAAAAAGACACAGAAACATTGTATTCCACAGAAACAACAATATTCAAGGTCAACTACAGATGATATGACAGATGTAAATGAAGGCAGGAGAAGAAATGTGGTCTGGAGACCAAATATGTTGTATAAATTTAGCCCACAATGGACATGTTAAGTTCAAGTAATCACACCAATCCCATACTCTATAAAGCTCAGTTATAAATTTTGATACCATTCCAGTGGAATTTGTAACCAAAGGTTGAATGTAGTCCTAGCAGTATTTTTCCATAATGCAACAGGAACAATATAGAGCAAATAAGAATCAGATTTATGGTTAAGTTTAGACATTGGAAGGGGGGGGAAAAAAAAAGGCAGAGTCATTGATCCTTGCCATGGAAATCTGTAGTCTGTGTGTTCTTGTTAGATGTGACCTACAACAGCTCATGTTCTCTCCCCCCCAGCCCTGCTTTTGTTGTTGCCATACTTGCAGGCTTTGAAAAAAAATCCTGTGCTAAGAGGTCAAAAATCGTACACCTATATACCATAGGTGTAACTCAAGAATTACTTTAGTGTGTTTCCTAACCCTTCTTCATTGGCTCCTGGCACTTGATTTATGACAGCACACAGGTCAAACTTGTCTCTGATGCTTGACTGGTCATAAACTCCTTTTTGCACAAGGAGGAGAGGAAAGTATTAGCACTTAATAAATTATAAAATGAAAGAACACTAAGAGTAACAATATCTCTGATTTTAGCTCAGCTTTGAACCCCCCCGATGTGAGGCTGAAGAATTGCAAGAATTGTGGCTGGAGAAATATGAGGCCACCTCTACCCCTGAGCTTTCTTGGACCTTGGCTAGCTTCATCTGAAAGTGGGCTGACCACTTCACTGGCTGTTTTCAGAGAGCAGCAGATGAAAATAACTGGGAATTACATTTCCTCTTTTGGCAACACCAACTGATGTTGCAGTGTGTTTAGGCTAAGGGTGGCTTTTTTTCACAAATGGCCTTCAAGTTTTCGTGACCCAAGATGTCAACACTTATCTTGGAATTTAAGATGGAATTTTCTAAAGAACCCTGTATGGGTCCAGCTCTGTTCCTCTGAAGGTTGGTGATGATACTTCTATTGATTTTTATGGGAAACACTTGCTGAGATAGAATATCTCAGAGTCTTCATAGTTTCAGGGAGACAAAATAGAGATTCATTTAAATGCTGGCTTTTCATCTCATCTTTCCTTTTGCTTTTGAGCTCTGTCGAGTTGTTTGTTTTCAGCTTATTTTCTCACTGGAGGAGTAATTGAGGTTTTTTTTTTTCTCAAGTCATCATGATAGAAGCTGAATAAATAGAGCTGCAGAGAGCTTTATCCTGAGTCTTTCTTTTCACAGTGCAGAAGAAAACTGCAGGCTTAGGATCAGATCCAAAGTGGACAGAAGTCAATGGGAGAATTTCTGTTGATTTCACTCAAATTGGGATTGGAATGGTTCTTGTAAACTAAAAATCTTCCTGTACAAAAATTCAAATGTTGAGCTTTGTTCAGTGTCATTTTCCAGTAGTGTGGTAAAATCAGAAAATTACAGTGAATTGGAATGATAGAAAGGGGTCAAATCCAATGGTTAATGGACTTTTCACTGTATCCTTATTCCTACTAAAGCCTGGAAGACTTGCACTGATATTAATGTGAAGTTTGAAGACCAAAGGGTGGATAAAAGAACCAAGATCATGATATTTACCAATACTCTTGAGGGGTGAGTGGATGGATGCTATTAAATCTCCTTGTTGGGCTGGATGTTTACATTGTGTTTCAACAGCTGAACTGGTTGACTCTACTCTTTAAAAACAAACAAGCAAAAGCAAACAAACCAAGTTTTGGTATGTGCCTGGAAAAGGATTTAATACTGTTTTGTACTGTTTCCTCTGAATACATTTGGTAGGATTTTCAGACAGATCTGCTGTTTGGTAAGTTTATGGAGTTGGGAAGCATTGCTCTTCAAGGATGAAAAATGAGTTTGCAAATCTCATACTGTGATTCTGCATATACTGAGGCTCTGTCTGGGGAGGCATAAGAGTAGATGCTCATTTTGGCATCCTGTTAGCTTTACCACAGCTTGGAGGAGCTTATTCAGCAAATCCTGGCTGTATTTATGCAGCTCTGAATGTGTTTTCTTGTGTCAGTTTTGATGACAAAACAGGAAACCAAGTGAATTTTGTCTTGATGGCTCAGAGATGGATTGGGTCTGCATTATTAACCG
Organism: Florisuga fusca; assembly: GCA_038090715.1. Classification (NCBI taxonomy): domain Eukaryota; kingdom Metazoa; phylum Chordata; class Aves; order Apodiformes; family Trochilidae; genus Florisuga; species Florisuga fusca. The sequence goes on along the minus strand of JAAWXA010000015.1, from coordinate 6,929,323 downwards.
AAAGGTCAAGGTCTATCAGTAGAGAATTCTTTTCTCTAAAGAAACTGTTTGTGCTGAATGGTATGACTGTGTCTTCTGAAGAGGATCTGGAAGCCAGTTGCCCATCTACATCAGTGAGTTGCAGTGGTATGATACAGCACATGGTTTTTCATCATGCAATGAAGTGGTTGTAAAAGCAGTTCTACTTGTAAGTCTCAGTGATTTTGGTTTTTTTGAGGTGGCTTGAACATGGAACAAAACCTGATATAGTCACTAAACAAACTACCCTTACAAAAAACCCCACTCTTACTAATGTCTGTTGTCTTCCCTGTTTCCTTAATTATAAGATGAGATAGAACAGGTTAATTTTGTTTCATGGTCAGAATTTAAGTATTGTCTTACCCGCAACAGAGAACTTTTAAGGCACCAGAATTTAATTGCATTTAACTTAAGGTGTGTGAGCTCTCATCTAACTGAATTAAGACCCTCTTAAGTTGCTATGATATAGTTGCAAATGTTTCTAGAGGTTTAGATAGGTTTAAACACGTATCTAATTTTATTCAATATACTAGATCCAACTTGGAAGTATGTTTGGGAAATTCTGTTACAATTTTCAAAGGAAATTTCCTCCTAGTCAAGTCATTTCTTGCTGTAAACTATAAGTATTTGAACCTCAGTGTTCAGATGGGTACTGCAAGATTATGTGGAAGGACAGGTGAAATATATGAACCAATTGGATCTTTCAATTCAGATGATGGGAAAATGTATTTCACAGAAAAATATCCATGTGCAGCACATTACTTAATTTTTGTCCAAACCAGATCTTTGGATTTTTAAATATTAAAATATATGTAACATAATTAAAAAAAAAAAAAATCAATGTTTTTATTAGCTCACTCTCCTCTGTTGAGAACAGTGTATACCTAAAAATTGTGTATTTCCATGGCCAATGGGGAGTTAGTTCCACTGAGGACAGAGGAAACAGCTTTCAGAGGCATGGAGAGATCCTCAAGGGCTATACCTGAGCAGCTCTGTCAAAACATCTTAGCTTTATGGACCATATATTTGATGGGATTGCAACATATGGCTTATAGGTGTAGTGTGGACATTGGTAACAGTGCAAAATGGGGAAAAGACTGCAGGGAAAAAAGAAAAAAAGAAAAAAAAAAGTTATATTCTGACTAATCAGTTCATCAGCCACTGTGCCACATCTTTTGCCATACAGCCATGTTCTTCCCAGGCACAGAGATTCTCACATGACATGAGATCTGCCCAGGGTAATCAGTCCTAGAAGTCACATTATACAAAAAAGCAAGAGATGAATGCAGGTTTTATTCATCTTACAGTAATTTGTTGTCTACAGTTTTTCTGTGTCTTGTACTGCAGAGTTTGTGACTGCAAGGTTTCCCAGTCCCATCTCCGGGGTGGCTGCTTGGTACAAATTAAAGCAGCAGTATGGGCACCTTAGGTGAATGGTGATATCTAGAAAGCTGCCAGGGAAATTGCATGTGTAAACCAGACAATAAATGGACCAGCATATCAATTCCCTTGGCTAAAGAGAAATACTCAATATTTCCTTGTCCTATTCCCTGCTATCTCATTGAAATACTCAAGTTTAGTGAATTTTCCTTGTTTCTTAAGGGAAAAACTGTAGGGTTGTCAGGATGAGGCCATGGCCATTATCTGTGGAAGCTGTAGCCTTTCACTCACACAGAGAGGAACTTGATTTTTTGGGTGGAAGTCTACAGATACTGTACAACTATGGAATCACAACTGCTTGCCTGAAAAAGGTTCTGTGCACCCTCCCAGTAAATCCTCGTTGGAGCTGCTGGGGACACCAGGTCTCAGTTCTGCTCATTGAAAAATTGTGGGATATGTTTACTCTCAGGCTTGTGAGCAGTAACTTCTGATTGCTGGGAAGCAGTATCCCATGAGGGGCTTTTTCTGCAATACCTGTGAGGATACCATTAGGGTTTTTTTGTTATTGTTGTTTTGTTTGGGTTTTTTTTGTTTCTGTTTTGTTTTTCTGTTCAGTGACATTGTATGGGTAAATGCTTATTTTATTATAATACATCATTGCTTATTTTTTTCAGTTTTGTGAAAGTCTTCATTTACTTAACTAGAGATTTTTGGAAGTTAGGAGGGGACTTGTGGGTCTTTATTAATGATGAAGTTTAGCTTGCCCTGAATACTTTTAGACTGAGAAGTAACTCTGCTATAAGAGTTCTTTGCTATTTTCATCACTTTTCCTGTATGGTCTTTACATTTCATGTAGTTACAGTTGGAAGGAGGTAAAGCAGAACAAGATGAAGAACATTTTTGTCTGGAGAGTCCTGTATTACAAGGATGCACTAAACCCCACCTGTATTAGATGAGCTCCAGTCTTCCATGCTGATTATTTTCCCTTTGTTTCCTGGATTAGTTTGTAGGTTGTAAACTAAGTAGCATTCTCAGAGTCATTATTTTTGTACTTTCTTTCTGAATGTGAAATTTTAATTGCCACAGATGAATACTTCCTTCACCCACTTCTAATGATTCTGATGAGGTCTTGCTTCATAGGCATACAAATATGAACTATTATAATGGACATGGTGCAGTAGAAAGTATCCCATTATCAATGACTACTTGAGAATTTAGAATTGCAATGCAAAAATCAGGTGTCACTGGAGTCAATTGAAGCTCTCAGGATTTTCTCTGTAACAAGGTAAAAGAATTGCTGACTGCTCCTTCCAAAGAGATGTCTCTTTGTGATAGATCTTTTCAAGTAGGAACTGACAGTTCATTCTTGGGGCATGTTAAGAGAGGCAGGCAGTGAACAATTATGAGAGAATGACAAATTTCAAAGGAACTTCATCCTAGCTGACCAAGAATTAACATCTAGGACTCAGTGTCCAGGCAGCTCTCTGTGAGAAAGCACTGATGCTATGGGATGTTGCAGCAGTCTATAGGTGCATCTGTAGGTGTATAGTTGACCTCCAAGAAATGAAACAAAGATGGTGTGTGAGCCAAATGCCAGCCTCTGTGAATTCTTCTTAGGATAGTTTATGGCAATAATAGCAAATTAGTCTTTATAAGGCTCTTGGGAGGAAGGCAGGTGTCAGCATTTCTCTCCTGTCTGCAGAGAGGGACTCAGCTGGGCATCAGAGCTTACCTTTCTGCTGCCCGGTGCTGCTCTCATGCTCAGCAACATCTTCTCAAGGCACAAGTGAAGTTAGGCAACAGAAAACCATATGAAGAACTCCATATAAACACATCAAGTTATATTCCTAATCTGGTTGAGGGAAAAGAGAAAGTTGTTTTACTGTACCACTATTTGGTTGAGAGCAAAGTAGGGAACTGACAATCCTTAAGTGGGATTGCTGGCAATAACACAGGAGGGGATCCATTATAAATACCTGTGTACTTGATGGAAACAGAAGTTCTTCCTTTATCCTCATGTCTCCAGTGGAAAAGTTCTCTCATAAGAAAGTTTTTGGAAGTTACAAATTCATTACTGACTCTACACAGTTGACAGTTAAACCTGTTGAAGGACTTATAAAGAAAGTATAGCATAGAATTGCTGAATATCTTCAATATATCCTGGATATTACAGATAACTTCCTAGAATCAGATTAAAGAATTATCTAATGAGAAATTTGCCACTCTCTTTTTCTGGCTTCCATCCTCCCAGCTGCCAGATCCCATCAGGGTGTTTTTGCTTTAGCATTTCACATTGCAGGTGCTACAGTGCCACACACAGGCCAAAGTGCTGCACACCACCAGCAGTCCCAGCACTGTGCTGAGCAAAGCCAAGCAATGCCTCATTCACCTTGGAGTTGCTCTGCACTGCTACAGCTGGCAATGAGTTTATGGGAAATCCCAGAACTGACACTTGGTTTGGTCAGTTAGGGGAACACCACCAGATGGGCTGTGTAGCAGTCAGTGCTCTTCCTGAACATGTACAAGGGACTACTGAGAACTCAGAGCTTTCATTTTGATCTCTAAAGAAGGTATGCAATCATCACAAGATGAAAGGCCAGCAAACCTTGCAAATTTAAGCCTACATCTTCATTATAAAGATCAAACGTCACAGCCATTTAGTTTCAACGTTTTTCTGCACAAGACTTAAATAAGACTTAATAAGAGTCAGGTGTACAAGAAGTTTCTTCTCACTAACTGGATTTAAAAAAAAAGTGGGGGAGATTTTTTGGGTTTTTTTGTCATACTTGGTGGTTTGGCCAAAGCAGAAAGTACATCCTTGCACTTGAGAGCAAAAAGTCAGAGCAAGGCAGGAATCATATTGAAGAAGGATGGGAGAGTACCCAGGATCTGCAGCATGGCTGCCAAAGAGCTTAGCTATGTCAGCTTTTGTCTCTAGTGTGTGTTCATACCTTTTGGGTGGCTTGCAGTTGTCTGTCCTTTGGGTTTGCAAAAATTCTATCTGAGTACTTTCAGCCAGTACCACCAGATACTGCTGCCCCAAGGACAGAGCCTAGGGTCTCCGGTTGCCATCCCTCTGCTCTCTCTCCCTTGGCACAAACCTTTCAGCAGCTGCATGGTGAGGGATTGGAGAAGTGATCTACTAAAAAATGTGGCAGTGTTGTGTGTTCAGCTTTCCAAGTCTGTATTTCTCAGGAAAGGTGGGAGGTGTTTGTGACTGGTACAGAATAGGCAGACTAGCATGACATACAAATTTGAAGAAATTTGCCTGGCTTACTAGAGGGTGTGTGGAGATGGCAAAGAACAAAGGAAATATGTTAAAGCCTGCTCAGGAGAGTGGGGAATAGAGTGGCAAATGGGATAAGCAGTTGGCAGAGGTGTCTGAGGAAGGGTTTGAATACATGGAAGCGTGGGATAAGAAAAAGGAGGGGCACACGTTTAAGGAAAGAGAAGGGATTGTTCCTGCTGGAGCAGGCTTGGATGAAAGGAGGGGAGGCTGATCTCTGTCTGTGTGTGGGGGTAAAGGTGTGTGCCTGGGGGGGTGGGGGGGGTGCTAAATGCATGACAGATATCCAAATCCCAGTAAGTGCTCCAGAGTGAGGAAGCTGAGGCTGCCAATGTAGTAGAGTTGTATTTTTTTTTCCTTTACATAAACCTTTAAAACCCTTGTGCTTTTCATGAGACAGAGTAAAATAAGTTAGAAACATCTGGTCAGACCATGTGTCTGTCTGCTCCAGCTTTTTATAGAAGGGAATTTTGTAGAAGGGAAGCAAAAAGCAGGCCAGGATGAAACTCAAAAGTTTTTGGGTTTTGGTTTTTTTTTTTTTCAGTGGTGTTGTAGGTTTTCTGGCTGGGCTGAGTGTCTTGAACCAGCAAGACAACAAAGGCCCAGTCTGACTGGGTAACAGACACTGGCACTGCCCAGGAACTGCAGGAAATGAGGAATATGAGATAGTTGCAGTCTGCTCTGATATAGCATCTTCCAAGTCTTTCTGCTAAGAGAGAGTGTGCCTTGGCAAAACACAGAGGGAAGAACTCTACTTATCTTCATGGCAGAAGGGAGTGTACATTCCATAACCCATGGAAGGAGCACGGTGGATGTTAAGGAGAGGCAGGCAATCCCCATGTAATACATTGAGCTGCCCCAAAAGGACCTAAAACAGGGAGAGCACCACTTTGTGTGATGCTACCAAATGCTTTCCCTCCTGAAAAGTTTTGCAGCCATGCTGCTGGGGAATTTCTGTGCATGCAGTATGCTCAGGGGTTGAAATTTTGTACAGCAGTGTGTACGTGGGGAATCTGCATGGACTGAAAAGGAGAATTACTGTGAATGAATATGCTCAACATGCCCCTGAAAACAGAACGTTTGTACTGGAAAAGCAGCCAGTGTTTCTTTACTTATCTACAATGATGTCACCTGCCATTTGGTTGGTTTGCAGTGTCTGCTGTCCAGGTAGCTCTAGAAAAAAGCCTTGATTGAAGCTGCCTTAAGTGCTAGATCTGATGGGAGACTGGTACAAACTGAGGTGCTGTCAGGCCTTGCTACTTCAGTGTATATGCCAAGAAATGGTTTGGAGCCCTGGGTTAACTGGAAAGGAGCCTTCCTTCTGGAGAGCCCCTTGGGAAGAAGAGCCATTGCCCTGCCCTTTGTCACAGCTGATGCTGTGAGTCAGAAGAGGTGTTTCTGCCTCAGAGGGAATACATCCCCTCTTAGTTATAAGGCAGGAAAACACTCAAGGGGAAATAGCATTGTTTTAAGGAAATCCAGAGTTAATAAATGGTTAAGACTGCTGTGCAGCAGGTGTAGTTTTCTGGCTGATGGTGCTGGAGGATGAGGGGTTGGTCCCTCTGCTGAGGGGCTGGCAGGGATGCAGCTCAGTGGATACACCTTACCTACAGAGCAGCCACTCTGGTCCTCCATGCAGCAAGTCACAAGGATTCCCCTGGCCAATTTTCTTCCTCACTTCTCTCCTTACACTGCAGCTCTTCCTGCTGTTTCTGTTTATGCAATTAAATGACTTTTAAAGCTGTGCTGTGAAAGAATTTATTAGAAACCAGCCTAAGTCCATTTCAGATGTTTCATGCAGGAACTTTCCTTATTCACATCACAGACTGAGGCAAATAAGACAGTCCTTCCCCTTGTCTGGGAGGTCACTGTTCCTTCTTCTTAGTGGAGTGAGGGCAGGAGGAACCCTCAGACACCAGCACCCTAAAGACTGACACTACTTTTGCTGCACATCTCTGGCTGTGCTGAGCCTGTGTTAGGTCCTGGCTTCGGCTGGTTGGGCTGCCCTGAGCAGAGGTCCCCCACCTCAGCTTCTGAGTAGCTGCCTTTGAGACAGCACTAGAAGGACTGGGAAGGTCCCTGCCTCCAGCAGAAACACAGATCCTGCTTTTCTGAGGCTGAAAGACTTTTGCAAAAGCTGTTTCCAGGCTTTTAAGACTTACCTGTCTCTGAATGCACCTAGAAGCTTGGGTGGAGTTTTCCTTCTTCTTCTGAGTGTCTCCCTTCCCTGCACTGGAGGAAAGAAATGGGATTATTTTCTTTGGTCTGACACAAAGACTTCAAAATGCTTTCATTCCTGAAAATTTCTGAGCAGAAGCAGAAAGAGGGAAAACAGTGGTGGGGGGCTGACAAATGTCCATTTTCTTGGATAGAAAAATAAATGTGAAGTGTTTGTGGAAAAAATACATGTTTTGAAAACAAAACCTGGCAGTGTTTTGGAAAAAGTTGCATGCAAGACATGGTTCCTTGAGCAATATTGTTACTTGTTTGCTAAACCATCTCCATAAAAACTTTCTATTGGGGATTTTTGTTTTCTGTGTTGATATGCAAAAAGAATCTGCACCTAAAACTTCAGCTCCTTTTGACAATTTGAGAGGCTGTCGTGCTTCAGCAGTCCAAATAACATGCAGCACATAGAAGAGGTTGAAGTCATGCAGGACTTGTGTACATGTCTGTTTTCAAGCAGTGGGTAGTGCTAGAATGTCTTTGATGATAATAGTGCATATGTGCTCATAGTATTTTTATGTAAATATTATAGAAATACAAATGTTCTCAGTTTTAAAGGACTTATTTCAGCTGCACTGTTTGTCTCTTTATTTGTTAACTAAGGCTTATTCCAGGAGAGAGAGTTGAATCTGTATAAGAGACCAAAATATTGCTTTACAGATGTCACATCTTGTGTGCAGCACAGGGGAAAATGTAGAGTAGATGGGGGCAGGAACAGACACACCCACTAAGGAACATAACTGGTGCATCTCTAAGGGGCACTTCTGTTTATAAGAAGGTTATCTCTGAAGGAATTCCAAGTGAGGACAAGAAGCATGAGCAGGATGCTGAGCAAATCAGTCAAGGGAGAGTGGCAGGAATGGAGGATGGTGTCCAGCAGGTGAGAGAATGAATCTGTATTTGTAACTGCAGAGAGAAAAACTGAAACACATGATAAAATGTTAGCTTATTGAGGCCAACATGATTAAATAATTTGGAATCTCTTAGACAGTTGAGTCTGTTCTGACAAAATCACCTGTCACTTAAATTTAGAATTATTCTTACTTTCTATAGGGCTCATGTGCTAAGAATTCTGCAAATTGATAAAAGTTTTGGCCATTTTGAAAATCTTGAAATATTGTGAATTATTTTTGCTGGGCTATTCTATGACACCACTCCCCCCAAGAGAAAAAAAAAATATTTGTGCACGTGTCACTTGATAATGATGATCTGACTGGTAAATAGAAAACACCCATTTTCTGAGGAGTCAGGGTATTCTAGGAATTGCACTTTAAACCAAAGTCTAGAAAGCAATATCATAATCAAATATTTCATAATTATTAAACGTGGTGTTGTGATTGTAGAGTCTCAATATTAAATTTCCCCAGTAAATGTTGTAAAAGTGCATTCAGAATAACATGTTAATTCTGGTGATAAAATGCAAGATAGAAGATGCCATCAAACAGCCCCATCTACTGTTCCTGTTTGGAGGGTGAAGGCTGCAGCAAGATAAGATTTGCTCCCAAAGGAGTATTTTGACAAAATGGTTTTTGATGTTCTGTGAGCCACCTATAAAAACTCTCCTAGCAGTCCTACTGACTTCTGTAGAAATATGTACATGCTAAGTTTTTTATTTTGATAGTTTTGACACAATTCTACTTCCATAAAGCCTGGAAAGTTTATTACAGCCACTTGTGTATGGCATTTAGAAATCTGGTAATGGCAAAACCCAAGACTTCCTTTAAGAATAATGTATTTGGGTAAATATAGACTTGTTTGCATATTTGTAGTGCTTTTCTAAATTAATACATTCATTAGTACATACAATGAAACATTAACACATACAGTAAAAATACATTAATTAATACATACAATACAAGTTGAATACACTGAATACACGACAGCTTACATACACTGAAAAAATGGCCCATGCTGGTGTTTATTTACTATAATTTTGGGTAATATCCAGCATATTAGACCATTGAAAGTACAGCAAAGCACATGGAAAGTAGGAAATAAGAGGTCTGAGGGAGAAGGGATTCCTTCAGCTGCCAGTGGTGGTGGCTCATGTACCCCTAGAGGATGTACAGATAAAAATGGGATATTAAATGGCACATAAGGAATAGAAATAATGGCCACAATGGCAGAAATTAAAAGAAGTTGTATGTACTCTATTGTTACACATGCTTGGAGTGAGTAGAGGATAAAGACATGAGTAGAAATGATAGTAACCTAGAAGCAAGGTGCCCAGCACTGTCAGCTTTGATAGGTAAGGCTCCTGTGCCCTGACCTCCTTTATTGGATGAGGGATTTTGGTTCACTTCAATGGGAATAACGTGTTGGGGTGAGGGACTAGGACCACTGTATGCCTCTGTGTCCTGCACTTCAGCTGCCCAGAAAGGGCTTAACTTGAGAGCCAAATCTTGATTGAAGATGGAACTTTTGGGGAGTGCACAGGTGTTTGGCAGAGGAATTGTGAGGCAGGACTGGAGGCAATGTGTAACCAGGCACTTAAGCAGCTCAGCCCTGTGTGCAAAATTGCTGATCAGAAGTTGTGTTGCCCCAGCTATTACAGTGCTCATGCTGAAGAGATGGGAGCTGCTGAAGGGCAAGGTGTTGCCATTGGCACTGTACCCTGATTATGCCAGAAGAACAGTGTGGAAGCTGCTGGTGGCAAAGGCAAAGCTTGTTCACATCTGTCTGCAAAAGATTATGTACACATACCCTCAGTCTGGCTTAAAGTAGAGAGGAAGATGTTTGCTGGGAAGTGCAAAACTGGGTCAAAACTCTTCCATACTGGTTAGATGATGGGATTTGGCATTTTTTCAGTTCCTTTTCCAATAGCACATTTATTCCAGATACATATTCTGTGGCTGACATGATGATAGACATTTCATTTCAGAAGATGGCACAAATGCATGTAATTGTTTTATGATGTGTTTACCACTATGGTGTAGTGATTTTCATAGCAGACGAATTTTCATAGCTTTCAAAAAACCCTACAGCATATAACAATACCTTAATGAAACTAGACTCCATTTTTATAAGGCACATACAGTGTGCTCAAAGAGGTCTGTGATCATAATCATGATCTTATGATGTGCTGGGCTCTCCTACATCTTAATGATGGATGAAACATTAACACAAGCATTGGACTGGAACAGAGAATGGCAGAGTAGTAATCTGTACATCCTCCATCTGCAGCCTGTTGCTTTGCTTATTAAAATGACAATTTGTTTCTAAATGAACACCTTTGACTGGCGAGATCCATTGATAGATGATGATGATTACCTGTTTTCAATGTTGCTAGTGCAAAATTCAATACAGAGTGGGTAGGTTAAAAAAAAAAAGCCGTGATGGTTTTATCATACTTAGCCTAAGTATAATGCAGCAATAATTTCTGATAGTAACAAGTAACTTCCAGATTCAGTAGTGGGAAAGTACTCAAAAATAAACTTCCAGATGATATGGAAGTTCATTGAAATCTTAATTGTTCTTTTCCCAACAAAATATGGGGGAGAAAATATAAATGCTTCAATTTAATTTTTAAACTCCTATTCATCTAGCTGGACAGGAAGTGAAGTGTTGAGTTTTGGCTCAAGCACAACATTTTACTTGACCCTCAAATATTTTGCTGAGAGTGAGGACTTAAAGTTTGTTTCAGTGTAAAAACCAAATACTTCTTAGTTTAAATTATCTTATTTTGTTTTTCTGAAAATCTAGTATTTTCACTGCTCTAATTTCACAGAATCATATTCTCTGCTTTCTCAAAGGTGAGTAGCTTAATTAAGAATATTTTGTCTCTATGAACAATTTGGCATTGAAACTTGAGGTTCACACATCGTTGCCAGTAATGTGCCGGTGAAGTAATTATGGAACCTCTTAAGTGTACAAAGAAAGAAGAGCAGTAAATAAGTACTTAGCATGTATTTTTGAGGGCAGGTGTTTTAATCTTCCACTAAATAGAGCAATAATTTCAGCATATTCTAGTGATTACAGATAATAGTTATTCAGGTAATATTAGCTTTTTCAGGTGTGGCATCTTGTTCTAGGTGTTGTAACCTGTCGTTTATTCCTTCAGTGTATTCAGGTTTACTTAGTAATTGCTTTGCTGAAAACCAGATTATATATTATTAAGCTGTCAGCCGTGTTGGGAAAGTGCCAAATAACTCTTAAACAACCAAATGTTACCCCATAAGCAGTGGTGAGGACAGCTCATGCATGAAGCAAGCATTCCAACTTGTTTTCTCTTTAGATAGTTAATATTGGGAAAATTTTTTTAACCAGACCTTTCTGTCTCTTCAACTTGTATGAGGGGCTTGAAAAAGTTGAATTTTTAATTTGACGTAGACAGAAGTACCTTAGCCATGCAAAAAACCCCTCAAACTATTTTGAGTGAAGACTCCATCTCAGCTCAGTGAAGGCCCTCAGCTCAGCGAGCTGTTTCTAGATTAAGGGTTCCCATAGTAAAATGTCAATATAAGTTGTTACACTTTCACAGGCTGTTGGGAAACAGCTCATGGTTGGTGCTTTCCAGAGCCAGAACAGGAATCCCTATTGAAGCTTCTCTTTGAGCAAAGCAGGGGAACTGTCTAACTCCATTTTAACAAAGCTGTGTTATCTTCTATTTTGCACTTAGCTAGGAAGGACAAAACTTACTGGAGATAATGGCCAAAAGCAAAACTGGACATGTGCTCAGAGTTAAAGGAGAAAGTTCTAGACCTAAGTTTTGGGTTGCATTACTATAAACCACTCAGCTTTAAATTTAGTTTATCAGGAAAGCTGGTGTTTTAGTTGTTAATGTGTTTCCCTGACTAGAGAATGATGCAGGGTTTCAAGCATCTGTGTTTATGTCAGTTCTTTGGGGTAGGGGAATTCTATCAGTGCTGTGATACAGCTGGGCAATGGAGACAAGACTCTCCAAAACCACAAAGGAAGTTGGTGGCAAGGTAAAGACTGGGAGTAGGTCTCCAGGCTTGAATCCTAACCCTGAGACTTCTCAAGACCTTTAGGGATGTCAGGGGCCTTGGTTATACACTTACATCAAAAGCTGTCTTTTTTTTTTTTTAAGGTTGAGGCAACTTTGGGTGAAACAACCGAACATCCAAACTACCAGGCTGCCTCATTTGCCAGCTCCCTTGAAATGTTCTTCACTGGAAAAAAGCTGGGCAAAAAAAAGCTGGGAGTCCCTGGCAGCGTGGCTGTTTGGTCAAGCAGGTCCTTGGGGCCTGCTGTGCAGTTCACATTGCAACAGAGTGTGGTCAGTGGGCAGAAAGCAGTAGTGAAAAACATTTGAAGAGTGTTCTTCCCACCCTTCCCTCCTGCTCTGCTCTGCCTGAAGCAACTTGTTTGATTCCATTTTCCTTGTCGGAAAATGACTCCCACTCAAAACAGGATTAGGGAGCTTGGCAAAGGGAGGGTGAATTTAATTATAGGCCAAACCAACATTCCCTTCCCCAGAAATCTTGGCTTCAGTTGTCACTTTTGATGCTTTCTCTCTATAAATGGTACCTGGTTGGCCTGTGTTCTTCCTCATCTGATAAGATGACACCTTTTTTACTACTGTGCTGTTGCCATGCTGTACAGATTTTAGGTATTAATGGAATAAAATAGGCAGCCTGCAGAATGCAATGACTGATGCTTTTAACTGCACAGAGATTGTGGCATTAGGCTGAGATCCCATGTATGTTTAAACGTTTTGAGGCATGTAAAGAATGAGTAAAGTATCTCCAGGCTTTTCTTGGTTGATGGAGCAAGACAGTGTCTCCATTCAGGTGAAAGGAGAACGGAATAATTTTCTGCATGTAACTAATTTTCTCTTCTGTCTGCTGAAACAACCTGAAGTGACAAAGGTCCTAAAGACTGCTGAGATGACTCTAGATGTTAAAGATAACAATTTAATGTTTTGACCCTGATCCTTTAGAAATTATTAAACATCCTTAGCTTTGTACACACTGAAGTAAAAAAAGGATTTGTAATGTAATAAATCATTCTGTGACATTTTTGATAATCTTATGTCATGTAATGAAGGAAAAACAACACAGGATGCAGGGCACATGTGTAGCTGACATGTGTGACAGGGCTAGATGCTGCAGTGTTAAAGATGTCTTTGTTCCTGTTGCTGATCTTCCCAACATCCAGTCACAGCAGGTATGTTGGGTGCTGACACCACAGACTGAGCAGCCAGGATCTGAGCAGCCACAGTGAAAGTGATGCATAAAGCACATACAATTCCCAGTGCCTGTCTTATCTCAGTGTTGCTGGGATTGTTTATGTGACAAACCTTAGCATACTAAAAATGAGGTGCTTTGGTGATCTTTCCCAGTGAAAAGGTAGGAGAGACTGGTACAGTATCTTGAAGCTCTAGGAGACCTGTGGAAGGTACTGAAGGACTCTCAGAAGACTTTGCATTTTGGCTGAAAAATAAAGGGGTTAAAACCTCCAAATGTGAGTATATGTTGTCTTCCTTGACTTCAAGTAGCCTAGGTTGAAAGCACCACTAACTTGGCATTTTGTGAATGTGAACCAGGAGGGACCTGTGGAAAACAGCTTCTTTGAAGAGCCATCATGAAAGGTATTTTCATTAAGCAGGTGCTGTCTTGCCAAATTTGTTTGATAGGACTTCTTATTGTCACCACCCTGCAGTGAAGGTTGCCTTGCTCTGTAGCTACAGATCAATGTTACAAGATTCCTAAGTGTATTTATAAAGCAGTAAACCAACAACATTAGGAAAAGAGAACATGAGCAGCAAGTGACATGTAAAGGAGCGAGAGGAAGTAAAGAAAAAGTCAGAATAGGAATTTACATGGCATTTGGATATTGCATGAGATTCCATTTTAGTACACTGGATAGAGGCAATGAGGGATCAGGATCCTATCCATCAGTTATTACCTGACCTATAATATTTTGGGTGTAAAACACGCTTGCCTAAAAAAGGTCAGTCCCTATGCTGCAACTGAGCTGACAGCAGAAGTGGAGAAGGGTAGCTTGTGTCTTATAGTCCTGTACTGAACAGATATTGGAGTGGGTTTAGCTCTAGAGAAGAGCTTTAAGGCTGAGAAGTGCACTGTGGGGTTCTTCCATGTTCTGTGTTTCTATGGCCTGGTCTAGAGCCTGTATAAAGTAATGAAAGACTCCAAGAATTCAGCAAAGTTGTTGCCAGCTGCTGGCTGAGAAGTCCTGTCCACCAGTTTCATTCTGAATGAAAGCAAAATAAATGCAGAGGAAATAGTTAAATGTTCTTTGTTTCAGCATCCAGAATGTTTGATAAGGTTGCTACGGTAATTTTTCATAAACATAAAAATTGAAATGATTCAACCTTGGAAGTATGAAAAGACTTTCCTTTTGGATATTTTAACTTAATCAAGCTTGCATTTTTCATAGGGGAAATGACTGCACGCAGTCTTTTTTATCAGCAGTAGCTGAGATATACTAAAAACCATTGTAACTAAAAAAAAAAAAAAAATTACTGGGAAATACAGATCAGTAGTGATCAGGTTCAGAGTTTCTGCTATCCAGGACCAAAAAGGGCTAAGCAGGAAGAGCAGTAAAATGACAAATTAACTTTGTGATCCCTTTCATTTACATTTGAAAAAACAAACAACAAAACCCCCCTAACACCATCCCCTTCCCCCCCCCCAAAA
>JAAWXA010000015.1:6900783-6914772 GCA_038090715.1 Florisuga fusca | reverse complement strand
TCCCCCCCCCCAAAAGAAAAAAAAAAATCTCACCCCACAACTCTTTAAAAGCAGGCAACTATTCCCTACTATCTTAATTTACCACAATAAAACTTAGAGCAATTTCTTATTAATTTTAGTTACATTGTGTTTTGTAAGTATAGAATTAATTCAAAGTTTTTATTTGAATTTTAAACTTGACTAATCCAAGAGCATTTAACATCCCTGTTTCAGTGAGTGAATAACCAAGACAAAACTAATTTTATTAAGCCTCATTTTATTTGTTTTTTCTTTGTACCCCATTTTTATCTTCTTCTTCCATATTTCAAGCCAAAGAGCCACAGTTCTATTTACAGTCTAGCAAATGTTTCCTCACATACAGTAATTACAATAAGAACTAAAATTATGCAGACTTGACATTTTCTTTCTTCTGTGCTTTCTCTGTATGGTGGAACAATTAAAATGTGGATGAGTTGAGTTTCATTAATTTTGCTACTAGGAAGATACTAGGAATTCTGAAGTAAAGAATGTTACTCATTGGGGCATATACTGGATCTTTTTACTCATGGATCTTTCAGGTATAAAAGGATGAGTGTTAAATATATTACTAGCTCCATAATACTGAAATAACCTAAGGTATTGTAAGCTATGCTATCAACTATTGTCAGAATGCTTTGGTTCTGATCTTGGCTTTCTAGGGTCTTCATCCACTCAAATATTTAATTGTCTGTGTTTCCTCTTTTCACTTATGAACTTCCAATACTTTTTTTGCCTCTTAATTTCTTTGGTGTCTTGGCATACAGTTGTGCTGTGCTTAACATATGGTGAGTAGTTCTTCAGCTGGCTGAGGGCAGGGACCTTGATGGGACTGGTTCTGGTTCCATCTTTTCCATCTGATGCTCCCTTTGAGTTGGGTGGATTTAGTGGAAATTGTATTCTGAAGAAGGAGATGGATTACAAAATGTAGAGACTACCTGTATTTATTTAAAAGAAATAAGCTTCTGAATACATTAGTCATTTAAGCTGAGCTGTTATTGACAGACAAGGCAGTCAGGTGTAGTTTGTGATGACCCCTTATGGTTTGTTAGGTATCTTTGGAAATGGGCAAAATTTGGCCCTGCTGCATGAATCAGCTACTTGTGATGTGGTGATGTTCATATTAATTTTTATTTTGTTTTTTCTTAAATGCATATTTGGAGAAAGAGCCTTGCTTAAAACCAGATGATTGTAAGTTAACCTGAAGTGTCATGAAAAGCTTGTGGAGTAGGACTAGCTAGTGATTTCTTCATATCAAATGAACCATTAAGGATTTGTATTGCAGCTGGACTCAGGGCCCCCTGAGGCTCCTGTGCTAGGCAACATAGAGGCACTCAGCACAAATGTGCTGCCCTGTACTGAACATTTCAATTCAGAACAAGAGAACAAATAGAAATAATGATGCAATGTGAGGGCAGAGGTACAAGGAATTACTTTTGCTGTCTAAACCCACAGAGTAATAGCCTTAATAATTCTATATCTGATAGCCCCCCTTTGAACAGAAGTGATAGAGACCTGAGATTTTCCTATTGAAATCCATGCTTTCTGTCTTTGCTGCTGCCTGAATGTAGGTTATCTGATGGTCACAGTGATGGATTGTGTAGAATGATCATGATTTAAAAGGTAGTATTCCCATCAATGCTGGGTTTTCTCACCCAGTGCTAAAGTGTGAGGCATTGTAGAAGCTACTGCTTTAAATACACGTGTTCAGCTGCAGTGTACAGTTATACAGCTTGTTTCAAAGGGCTGTCATACCAGAGATGTAAAAAATCATCACTTGGGGAAAACATATCTTTGTACTATGACAAGTGAGGGACATGCCTTTCCCTTCTGTGCCTTTAAAAGTTAGGTCTTAAACAGAATGATATTTACTGAAGCTTTTCCAAACGCAATGAAGCTGCCAGTAGATTTTTAGCAGCAGAACCAGTGTTTCACCCAGGTGACTTGAGGCTCTAGCAGATGAGCTGCAAGCCATGCTGCATTGCTCAGGAGACAGGTTTTATGTGTCACGGACTTGTTGTTATGAGGTGCACTAATGGGTATCCTTTTCTGCCACCCCTGCAGAAGTACAATATGACTCTCTCCCCCAGTCTTATGAATGGCCTTGTCAGAGGTGTACCTAAGCCCTGGTAGGGGTTGTGGAAGAAATCTTACACATCTCCCATTCCTGATAAACAGCCTGCATGTAGGAAGTGAATCCCAGACGACAACACTGCTGTTTCAATGCACAGCCTGAGCACTCCAAAGGCCTAATCCATGAGAGCTTAATGCACACAGTGTTGAAAAAAGCCGGTACTAAAAAGACAATTAGAAGCCTAACTCCCAGTGTTGCTGTAAACTCACTCATTTATTTTAACCCTTTTGAACCTGTAAATAGACATGAGGATTTCCCTGCTAATTTCAAGTTCCCTTAGGAGTCATGGCTGGTTTATGTTTGAAGTGGTGCAAATAACTGAGAGGAGAAGAAAAAGTCCTCAGTAAAAGTGTCTGAATCTGAAAGCTGGATGCAAACTATCAATACCTGCTATCCATAAGAAATGCTGTGATTATGCTATCTAGCAGATTTAAGACTCAATCCAGTCTGATCAGACATCTGAGTGACTTTTCTTTGTGCAGTGCACTGAATTCCCAGAGTATGGGTCAATTTTCTCTTGCCTTCAGAAAGCGGAGAGAAAAACTGCAAATCCTAATGTGCTGGAGAAAGGCTGCTCTCTAGTGTTCAGTGGTGGGGTAGTTGTGGGAAATGCTGCAGTCAGGTTTTCTGCTTATTGCAGCAGGCAGTCACCATCCCTCCTGAGTTTGATTTAGGCTCCTTTAATTTGCAAAGGAGGTGACAATTTGAAGAGAATTTCAGATGGCGCGTGAGTTGAGACATCTTGCTCTATGTAATTTTGGCCATGTACTTGATGGCAAATTATCTTTAAATTATTAACAAAAGTTAAATCCTCCTGACAGTTTCAACCACTTGCTAGAATATGCCTGGCAGGTGTAGGCCATGCCAAGAGGAGGTTTTGTTTTGTTTTGTTGGTTTTGTTTTTTTTTTTTTAATGGGAGTAAACAAAAAAGTAAAACAAAATATCACCTCCTTCCTGCAAATGTTGATGGGATGACAAGTTCTGTTTGAGAGCAATCATCTTCATTAGAGAGCATTAGAAAGTCCGAGCTCCCTGATACTCAGAAGTTAAGCAGTTCTAGCAGAGGAAAACTTGTTGCATTCAAAGACCAAAGTTACAGCGAGTGGAAGTTTTCACTTCCATGTCTGCAACGCCCTCTGCAGGACGTGATTTAGTTGAGTTCAAGTATTGTATTGCTCCTGTACTAATGGCTACAAATTTATATGAATATACAAGTTAAGAATAAAAATGAGAAATGCTGGTTAAAGAATAACCTTACTAACACACACGTCTCAGCTTCACTGTTTTCCTACCCTGCTATGGGCCAGAGGGCATTCAGAGGCTCAAAGCAGAAAGTTATCCAAATTTAGTGACTTGATGAGTTGTGCACAAGGGAATATTGGCCACCTCATTCTAACACGAGTCTAATTTCCCAGGACTTCTCAGTCCTAATGAATTATCATATATAAATTATTCTGATGATGCTTTATATCTTACTTGGTGGTACTCCATAACACTTAAAAGATAAATTCAGGTGATAGCTGTGACTTTTGTATCCAAATACAGATACATGGAATTGTAGCAAGTGGGGTTGCCAGTTTCTATATGGTATAGAACATATAGACAAATTTCTGTATGGTTTTAAGGGAAAGAGCACATCCTTTGTAACTGGTAGTGTGGTTTCTTTTCTGTTTTTCTTATTTTTTCTTTTTATCATTTTAGATTTTTAATACCATGTTCCAAAACGGTATGTGAAGTGGCTAAAGTCAGTCATTCAAACTCCTTACCTAGTGCTAATTCTAACACTTGAAAACCTGTCCTTTTGAAAGGATGTTAGCTGGAGGAGTGTTTTTCTATCTGGGATGTTGGGTGTGTGAGGTCAGATATGTTAGACTTGCATATGGTCGAGTTAGGTGTCTTAGGTGAGGCTTCTAACTTGTGTGGTATCCTGTCTGGTAGAGGGGAAAGAAAGTTGGTTTTAGGGCTAGTCAAGGAAAAGAGCATATTGCTCTAGAAATAGATATGTTTGCTTTTGGTTGGTTTGTTGGCTGGAAGCAATTTAAAACAGCAAAAGCATCATTTGAAAAGAACAGAGCTTGCCTAAGTGTAGCTTGGTTCAAGTGAAACAAAAGATTGGTGTGGAGCTAGGGTATTCCTGTCTCCTGGCCTCCCAGAGAATGGTGGAATTGCTTTCTGGTCATTTCAGTTTTTTGTACTTTACGCTCTGATAACATGAAGAAAGATGTCATTCTGAAGCATGTGTATCTTTGAGAGAAGAATCTACAGGGCAGAGCTGCCTCTCACTGCTTTCCTTCCTGCTTAGAGTGAAGATGGATGCTCCTGGGAGTCAGCCAGGTACAAAATCCCAGTCTGCATAGCTATGTAGGGAGGGAATTCCTGCTGCTGACTGACAGCTCTAAAAGCAGAAGGCAGAAGAGGTTGGTAAGACTGGCCCTCAACTGCAGGGAGCCTGAGGAGTTTGGACTTGTCGGGTAAGTAGCAAGCAGAACCAGAGCTCTGGGAGAGCACGTCTGAGCAGCTGCAGGGAGTATAGAGTATCTTTACCAAAACAGCACAAATGTTCTGCTGAAATGAGCTGACTAATAGTTTCCCTCTGTCCTGGTTTCCCACACACACAGTCAGCTTTTTATTTGAGTTTGCATGGCCTGGCAGAAGTTGGCAGCACTCGAAAGCAAGTGTGACCCTTATTCTTTCTTCTCTCATAGGAAATAAGTTTGCTGTTCCCTTGCCTTCAAGAGGTGCAGGGTGACCCTCATACTCTTCAAGCAGCTCAGAGAAAATGGAGGAACCTTTGTCCCTGGGGTACTGCATGTGGTAGGTGGCAAAGCTTCTGTCATTCCTGGCTTGGCAGGTTGTGTGGGGGGAGCAAGTGTTTTTTTAATAATCAATTTCAATAATCCTTTAGAATTGGGGAAGCTAATGAACAAAGCTATCTGCCATATCAGAATGAGGAAAGGTCTGGTTTATCCTAAGTAGGATATCCTCATTTCAAGGATATGAGTATGTGGAATTAGTGGATGGTGACATTAGCAGTTCTGTGTCTCTGTCTAAGTGTTTGGTGGGAAAGTGCTGTGAGGAAAATGTTTACTTCTGCAGTAAGTAGAAAAGCAATCAGCAGAAAATCTGAAGGTATCCAGCTTCAGATTAGTTCCAGACCCTTTTGCTGCCTCTTGAAACCATTGTCTGTCCATGGAATAGAGTGCAAATACCCCACTTGATTCTTCACGTGTCAGAAATGTGGAGAAGCAAAAACAATGCAACATGGAAGGTGTGTATCAGGAATATCTTGGCTTAGATTCAATGTAAACAAGTAACCTTCTGCAGCCTATGGGAAAAAATATGGGCAAAATGGGAGTATAAAGGCATACCACAGAGTCAATATGTAATGCAGGGGATTCTTTTTCCTCAGGCAAATCTCTAACCACATCTGCCAAATGCTGACTTGGTCAGATTTTGTTACACTAGTGTGAAAAGCTTAATTTCCTCTGTAAGAATTCATGAAATACCTTTTGGAGGAATATCCCAGGCAAACTTAGATGTCAGTTTGGCTGTTGGCTGGAGAGCAGAGATGAATTTGCAGCACCCCACCAGGGTGGAACAAAGGTGCTGCTTTGGGAGGGATGCTTCCTCTTAGCTCTGCTCTCTAGAGTGTACAGAAGGCTTCTTAAGTGAACAGTAAAAGGAATATAAAAATTTCTTAGTAAGGGGACATTTCACCTAAGTTCCAAGTCACAACAGTGAGGTGTATGTTACCTTTGCTTACTCAATATACACAAATAGGTTTGGGAAGGAGACTACTCCGAGTTGTTATCTGAACACACTGCCTGTTTTGCCTCTGTTTAAAACAAGTATGTTTATAAGTTAACCCAGATGGTAATATTTTGGTTTATGCTGAGATTTAATCAAAACCCTCTGCAGATGCTGCTTTTGATAAATGGACTTGAGATCATACCTTGGTATCAATAGTAAGATGAGTGTTCTGAAGGAACTTACAGAGTCAAAATGCCATCTAAGTCTAATCTAGCTCTTAGTTTGAAGGTTCATACTGATTCTGAGTACTGTACAAGAGTTGCATTTACTCTGTGAATAAAGCATTGATCAATGATTAGATTTAGTGTTTAACTAGTGAACTAATATGTAGAAAATTACTTTTCTTTCTGTTGCTTGTGGTTCTAAAGATACCTGTAATTACAAAGGCCATTATAATCCACAGTTTTTGCTTTCTTGAACATTTTCAAGTCAATATTTTCTGTTTAATAGAGCATAGATTTAATTAATCTATGAATTAAATGCTCTATTTAATTCATATGACATATGAATTAAATCAATCAATTAAAGTAATTGATTTAATTTATGGTGACACTGGAGATATTGGTTTAATTTGCTGTTGAATAAGATATTTGAAAGTAACATAACATCAAGGAATACCTACAAGAAACAAAACCCCAGGTGAAAGGACATGGTATTGATACATAGTCTTGCTTAAGCTTGTGCATTTTGATCTGCATATGTTAAATATCAGCACACATTACAGTGATTAATAACCCTGTGTTAATAGGATGGGAAACAAATTGTACGTGCATCTTGGGTTTAGAAATAATTGCTGCAAAAAATAAATCCTCCAGTGACTCAAATACTTATTTTAATTTGAAACGCATTTATCTGGAGAATGTGTTATTGGCACATTTGTAATAGAACCATGCTTAGTATTTCAGACAGGAAAGTTTTTGGCTCAGTGGCTATTAGAAATTAAAGGCTTATCAAAGTCTATAATTTTGGGTATTTTTCTGTACTGTTTTTTTGTTTTGGTTTGTTTTTTTTTAACCTGCATCATTATGGTGAGATCTACCTTTCTACTTTTCCAATTAAATTCTGTATCACTTTAAATGTAATTAGAATTAATATAATTTTTGAGAAGCAAAACCAACATGCACATTTTTAATTTAGAAAAGATGTGAGCCTTGACAGAGCAAAGAGCTGCTCAAATATTTTTTTTGCTGGATCAGGGATTCTGGCTTAACATCAAGAATACTTCTTCTACAGCCTGCAAAATTGGGAAAGGAATTAGAAGAGTGAGTTCTGTGAACTAGCAATGTTGTGGAACAGAAAATTTTATACTTCTTTACTATTTGGAATGATGGTTTTACTTGTATTTCAGTAATCAGATTAAACAGATAACAGCAGAAACAGTACTGAAGGGTAGAGTACAAATGCATGACCTTGTTAGGACAGTTGTAAACACAACAAAAGACCCTGCTTCATTCTCATTTCATAAGGTATTGGCTAGCAGGTACAGTTGTGTACATCATGCTGGAAAGCTGTTTTTGCCAAAAATCAATATTTTCTCTAGGTTTTTTTTGGAAGCATTTATGTTAAGAATAAAAAGAAGTATGTGTCTTGGGTTGTTTCCATGAAGGTTGTGATAGTTTTTTGGTTCTTTTATTTTTAAGTTAATCTAGTTAAAAAGGTTTTGTTGACTATCCCCCATGATGTTTTTTCCTTATTTTATGGAAAGTGTGTTTTTTCAGTGCATGAAACAAAGTGGGAGCTGATGGCAGGAAATGCACTGATTTCTCAGAGTTTATTGAGAGGTATATGGCTGGGTGCACTGGTAAAGAGCAAGTTTGCTTTGGGAAAAAATGGTCTGTTGCTTTATGGGACTTAAAGTTCAGGAGTCATGATTCAGTTAAGGTTAAGTCAGTTCATCAAAATGTCAATGAAATACATGGGTTTAAGAAATGTCAATTGCTTATTTTTCATAGGAAATATCAGAGCTCAACACTGCTTCAAAACCAAGATAGTCACCTTTTCTTGGCCTGCAGCATTATGCAATGCTTAGAGAAAATGGACATTTTGTTCTCCTATTTTGGGAATGCAACAAGATGGAAAAATCTTTAGCATTTTCATAGACTTGGGAATTCCAATGAATGTGTTAATTTTGTAGCATTAAATAATTGTCCCTCTATATATTCTTATATGTATGTAAAAGGCTGCAGCGTGCAGTAGGGAACAAACCATGACTCCAGTCAACAGCTGCACGGGAAAGTTTCACAAAGTCACGTTGAAGAGTCAGGTGACATCAGTGAAGGTGTTCCTACAGAAATAATTCATGTTTTGAATTAGCTTTATATTGTCTGAAGTACATTTACATAAGCCTCACTTTCTTGATTCCATCCTTCTTGTAGCTGTAAACACATCTGGTAAAAATTGTTTGAAGGACTGAGTCCTTAGAGTCTCTAGTATTTGCCCAGGGGTTGAGGCAACACTAGTCCCAGTAGTGATGTTGTTCTTTTGAGTCCTTTCTTCACAGTCATTGCTGATCCTGAAAGAACAGTCAAAAGGACAAAATGCCTTTAGTGTAGAGCTAGAGCAGGTTCCAGCCCAGGTGGGGCAGGTGAGAACTGTGGTCCAAGGATTGTCCAGTCACATGAATTAAGTGGTTTTGTGTCAAATACATAAACATCTTTCAAGCAGATAGTTGTGTTCCAATCCCCCATTCCAGCCCAGAATACCAAGAGATTGGCATAGACACTTGGCTTCTTGTTTGGGGTTACGACTCTTTTTCCTAGGCCCAAATAACCTCATGTTAGAACAGCACAATATATTGAAGTTAGAGGATATGAAAAGGGCTTCTTACCATTTTTTTTCTTCAGCCCCTACCAACAACTTGCTGCACCTAGCAGCCTCTCTGCCTTGATCTTATTGATGAAGTGCGTTTTAACACTTCTCCTAAATAAAAGATATTTAATGTTTGCTAAGTGCTTTGAACTCTTCAAAGAAGGGTGCAAGAAGAACTTGAAATGAGACAAATTCAGCTTTAAAGGCATCCAACGTTGCCTGTGCATTACAAATTTTGAAAGCTGATGGTGGATGCCTCCTGCTGCTGCCTACAGGGAATGCATTTCACTAAGATCTATGGATGTTTATTGAATTATAAAATGAGTTTGCAGTGCAAAATTACAGTGGCACACAGAGCAGGTGCCTCCCACCGTGTTTCAGATTGCCAGCCTGAGCAAACTGGAACACAGAGGAAATGTATGAACAGCCATGAAAGAAGGGAAACTTTCAAAAGGGTTGTCTGACTTTTTACCAGTTTCTGCCAATAAAGACACCTGTACTGCAAAAACCTTGTAACACCTGAGCAAAACTGGGGGAAAGATGGTTCTTTCTTTCTAGCTCTGGGGTCCTTTGGTGATAGGTACATCCACTGGCTGAGCTCACAATATGAGCCCCAGTGTTTTTCCCCATTTTTAAGCCCTTACTGGCAACGCTGCATCTGAAGGGCAATGTAATCCCATCTGTTTGAACTCATCTCTTGAGCCCAAAACCTCCAGCTGACTGTTAACAGCACAGCCATGAGGAAAACTGCCAGAACATGATCTGTGTGTTGTTCCTTGGGAGAAGGAGACTTAAGGTGAAAGCATCAAACCACATGTCCACTGAGGAAGTTTAGTCCAGGGACCAGACTAAATCTAATGGTAAGTAAATCTGAAATAGGTACAGTGTAGATGTCAGCATTCTGAGCACCAGCTACATTTACCTACTGATCCATTGTTGTTGTACCAAAGTATTTGCTGATTTAGACCTACCCTACTGCTACTTAATCTGGATGAAATCTATGACAGGTTTGAAAAGGTGTTGCATGAGAAATTTACATTCTTGTAAAGGGCTGCATGAAAGTTCTATAAAGGGTAGTGATGAAAGTATCTGAAAAGCTTTGTTCTGATCCAACCTTTCCTCCTCCATGAAGTCAGTTTTTCAGTAAACAAGATGCTGAGAGAATCACCTGTATGATTTATAGGGTGCAGGGTTTGCCAACATTTGTTCTCACCAACAACTAGACAGATACCAATTGACCGTATTCTGGCATGGCTGTTTTTCCTCTTCAAAGATGAAATACCATTTTAAAACCAGGTTAACAAAGTAGGTCAGTATTTGTTCCAGGATGAGCATGTGTGGTCTTTAAGACAGCTGAGGAAATTCTTCTTTTTGGATGTCTCCATTTTACAGCATTGAAGAGTTCAGCAATTCTGGTTTAGCACAGTTCCTTTTAAAAAGCTGCATACTTCAGTGCTAAGGGGATTAGAGTTGAGCACACTTTAATGAACACCTGTGAAGAGAGTGAACCTGTTTAAAAGAATAGACATGCTGTGCTTCAAAGTAATCCATAGAGAGAAATATGGAAAGCTGTTTTAAAAGAATACTATGCATTTTAACTAACTAATCCAGTTAAAAGAATAAAATTTCAATGTACAGAAAGAAAAAATACCAGACAAAGCAGAAGAGAAGGGTTGTGTTATGGCTACACCTTTCTCTGCTACGTTTTTTGTTCTTAATCTAAATAATGACAAGAGCACTTTGAACCACTTACCTGAAACATATTCAGAGTGCAATTTCGGTGGGGTTTCTCTATGGCAGTGGGATTATGCATTTAATGGGTGTCAGTTTTGCCTTCTCTGTGCTTTTTAGCTAATAGTTGTTCTGATCCCTCAGGAAATGAGAAACTTTTGAGTGAGGATGTAATGATCACATTCAGTAAGGGAGAAGTAATAGAATTTTTGCTGACTGATTATTTTATCACCATTAATGCTTCCTTATGATGGTAATGAAAAATTTGATTTATTCAGCTGATGAAATGTTTTATGATGAAGAGTGAGCTGGTCTTTTGCAGGGATGATTTTGTGGCCTAATAATAGCTTTAGAAGCCTAGCACAGATGACAACAGGGGTAAAATACTTGTTGAATACCACACAAATAGCAAAGTTAAGGTCTCTAAGGGTCTTTCCATAGTAGTATCTTGTGCTGAATGTCTTTTGTATGAGAGACAAACAGAATGTTGTCTGTATGGACAACACTGCTGGAAAGATCCATCTCCTATGGTAGGAAGACCAGTAATAGAAGTCTGCTTTTCAGGGGGTTTGTTTTTAATTAGATGTTCTGTAACAGTGCTGCCCTTCAGCCAGAAATTCATGCCTTCTGATGTTGCTGGTGTACCAAAGCTTTACTTGGAGTGGAACCTTTTCACAGATGTTTTGACTAAAATTGTTACATCATCCTGGATTCCCCAGATTGCTTTTTCCATGGGAGGAATTATGTCTTTTCAAGCATAATAAGTGTGCACAGAGTCCAAATGAAAAATAAAAAGGATAAGAAAATTAAGCTTAGTTCTTTGTAATCCTTACAGTATGAACCTCCTGAACTTCAGGCATTCATTAATGGAGGAATAAAAGGCAAGAGAACTGATACCTGACTAAAAGAGTTGGACTGGAGCTGAAGGTTGACCTTCTGCACAGGGCATGAAGGACTGGAGCTCTCTCCTGTATTTGAATGCACAGTAGATGAGGGAATGTGTGCAAGGGAAGCCAGTGTCAGATCTACATCTGCTTCGTAGGGTGGGCCCCTTTAATTCAGTTTAACTTGGTTCTGTTGGCAAATTGTTCAGTAATGTCCTGGTTTTCCTGAGACAGGATCCCAGGATGGCTGTGGAGAACAGGCCATTAGCAGCCCCAAGGCAGCCTGGAGCTCCAGCCAGGTGGTGGCAGGGGTGTCCCACAACTCTCACTTCACACTTGCTATAAAAGGGGAGCTGTATTAAGGGTGGGAGTTCCCTTTCCTGGGGCTCTTCCCTCTTGGCCTGATGCTCCCTCTGCTTCATCCCAAAGACCAGGCTGAGAATAAGCTGGTATGGTTATGGTGGTGCTTGTATTAGGTGTTATTTCATTAAATCTGTTTATATTTCAACCTATAGGGCTTCTCTGCCCTTCCTGATTTTCCCCATCTTGGAAAGGAAGAGGTCACATGGGGAGGTAACCCCTACTTCAGTTTAGTCCTGGCTATGGGCTAAACAAAGACAACTAGGAAGGGGTTGGGAATTTCCCTAGGAAGATCTCCCTTACCAGCACCTCACTGGGCTGTCATGCTCCTGGTGAGAGAGAATGGCCAGGTACTGGGCATGATGGTGCTGTGCCCCTGCAGCAGCCCTGCTGGTGTGAGGCAGAGGGATGGCTGTGCTGCAGGACCCCTTTGCTCTGCTGTGCAGAAGGGACCATCTCCTTTGTGGACATCAGCCCCAGAGCCATGTCCCTGCCGTTCTCTCTGCTCGTAAGAATGGTGACAAAATGAGAAGGATCCTCAAACAGGCACTCAAGTGCTGCAGGTCTGCTCAAATGGGATTGTGAGTTTGAAAGAGGAATTTGGAAAGAGTTTAGCAGTTCTGCCTACAGGGTCTGTTGCCTTGGAATACTTCAGAATGGAAACCCTGATACATCTCTTGCATCTGGAGACACTGATGCCTCTTAATATCCTTCACAAAAGGAATTTGTGCCATGAGAACCAATTCTTTTAAAAGTGTATTTAGAGGGATTTAACTGCAGATTTTCTCTTACTGTGAGGTTTCTTTAAGCTGTTCAGATGAGACCCAGTCTACCAGAGACAGAAATAAAAAAAAAACCTGCAATCCAAAAATGTGTAAAATGAAGGGAATGAAAGGCTCTTCTTAGTCTATTTGGAATCAGCTTAAAATGCGTCTGAAATAAGTAGGATTTAACAGAAGTACAAAAGATCAAACCTCAGAACAAATTGTCAGGTAATTTTAAGTAAATCCTCTTTGCTTCTTGTGCTAATAATGAAACTGCTCTGGAAGCCTGAATTGCTGCTGTTTCAGAGCAAACCTCTTTTTATCTGTGTAGTTGTGCCTTCTCTCACCTCAGCACATCAAACCTTAGCAACTCATAATGTTTTGTGACCGAAAAAATGTCCTCTGGGATGAAACAACTGATCCCAAAAGTAATTTGACGTTTCCTTCTTAGTAACTTTGCTGTTGCTTTTGGAATAGGAGAAAAGAGTTCAATTGCTATATTGAGGCTGAGTATTGAGTATACCCCATGGCAGGGAGTGAAATGAAGTGCCACGGGTAAATTAATTTGCATGTCAGCTGCATGTTGCAGGAAATCAATTGCAGCCAGTGAATGGCAGGGACAGATTGATCAGCTGCCCTCAAAAGGTGGATTTAACAAACTTTTTCAAGACTGGGAGTTGTTTGTGCTTGGTTTAGAAGTAAATCAGAGATTTGTGTAATCATTTACTCCAAGTTTTATGCAAGTCTATTTGAGGTAGTGTTTAGAAATGGATTTCATAAATTGTGGCATAAACTCGGGGTGTACAGCAGGAGAGCAGCATACGCTCCCTCTGATGATACCACTGCAGAGGGGCTGGTTGGGAGAATGTTCAGTTAAAAACCTCAAGGGGTTTCTAATCCTACCCACTCTGTCACTCCTCCTCTAAGGATGCGTCATGTTCCAGTCAAAGCTCCAATGACTAATTTTCTCCACTTAAAAATAAATAAATAAATAAAAATTTTTAAAAATCAGTCTTAATAAAAGTACTATAAAATACAATACATGCTAATTAAATATTTTGATAGATTAGCAGTTATTAGAAAGGCAAGAGGCTGCTTCACATAAATTTTGGGGATTTTTTTTATTTGCCACATCAGGGTGCACAGTGGGAAGGCTGCTTTCTAGCTGTGGTCTGCAATACTTGCAATTGTTGCAGCTGGGGTGGTAAAGTTCTCAGGAGTTTTTTTTTCCCCCAATATTATCTTGAAAGTCAGAGGAACAGATACAGAAGAGACATTCTGTGGAGGCTTTCGAGCTGTTTTCCCCATCCCTCCCTCCATCCCTTTTTTAGAGGAAACGCTGAAAACGCTCCAAGAAATGACCGACCTGTCTGTGCCGCTGCCCGGGAGGCGGCTGCCGACCGCTGCTTTGTTTCTGGTCCGCTCGGCGCAGGCTGCGGGCAGGGCCGGGTCCGGGCCCGGTTCCGGGCGAGCTGCGTCTCC
>JAAWXA010000015.1:6787106-6900764 GCA_038090715.1 Florisuga fusca | reverse complement strand
GACCGGCGGGCAGCGCAGTGCGGGGGGAGGAGGCGCTGCCGCCGTTTGGTTCCAGCAAGCGGGAAAATTCTTACGAAAGCAAAAATGCACTGGAAGTCTTGTCCCTCTTGGGAAACTGTGTAAGCGTGAAGGCAGCTGCAGGATGCTCTGAAAGGGAGCAGGGAAACACCTACTCCCGTTAAGGTTGGACTGAAGTCACTGCATCTCGTTCTGTAAAATGCTGTAAAGGAGGAGAAATGAAATGTTTGGCAGGTCCTCTGGGGTCAGATGGTAGTGTAGGGTTTACTGGTGATGTCAGAAAACACCTGGTTTGTACACAAAGATTCAACTGTGTTTATTGTAAATGTTTTAATGATTGTTAAAGAGATGCTGGAAGGTTGGTTCTGTTAGGGCTTTTTCTTTCTTTTCTTTTCTTTTCTTTTCTTTTCTTTTCTTTTCTTTTCTTTTCTTTTCTTTTCTTTTCTTTTCTTTTCTTTTCTTTTCTTTTCTTTTCTTTTCTTTTCCTTTTCTTTTCTTTTCTTTTCTTTTCTTTTCTTTTCTTTTCTTTTCTTTTCTTTCTTTCTCTCTTTCTTTCTCTCTTTCTCTCTTTCTCTCTTTCTTCCTCTCTTTCTCTCTTTCTGTTAATTTTCTGGCATTAGGCAATCTTTTTGTTTCTAGGGGGGGAGAAGGGGTGTATGATATGACACGTGTAACATGTTACAGGTGTTGCTTCCTGTATCTTTAAGGAGTATGAGGTGGGGACCCCTGTTCAGGTCACAAGCACCTTTAGGAGCTGTAGGATGCCCATCTCCTGCCAGGGCCCTGTCCAGTCAGGACAGGCTGTGTTGATGGCATTTTACTATGTGAGTATTGCCATTAATTCAGTGAGGCTGTACCTACCTACTCAGTGTGAGTAAAAGGCTTGCAGTCTAACCCATATAGTATTTGTGGAAGTATGGTATTCTATACACTGAGAGTGTGCTTTTTTTCTTTTAAACACAGTAACACCATGGTGACTGAGGACCAAGTGGAGCTATTGTGACTGACTTCTTAAAGTGATGTCCTTACTAACCAGGAAATTTTTACAGTTACTTTACCTACATGTCTATCATTTTAAAAACCAGAAGAAACCTCTCATTTTGCTTACAATATATGAATTTTCTGCCCTGTGTTCCATCTGCCCTGTTACTGACAAGGTAAGTGAAGGAAGAATATTATGATTTTTCCTGTCACTATGCCAGTGCATAATTTTGCATTTCTTTTTTTAAAACACTAGAAACAAGCAAGCGGATATTTTCCAGACTGCTGTTAGTAAAATAATTTTCCCAGTTTTGAAGGAAGAGGTTTCAGGAAGAGGAAGAAACTGGTGCAATACATGTATTGTGCCATCCTCAGGTGAGAGAAAGGAGAGGACTTTGCTGCTTGTTTATACAGCAGGTCTCTTACCAGGTGACTGTTTTGTAAATATGCTACATCTTTTTAACATAGAGTTGTTTGACTAGGCTCCTCAGGGTTTATCTGGGACTTCATGCAAGTATAAAGGAGGATATGTCCTGGAAAATGAGCATAAGGAAAATTCATATTTTTATATATGTGGAAAAATACAGATTTATATGTAAGAAGAACTTTGGGTTCTGCATGAAGTGGTTAGGTGGTACTCAGGCTACAGGAGTGACTAGAGGATAAAATGAAGGAAAAACTGTGTGATCTTGTTAGGGCAGTGGATCCCTCCATGTTTTATGCTCTTGAACATCAGAAGTCTGAAATGAACTTACAAGTCGTCATGTGGACTCGGGCACAATATAGAAAACTTCACTTTATAGTCTAGACTTTAGCCACAAATCTTCAAATGTAAACAAATACAGCTTTCAGTTTCATTAAACTTTCCTTAAAGCTCATAAACTTGCTCTTCCAACGTAAAGAGGTTTTAGTCAACTCAGGGTCTGGCTAAAACTGGTAGAGAGAATCTGCGTCAATAATGTGTTTGTCTTCAGCACCTAACTTGGAACATTCGACAGTTTGGAAGAACTGGGAGCAGATGTGGAGAAATTCTGAAGCCTTGATGTGCAGGGAGTGGTGCAAAATAAAAAGCTTGCCTCATGTCTAGCAAGCAGACACAGCCATGCATTGCAACCCTCTGGTGTGCACACGTTGGCCAGAGTACAGCAACTGTGCCATACTCCAAATCCCAGTCTTTATCCCAGAGTGTTAGGGGGATCAGGGATACCACTCGATGAAAGTGTGATTATTTATTTATTTATTTATTCATTCATTCTTTTTATTTGATGCTGTACTCTTGTGGCATAGTCATGTTTCTGAAGTTACTTTGCAATCCAATGTACTAAAAACTGTGTCAAGGAACCAGCTTGAGTTTTTATCAATAAAACCATAGTAATTGACTTTGTCTTGTTAGATAGCATGAATAGCAGTACTACTGATAAAAGGTTGAAAAAGCACCTTGAGCTGAAGCTTATCTGAACTAAAACAGATATTAAGAATAATTTGGCTATGAAGTGAATTTCCAGATTCCCTGGGTAGAGTTAAGGCTGTTCTGATCAGTGTTTCTGCTCTCTAAGCCTCTGTCTCCCTTTATTTTGCCCTATCTACCAGATAAGCCCAAGCCATCTTGAACCCCTCTGGGATCAGTATATTCCTGATGAGGGTCCGAGTGAGTTGCACAGACAAGAGGAATACCTGGATTTTTTTTCTGCCAGTGAACTTAATCCCTGGAAGAATCACTATTTTCATTAAGGGAAGCAACAAAAGGGTCATTGATTTTAACACCCTAGAAGTCATGTCTGATCATGATGGGAGATGAGTTTTACACGTTAGGTATGCCTGTCATTTAGACTTGTTCAGCTGACTTTGGTCACACCTCTTCCTTCATGTTTTATCTCAGCTCATACATAAACTCAGCAGTCAAAGACTTCCAGAGCTGCCCAAATTGTGCAAGACACTTTGATAGGTGATTCTCAGCTCTCAGATTGACTGCTCTCCAGCTGACCAACACCACCACATCCATTACCTTCAGTGCTTAATTTTCAGTTTGCACTTTTTGCTACCAGAAGTTCTTTTGTTGTGTCAGTTAATGCTAACTTAGTGGATGTACAGTTTTGATTTTTTGAAACTGAAAATAAACCTCTATGCTGTAATAGATGTTTTCACTACAGAAGGAAAGACAGAGATGATTTTTAGCTGAGAGGCATTGCATTGTAGCTTTAGAGGAGGATATTAGAGGAACATGATTTCACAAATGTATCGCACAACAATACACTAATTCTTTGTATGTCTCCAGAGGCCTCAGCCCAAAGGTAGCTGAAATTCTATACCATAATTACATTCTTTCAAAATTGCAGCTATAAGAGACCATAGTTGTTTCCAGAGAAATGTTAAAAATGGGATGTGCATTTTTCTATACATACATTGCATATGTTAACATTCAGTCATAGATTACTTCATTAACCTTTGCTCTTCAGAAGCCTTGTAAAGGAAAAATATTTGAAGGAAAAATAGATTGGGGGATCAAGCTGAAGGGTTTTCATGAAAGGTCAAAGTCTGTAAAGTTAGATCCCCTGCCCCCAGCTCAACCAAACAGCTCTCACTCAATGTCTACACAAGGAAACAAATATATCTTGCAGGTGCTGCAGAAGCAGAGGGTTCTTTTCACTGCTTATTCTTCAAATTTGCTTTCATGTGTTTTATAGTGCTCTTGCATGATTTGCCTCTTCAGATTTTTGTATTCTAGCAACTAAAAGAAAACCAACCACCAAAAATCCAGGTAAAATGTATTCTGCCTTTTTTATCTGTTATGTTGTTTTCAAGACAATGGAATAAGGGTTACCAGGATGACTTGAGCCTAACATATCTTCAGCATCCATAGCTCATAAATAGACTTACTTTTTATTTAGCTGTAGTTGTGGGTTTTTTTAATTTTATTTTTATTACATATTTTTGATGTCTACCTTCTGACAACAACATATTGAATACAGCTAAATTCACTCTATATTCTGAATTCAATTTTAAAAGTGACTTGTCATGGCCAAGTTATAAGGCTTGGAAATATGGGATCGTGATAGAAACACTGGCAGTATCTTAACAGTGTCTGAAGTAGTGGCTGTTTCTCTAATGTAAACAAATGGTGTCATTGGGCTCTTTTCTCCCTCACTTCCTTCCAAAGATGGTTTTATCATTCATTAGCTATGAAACCATCATCTTTTTTTCTTAACCTATGACAGGCTGTTTTGCTCCCCCCCCCTTTTAATCTGGAGTAGAACAGGATAGGCAGTGAAAATTTATGTTGTACCTGTTCCATCCTTTGTATTGCTTTTCCAGAAGGCTTCCTTGCTGTCTAATGCTATTATGTACTTATGTTCAGGAAGTGTGTAAATAAACATTTTCAATCTAAACCTTGAAATAGACAACTTTAAAAAGTGTCATGACAGTGCAATTAGAAGGATGGTCATTAATATGCTCTATATGTAGTCTGTTGTATTTGACAGAAATAAAGCCTTTTTCTATAGAACACTGGCACTAACCCCATTATAACTTATTTATGTGACACCCAGGGAAACATTTGCTTCTAATGTTCATTTAAAACTCTGTAAAGCCTGGATTCTGGGCTTTTGCATGGAGAGATGATGGTAGAAGGGACATGTCCTATTCCATTTGGGTGATAATGTTGGGGTTGCCCATAAGCTTTTCCTAGAGAACAGCTGGTAAAGAGAAGTAAGAGGACATAAGAGAGAGGAGCAATGATCTCTGCAGACAGACAAGGGGGCTTCCTCCTTTGTGTCCTGACCCTGTAAACACATGGGTGGAAGCTGTGCTTTCTAACTACAGGGTGTTGCTTAGCTTCCTTTAAATCCTGTTTTAACACACATGACTACCCAGCCACACTTCAATTAAGTAGTATTTTCTCTTAGGAAACCTACCACACTCTATTATTAACTGGCAATAGTTGTGGCTTTCTCTTCTTCAGCTATTTCCTTTAGCTAAAAATGCAAAATTGTGCTGCCTTGAAGGGTTATTTAGCAAGAGTTTTAATGAAATAATATAAACATTGCTCTCTAGTGATTTCCCCCATGCAGGGAAATGTCACAGTCCATTGGTCTTTCCCAGGAACATTACATGAAATTACACCTATTTTCATTACTCTGCTCAAGTACAATATTGTTAAGTAAATATTTGCACAAAAATGTGGCCATCCTAAGGTGTGAGCTGTCCCAGAAGGTAAATAATTAAAGCATGTGCTTTTGCTAGTAGCAGAAACCAGTGCTTGATACAGGTTTGATCATTTCTCATGTGTCTCTGGTAATCCATAACTGTCTTCTGCAATTATTTTCATTGTCCAGCCAAGCAGAGATAAAAGGTAGAACATGCCTCTTTCTCCTGCTCCCAGGAAAACTCCATTACCCTTCAAGGGTCACGTGGCTGTGGAAAAGCCAATCTGAGTGGGAAGAGGCAGCCCACAAGGACAAGCTCAGTGTGAGCAGAAAATGAAGTTGTTACCAGACAGCAAACTGCAGCCCTTGGTTCTTATGAATATTTGAATGAGTAACTAAAAACAGCTCAGTGGACTCTAAGCAACTGTGACAGCTGAAACTGCCTGGGAATGCATCAGTCTACAAGGACCATGATGAAAAGATCAACAGTCACGTTTCCACCTACACTGCCATAACTATAATGTAAAACATGAGTAGGTTGATAGTTGCCCTAATATTGTTTAGACAAAAATTTCTTCTGCCCCTGTGAATTATCATAAGGTACCTACAGAATCTGTCAGAAAGCTTTGAATTCATTAAACTACAGTAATTTCTAACAACCTACTCCACGCAAGAGAACAGCCACATTTTCTAGACATTGAAATATTGATGTTGCTGTTGCTTATACTCATAGAAAATTGGCCCTAGTGAATCTTTAATGGATATCTTTCAGCCAGTTCCACGTGGAAAGAAAGATGATGAGAACAGCTTCCCTGAAGCTAAAATGTTCTAAAAAAAAAAACAAAATGTGAGGGGGGGGTTGGGGGAGGAAGAGGAGAGGAGGGAAACATAATAAGCAAACTGACAAAAGACTGGGCTCTATTTTATAGCAGTCAGAAAGATGTTTGGCAGTTCTGAAGAGAATAAAGCAATTATATATCTTAAAAAAAAGAAAACGACTGTGATTCTAAAGTACAAGATTACTTGTACTGATTAATTTTATTACACTGATAATTTTTTTTTTTTAAATGTACGTTACAGAGCTGTGTTTAAAGATGTATTTGGTGTGACCTTCCTGATGGTATAGACCACAGTTAATGTGTCCTCTGCTGTGTGACGACCCAGCAGTATTTAATAACATGAACATTCCTCATTCAGGTGTTTTCAGTGGGACTGCTTATACCAGAGAGGGTTGCAGAATCACTTTGGTGTGGTGTTCAAGATGTTGGCATTAGAGTAACACTGTGCAAGTGACATCTTCCTCACCTTTTTTAATTACTATTTCAAGTTTACATTATAAATCTGACTTGAGAACCAGATGAATTGTTCAGATAAAACAAGTGGCTTGCTGTAAATGAGTAACAAAGAAGTATGCTTTTAAAATAGTAAGATGAAGAGTCTTTTTAACAAGAACTGTGCTTACATTTGTCAAATGGCACTTCATTGGTAGCAATGACACTGTTTTCAGTATAACATCTGCAGTGCTGGATTAGAGTGCTTTGAAAAATTGTAGAGCTCCCACAAAAGGAGATCTGTCTAACCTGTTCTCAAACATCCATCAGTAGCAATGGTAGAATAATTGATCCCATAATAATAAAACACAGACAGTGACTGGCAGACCTCTTGAACTCCTGCCCAGACCTCTTTTCGATGAGCTCAGGACTTAGGCAGTCACAGTTGAGTCATGTTTCTTAAAGAAGGGATGGCAGAGCAAACTGGAAGGCTTAAGGTCTGATTCTACCTATCCTGTCAAAGCTATCAAGTAAACACTGAAGTTTCCCAGAAAATGTGGAATAAATCAAACTTCAGGCTGCAAGAGCTAGATATAGAATTGGACTAAAAATTCTGTATACATCTGTCTTTCAAATTTTGCATTTGTTATGATATTTTTGTTTGATGTTTTTAATTTCATTAAATCAGAAAAATTACCTAGTTTTGATGAACTGGTGGAATTTAGTCATCTCTAGGGGAATCTCTGTAGCTATTGGAGTTGTAGAGACCTTGCTGCTTTTTGGGTCCACAGCACAGCAGATGCATTCAGCACACTTTCTTGGTTCCAAATGCTCTTGGCTAAGTACAGTCATCCTGTTCTTTGCAGAAT
Source organism: Florisuga fusca (assembly GCA_038090715.1). NCBI lineage: Eukaryota > Metazoa > Chordata > Aves > Apodiformes > Trochilidae > Florisuga > Florisuga fusca. The sequence continues at coordinate 6,893,483 of JAAWXA010000015.1, read as the reverse complement.
GCAGGAATCTACCTCTCTATTCATGCTAGTTTTGTTCTGGTCTCTTAGATGATTTAAAGGATTTTTTTTTTTACTTTGGCTTTACAATTATGAAACACAGTTTTCTTATTAAACACCACAGACAACAGGCTCAAGAAGTCTGCGATAGAACGGAACTTGCCTGGAAAGACCTGTTTGTAATGCAGCAATAGAAAAAAAAAACCAAATGAGCCAACCTGTTCTTATGAAGGATGTCTTTAGTCCCTGTCTGTACTTGTCTTAGGTTCCTGACTCCATGGGGAATGTTACAAGGAAATGCCATTCATCCTTCTGAGCTGAAGAGCTGGATAGCTTTCTCTGAGTGCAGAGGCAGGAGATGTCAATGGGCATCTTAAAGACCTGATGTCCCCAGCAAAAATTGGGTCAAAGACAGAAACATGATGCTCATCTTCCAAGGGTGTTCCCTGCCTTCTGCTTCCCATCACAGCCAGGAAGTCCTGGTCTGCAGCTCGGGGTCTGCTAGCCACTAGTGAGGACTATTGTGCTTCCAGTTACACTTCTTTCTATTCCTCTGTTTTGTTGCTAACTAATGGCTTGTTGGCCAGCCCCCTTCTCAATGGAGTCCTGAGTCAGCTCTGCCTCTGAGTTTAGGTGTGTGCCATGGCACAAGGAGCAGGCCCAGCAAAAATCCCCATCATGTGGTGTGTGTGGGTAGGAAGATGCTGCCTTGGAGAGTTGTGTGACCTAGAATATGTGACCTGACATTTGGTGGATGTAGGAGCCCAAGGAATTAAAATGCTTTGTGGCTGTGTACTGGCACAGATGCATAGCAGTAATTGAGCCCTGATTTGCCAGCATCATCTTCTGTTTAAAGAGATAGAAATTGTCTTACTTCCTCATATTACTTTCATACTTTGATCTTTTTCATGGCTGAGCATGATGAAGAATTGTGATTCAGATAGTGGCATGTCACAGGCAAAAGTATTTACTTATTTAGCTGATACTTAATGTTCTCAAGTTCTCTAATTCTTCTTCCTACTCTGCTTACCTTTGATATGAATATGAAAAATAAGTGAGTGGGGCATAAGTTCTGCCTTGCAGTTGGTATCTTACGCATCTGGAAACAGAGCAGATAAAAAGTGATAAGATTGCTTTATACTCAGAATAAAACTGGGAATCATTCAATCAATATTTTTCACCAGATAATAGGTGTGACTATTTTCTTTTTAGGTTTCTTAGGCAGCAAAATGGAGGAAAAACTTATTTCTTAATGAAGATGCAACCACTCTGAAAGCAGACTGATTTCTAGGATTGCCCTTCTGTCTAGTTCTATAAACAACCCAGGTGGCCATCAGTCTTCTCCAGGACTAAGGGACAAATAGGGTGGCTAAAGTGGTCCTGAACAAAAAAGAAATAATCTGTAGCTGTCTTATTTTTCCAAAATTCATCCTTTCTCCAAACCTGAAGAAACCAAGCTCTGTAAAAAAAAAAACCAAAACCACCAAACAAAGCTGAATTATTAAACTGATGATACAACTCTAATGACCACCAAACTTATGTAGAGATACTTCATTCTGTTAGCTGTTATTCAGCTAATCAGCTCTGGATCATTTCTTTTATCACTCTTTATGTTGCTGCCTGCATGGAGCACTGCATCTCTCAAAAGACTATTTTCTCTATTCACATCCACTGTATCAGCTCTGACCCAAGTTGCAGAACTCTTTAGAGAATTAGGGAAGATGTTCCTGTCTTTTATCTGCTCAGCTGTCTTTCAGCCTCAGCATAACTAGGACAGGTATGGTTAGTTTCATGTGCACTTTGATGGATGAAAACTGGAAGGGAACACCAAAAAAGGCTTAATCCATTTACAGGTCCTTTGTGAGATGAGGAGTTGTAGAGTGAGAGTTTGTTGTGATGTGTAGTAAAGGTGAGCTCTGTAAAGGCACCAAATGCTTTCTTGCCTCCTTGTTCAGGTATGTAAAGGGAGTCTTTTAACATTGCTCAGACTGGGTGAAACATCACAGATCCCAAAGCTTATCTGAATTTCTTGTAGGCAAAAGTGTACTAAATAGACAGCTGAATGTCTGCCACAAATAAGGTAGTATTTGAAACAATTTGCTTTGGTTTTTTTATTGTTGTTTTCTAGCATTTTGGACAGCAAAGGAAGTAGAAGTTCAATCTTGGTGCTCTCCCACTCTCACCTCCCCATTACTGCTATTCAGTTTCCCACCAGGAGGCTGCAGGAAATGTTGATCAGAGCCTGTGGATTCATAAGTTGTAGCAGCAACAACAAATTGGTCCTTAAGAATAACCTTTTTCTTCTTCATGCTTTTGTGGCAAAAAAGCTCTTTGCTTTATTTTTTTCCTTCCCCAGTAAAGGAGGGCACCAGACTGCAACTAGTTATGCACACAGGTATCTGAACCTGCACCTAACAAGAAGCTTCCACAAGTGACTTTCACTTAACTATCAAAGGAAAAGACCACTCCTGAGATCTTAGTGTCTGTCCTTGGTGTTCTGCTTCAGATAGGTCTGTTTGGGCCCACATTTAGTGGTGTCTTCACCTACAAAGAAAAAGAATAAGGATTCTTATCCTGCTGTCCACTGGAGAAATGTTTCAGTACTTATCAGTGACTCTGGAAGTCATTTCTTCTGAGACTTTCTTGGCTTTGTCTACAAAAAATAAGACCTGGGAATTGTTTCACTGTTACTCTTTCACTTCTCCCCCACCCCCCATAGGAGACAATAGCCTGTTTCTTTTTGTTACCTTCTCACTAAATTCTGGAAGGTGGTTTCTTTTTGGTTTTTTGCTTGTTTTTTATAGCTAACAATTGGAACTGTTACTTATCTCTATGTGGTTCTTCACACAGGATTTTTTCTTTTATGATTCAATTATATCCTTGTCAATTTGCAGTACTTGATTATTCTTTCAGTACGTTGGGGAAATTCCTAGTTTCTTGCCTTTAATTTCTGTTTTAAGTAGTCCTTTAAAAGACAACAACACCAAAAAAAAGAATCTTTAAATTACTGGGTAAATAAAGTGACTGACTTGAAGGCTCATGTCTGAACCAGTGTTTTTTTAATTACGTGAGATGATGTAACAAGACGCCTACATTGTAAATCTAAACATTTTCTTTCTACATTCTTCTTTCAGGATATTCAAACACAATATCTGAGGAATGATTTTTTTGTTTGTTTGTTTGTTTGTTTTCTATATCTATAAAGAACTTCTGTTATATAAAAGCCTTTTTCCAAAGGTGTTATTTGCAGATTTTTAAGGACCTTTTCAGAGTTCCCTGAGTCTTAATTACAACATTTTTCGTAGAAATTTAAAATAAAACATGCACAATACAAAACCAAAACACATTCTATGGAGCCTTCTGATATGATTAAAATTTTCAAGTAAAGTTTGGATCAATACTCTCTTCTGAGGATAAAAGGGAGCCTGATTTGTCCATTTGAAAAAGAAATTAGGTCATAGTCTCAAATGGCAGCTTTCTGGAATGCTGGAAATATCATAGTCTTTATTATTTGGAATGCAGATGGATGGCACTGAGTGTACCTTTATCTTTTTCTCTGTTGGAATTATTGCATGACAGTGTAACTGGAGACATTTAGGAGGGGAAATTATCGCATGAGAAGGTGTGTAGCTGTGGAAAGTGAATAACCTGAGGCAAAACAAGAAAGAAATCGGAACAAGTTCAGGTTGAGGATTATTTGGGAATTAACAGCCAAGAGCAAGGCAGTTGTAAGGTGAAAGCAGGCTAAATACTTAAGAGTTGCAGTCAGACCATACAAACAGACTTGTGGAAACATGGCAGTCCTGGCATGCTAATCAGTACGGAATGATGGAAGTACTTGTGTAGCAATAGTAAAGAAATTCATATTTTACACTATACAAAAAATTGAACCGTATTTAACAGTTGTCTTAAGAACTGATCCAGTTAAATTTGTGTGGATCCCTAATATCAGTGTATTTAAATTCCTTAGCTTGTTCTGCCAAAAAAATCCAGTCTTGTTTCAATCCTGTTTAGGTGCCAATCTGTTTGAACAAGCTAACAAGTTTGTCCCTTAAATGACTGGGCTGAATGGATGCAATCCTGCTGAATGGATGCAATCCTGCTGGTAGAGCTGTGCTGTAAAGGCAGCAGATCTGCCAACTTCAGCTCTAGAAAGTAACCCCTAATGATTTAAATTCCCCTTTACATATACTGAAATGTGCCCATAGTCACATGTTGAGCTTCTCGGGAAGCTGACGTGAGGTGTTTCAATTTGTCAGTTCTCTGCCCTGAGGAGATCAAGGCCAGCTGCTTACCTGGCTCTTGGGTCAGATCCAGACAGAACCATCAGTCTGAGAAGGTTCCCAGGGGTGCTGAGCTATGTGCTGCAGCCTCTGCTGGCAGTAGAGGCATTCAGCCATTGCCCTTGTCTTAGCTGCATGGCATTATTATGATTGTAAGAATGAAGCATTGCCTTGTTCTTTAGCATTTTCTAATTGAAAAGTAAGTTTGTTACAACTTATTGTTTCTTACAACTTCTAGTTGAAGTTGTAAGAAAAGCTGATTTCTTCAAAAGAGACTTTCAAGTGCTAAGGTTTTAGAAGGCTTGGTGTTACCTGGGATCTGGACTGGAAACAATTCCTAGCAGATGTAATGTCATCAGTTGTGCAGAGGTATGGACATAGGAACTTCATGCTCTGAACAGTAACACAAGTGAGAGCAGAAATTTACATCTGCTGCATAAGGGGCACTACGCAGTCAGTGAAGCAAAGGGAGAAATTCTGCCCGTACATAGTCTGCACCCATCTGTAAGGACTGTTATTTTTGATCAAAGGGATGAATTATCTCCCTTTAAAGACTTTCTTATGTCACAGATGAGAGTACTTTTGTGTAAAGAGAGAAGTCATACCCAAACAGAATATCCTGGTATATGAATTATAATAGTTTCAACAATAGAAAGGAAAAAAAAAACCCAACAGAAAAGAAAGTTAGCTTGTGACTGAAGTCCTCTGTATACGTGTTTCAATATTAATTACCCAGTGGTTGAATCTAATCTTCAATGTCTTCCTTTTAAGCCTGGATTTCCTAAGTGGGATGATGGATCTGCTATTAATTGTATTTTTACTCCTTAAATTTTAGCACCACATGAATACAAACTGCAGCTTTTGAAACTGATCCCCTTTTACCAGTTACTGTCCAATAATTTGTTTCTTGCCAGGATTGCAGATCAGATGTTCTGTCTTTCTGAATGTTATTTTTCTATGGGAGGAATGGTGAAGGTAGGCAAAATAACAGATTTAATTCAGAATATTCCCACAGTGACTTAGTCTTTCAGCAGCATCACTGAGTACCTGCTGAAGCACGAGTACATTTGCACAGGTATTAGGAAGCCATCAGGGAGCTTGTTACGAGGTATTTCCTTGCATTCTCCTTAGAGGTATTTCCTTGCATTCTCCTTAAAGCATCTGTAAATAAACATCTTGAACAAGACCTTTTTTGTGTCTTTAATTCAGAAAGGAAGAGGAGGTGGGGTCCAAGCTATTTTCTTCAGGCTGCTTTTATGGAGCAATCTCCCCCAAGTGATGCATGTGCCTAGGAACAGACAAGGGAGTGCTCTCTAGCTCTTTTCCAGTTTCTTCCAACTAGATTCCTTCCAGAAACCACTAGAGCTCCTTACCTTGTTCATGGGTCAAAATTCTCTTTTATGTGATCTGGATTGATATCAGGGGAGGAGGTGACACCCAGCCCTCCCCTGTTGCCAAGTCTTTGCCAAACTCCATCTGTGCTACTCACGGGTCAGAGTTCTTGGCAACCAGCCCCACTAACTTTCTTCTTCCTCCTGCTGCTAGTCTAAAAGCCAAACACGAGGGAAAGAGATTACATTTTTCTTATCTTTTTATTGCTTTTTATCTCACATTGGGATTTCTGCTTGGCAGTATCATTGAAAAAAAAAAAATTAAGAACTGATAATTCAGCCATAAGTAGTATTAGGTATAAATTATATTGAGCTGTTCATTCCCTTTGCTTTTCACTCGCCTCCTATCCCCAGGGTAAGGAAAGTGACATTCATGGAAAAAGAAAAGTTAGGTCAAAACTACTCAATTTTCCACCAGAGCTAAACTTGGCTGCACAAGTCCTGAAGGACGGGTGTCTACTTTCTAGAAAACAAATGATATATTGATTTCCTATTAAAAGAAAGCACTGACAGGAACTTTCAAAACAAAAGCCTTCTTTCAGCAGAGCATTTAAATATGGGACTGCTTAAACTGTGCTCAGTCTTAAGTGCTCTGCTGGAACAGCTCTTTGGTGCCTGGCTTTGAGTCCCTGTGTCAGCTGTGCCCCAGCCCTCACCTGGGCTTTGCCCTCTGCTCAGAGGTGCTCGGGGGTCACCTGTCACACCAGGAACGTTGCATTTTGCATCCCTGGGCAGACAGCTGAGATTTTGAATTTCTAAACAGTGACAGTCCATTGAGGGTTTCCTTTCCCTTCTCTCTCTTCTTTTTCCTTCTTCTCTCCCAGTCACAATGTGAACTTCAACATTCATTTCAAATCTTCCTCCATTTTCTGAGGACAAGGAGGAGTTTAAGTTAGTTTTTTGTAAAAATTATTTTATTTTCCCTTTTTATACTATTAACTGCTTACGTGTATTGCAATGCTTATTTTCCCCAAATTCCAACCAAAAGTTTCCCAGATGAAGGCAAATAGGAGTAACACATTTTAGGGTTTTTAATTACTTTGTCAGATGAGTAGCAGCAGCTTCGGTGCACTTTCCTATTCAGATGAGTATTTATATTATGATCCAGGGTTAGTCAGATCTTTGCACACATGCAGGTACAGTGGTTACTGCTGGTGTAATTGATGACAGTTTAATTGCTGCTCATCCTAGAACACAAAACAGGTGGCTTTAGACCACCTGTCTATAATTTAGAAATTTAAAAAAACTTTTTTTTTTTTTCTTTTCTTTTTTTCTTTTTCTTTTCATTTGCTATACTAGCACTGTTTTCTCCTAGGACTGATTTAGCTCACAAAAGCATTTTCCAAGTGTCTTTGGCCCTGCATTCCTCCCAGGTGATACCTACTGTGGATGCTTCTCCTTGCAGCCACTGGGGCCAGGCCTTGGCTCATGGCTGGAGCTGTTCCTTCTTGCCCCAGAGTGAGCAAGTGACATGCTGATATAGTGACTCATGGAGAAAATACCTTTCAAGTACAGGAAACGAGGAAACAAAAATATCAATCTTTTCAAACCATATTTGTCAAGAGCTGTATGAATAATAGGGAGATGATAAATTTTCAGGTATTTCTAATTTGAAAAATACCTGTAGGACTTGCTGGAAGCAGACTGATATTTTCATTAAAATTCTCAGAAGCTATAATACACAGCAAAGTGATGGCAATAAGATCCCTACAGTTTTTTAAATAGATGAAAGGATGCTTCAAAGTCTATTTATTTAGTCGTCTCTCTTTTCATCTGTCTTAATTGCTGAGGAGGATAAAGTGGCATTAGTATGCACAACTTGTGAACTGTAATCTTTAAAAAGAATCTTCTTTTAAGCATGGGTGTTCATCTTAATCCTGCTTTCTCACCGCTGCTGCACGTGTTTCCTGACATACTTTTAAATTTATTCCCATAATAATTAAAAATAGCCAAAGTAAATGAATAGGACATTGTAAATAGTTTTATTAACAGAGGGGCCCTATTTTCAGACATCTGTGTCCCCATTTTATTTTTAAGACTATTGTAATAAAATATGTAATTCTTGTCAATTGGGAATGCTATTAGAGTTTATGCAATGGCTCATTTGGACACTATTTTATTCTTAAGTTGTCCAGGTTTTGGACTACTTTGTGCTTACTATATGGAGCAATGCTTGAGAAAACCACGTCTTTAGCAATGCAGTTCAGCTCTTGAGTTTCACAAGTACATTTAAGAGATCTTGCTTCTAATACTCCAAGCACATTCATGATAATCCTCATGTTTTAGGGGTTTCTAGAGATGCGTTGGTGGAATGGCAGGGAATGATTAATTTGTCTAAAACATTAATTCTTTAGAAGTCAATTTAAGCAGATATTTTAAAAGTGACTTCAGTAGTTGTTCCAATAGGGATTCACGCATTCCAGTCTCCAAAATAGAAATTTTTACATTTAAGTTATGTAGCATAAACATGTCAAGAAGTGCCATCTGGCAGAATGTGGGAATGTGGACTGCCACCAGTGTTATTTGCTTTTGCTAGTGAGCTGCTCCTACTTACGTGCTGTACTGTAGGCAGAAAAAGTAATGTGAACATATATATATATATATGTATGCATAACAGAATGTGAAATGGCTGAATCACAGTATGCTGCCTAATAGCATGATATCCATTATGTGCCTGTTGTTATAATGTTATTTCTGGTGTGAAAAATAGTTTGTGAACTCAGGCTTGGTCATCTTCAGAAATAGGAATACCATATGGCAGGTAAATACTTTGTCGTTGTGGTATTTTTGAAGTCTCTCAGATATCAGATACACATCAGTTAAAAAATGGTGTAAAATTTGCAATGGGAAATGTGTCAGAGTTGGTTTCTTAGAAGGTGTGTTTGTCATGTGCATTGCCAGTCTGGAGGAGCTTGGAATGAGCTTGTTAACAGCTGGTGTGCTGCAATGTGTTCTCCCACAGTATCTGTTTGGAAGCAGTCAGGATGGCATTATGAAAACAGAGATAAACCTAAAAATAAAAAAAATTAAATGGAGGGAGAGAATGAACTTGTCTGCTGTTGCACACACACATACAATTTTCTCAACCTCACTTAACCAAAGCTGCCTGGAGCTGAAACGTTCTGCACGTGTCAAGGCCATATCAGTTTGGCTGTATTACAAATAACATCTAAACCAACAGAAAAGTGATGAGGGCAAGGCTGTGTTCTCTGGTAAACTGATTCTTTTCTTTGAGTGCCTTCCAAATTTTTTTAAGTGTCATATAACCCTTGGTAGGTAGATTAGTAGGCATGTGGGGTTCTTTTCCAACAAGGCTAGAGTAGCTTTTCCCCCCTCTGTAGCTAAAGAATCATATATTGTGCCCAGACCTTTTCCTTTCATCTGGTGGCCCCTCAAGCATGCTTAAAAATGCCTGTTTCCACCTTCCTTTGTACAGTGTCTGCCTTCCTGGGTTTTCTGCTGCATACAGAAGAGCCCGGTTTATAAAGATATAGAGCCCAGCAACTATAAAGGAGCACTCTCTGTCAGTTTGTCATGCTTTAAAGGATTGTGGGCACCCTGAAGGGAAGATTAGTGGAAGATTGTTCAAATTGTCAGAGTTCTGAATTCTTTTTGAACAACCATTTTCTTTTGTAGGCTTAGAAAAGAAAAAGAAAAAGGAAAGTCTGTTTATGGGGGAAGGTGATGAACAGGAAGGTATGGTAATATTCCCTGTATAAGATACTAATCCCATGTGATATGAAGCCAAGTTTCTCAGTTCAAGACCAAAACTCAGCCCTTTGAAACCTGAATCATGAGCTCTGAGTGTTTTGTGCTTAGTACTTGCCCTTGAAACCAATGAACCCTAATACTCAACGTGATCTTCTTTCTCAGAGCTGTTTGCTCTAGGTTTAATAAAATAAGTTATGTACCTCTCTGTCTTCCATTGATTACATGGGTGCTTTTTGGAGACACCTTATTTTGTACTCCAGCTGTAAATTATTTTCTCTTTCTTGATAAACCAAAGTAACACCTGGCCAGTTTCTCTTATTTTGCCCTCACAGTTCTGTTCATCCCTCCCCCTCCCACTCAGCACTACTTTGGCACATGAAGGTATGACATCCCCCCTGCTTAAACTAAATAACTGGTCAAATGTGCAGGAAAAGAGCCATGATTACCCACTCCATTATATTAAGAAGCAGCTCCCTGTCTTGCTCCTTGGGTTTTCTGGGGAACTTGGAGGGTCTGAGCCTGTTGTAAGTACAAAAGCTGTCGTCAGTGGCAAGCCTGGTCTCCAGAGGAAATGACGGCTTTGTTTTCTGGTGCCTCATAGGTTAAGCAGCTGCAGCTTGCTGTCATTCCTCTGCACTGTATGGGTCCTTTTGCCAGCACTGGCACCTATCTCTGACTAACTTGCAGCTTGGAGTGACAGATGGGAGAGGAGGAAGGCCAGTGATGTGTCGCTCATTTGTAGTAAACCTGACCCTTCCAGGAAGCGCTGATCTCACTGTCACATGTTACACATGTGGTCAACACTTGCACATGAATGTGATGCTTTTGGGACCTGTCAGATCACTGCATTCCCATGACTCCTGTGTCCTGCCCACACACAGTAAATCCACTGCTTCTGGGCAGGCCCAGGCACGGTTTGTGCGTGCTGTAGGAATGGCTGAGCTTTCCAGCTCTGTGGCAGACCCTTGTGCAGGCCAGATGTCCAAAAGTCCAAACCAAATGTCGAACTCCTAGGTTTCATTGGATCAAAATTTTCCCTTGGGAAAGCTGGGTGTATGGCAGAGAGGAGGTCAAGTATCACTCATGGCTGTGCAGGGGAGAGGTGATCTTTTGTTCACTTGATTTGCAGACCTGAAACACACATAAAGAGGAGCAAAACTGTACATGGTAGGAGTTTCATAGGAATCAGTAATCCTAAAAGAGAAAAATACTGTAGGTCTGAACTTCAGCAAATTACTTGAGAGTTTTGTTGAACTCACTACTGAAACTTTGCTGATTTCAAGCGTCACTATTTGTTACACTGTGGACAGGAGTGTAACCCAATTTCCTTCTCACCATTGTCATAACAGTGTGGGAAGGTGGTGATGCATAGACCTGGCTTTGGCCATCTGCACAGACAGGAGTCCTTTTTGTCTCAGGGGACCTTTCCCAGGATCATCAGGGAGAGCTTAGCTTTCTCCCCCTTACACTTTTATGCTGCTCACACTCACCATGAATAAACCACTGCGAGCCTATTCCTGGTCTGACCTGGAAGAACTTCAGGTAAAATTTAATGCATCAGTATTTGTGATGCTGGAAGAAGTGGAAAAGTATTTGTGGCTGAAGAAACTCAGGCCAATAGTTGAGCAGCCATGGGTCCTGCATTCACAGCCAAGCATAAATTTGATGAGTCTTTAATATACTTCCAGCAGCTCCAGTATTATCTCGGGTACATTTAACTGTACAGCAGTCACTATAATTTACAATGGCTTGAAAATTCAGCCAAACAACCTGTTTTGTGCTTAATCTCTTCAGGCTTTATACCTACAGGATGTTATCTGATGTTACTTTACACAGTTACTGCCTGTGGGAGATGGTACTTCTGGGAATGTATTTCTGGGTCACTAGATATTGCAAGGATACACAGGATTAGGGAGATAACCAGCTTCATGTCCACAGTATCATTTGTTCCCAGTGTCAGCGGATAATAAATAGTTTCACAAAACAGCAATAGTTGATATACCTACTAAACCATCTGTTCAGGGCTGCTCAAATGGAGTTGGTTAAGTAATTATCCCCTAGGGGCTGTTTATATTTTAGAGTATCTGCTTGTCCTTTAGATCCTTAACCTTTAGACAGGTCCACACAGCGATGCCATGATTTATTTTCTTTGTGTGGTCTTGACCTTCTGCTGGCAGATTTAACATTACCTTCCACAGGAATGTATCTGTATCTAATGCTAGAAAGGAATGACTATAAATTAATTTCTGTACTGCTGGTTTTATATGTGAGTTTTAGTAAACTCTTCTATTAAGCTATCAAATTCAGGCTTAATAATCCACTGAGGCTGGACAGGATTCATGCAACATTGTAATGTAAGACCTGTGATTTGGAATAATACCACTCCACATATGCTAACTTGTCTGCTTGCCTGCCTTTCCACTTTCTCTGCTATTGGCTTTTTTTGCTCAAGTCTTGGAAAGCTGTAGAAAACAGGTTCTTAGCAAATAAACTTTTTGCTTTGGAGCCTTGACACTCTCTATTTGAAATCGAGGGAAACAATGTCATAGACTGGAATAAAAGACATAAAGTGGGTTTTTTTGGCATTGTTTCTTGTTAAATTTATAGTGTAGCTTTTCCTGAGTAAGTTTTAGCTGGGCTCTCAGTATCTGAACACCCTGCCTTTCTAATAGAAATGCACTGCCTACTGCAGCCACATCAGGTGGGCATAATGAAAAGTGACTTGTGAGCCTCCCCTTCTGGTGGCCTCAGAAAAAGGATACTGTGCTTGGGAGAGGCATGAAGAATGGCTTAGTTTCCCTGCTTTAGAAGTGCTGATCCCCTACAGATCCCAGCTAAAGCACATAAGGACTGGGCTGTGTGGGAACACTTGCACTGCTGTCAGTGGTGTTCCTCTTCTGTGAGTATAAAGAAAACTTCAGCCCCTTCTGGAGGCTTCAACTTTTTTTTTTTAGTGAGGCAAAGGAAGATTGTGCTGTCAGTAATGCAACTTGACAGATCTTATCTCTGTGTTTGCAAATAGGTTAGAACTCTTTAACATGTATTTTAAATAAGCCTATTATTTATTTCCCAAACTCTTAACTTGTTTTGTGGCTTCAATTTTTAAATCACAATAAAGGTCTGATAGCACTTAAAAGCATATCTGTGGGCTGCTTAGAAAAATGGAATCAGTCATGACATCTTTACAGTAGTCAGCACTTTAATGGTCAAACCCTGAGCTAGACTCTTTGTGCCTTTGAATAAAGAATTAAATTTTAACTAGTTTTAAAAATGCTTATGAAAAGAGAGGTTAGAAGATGCTTGGCAGCCTGCCCTTCTGTGTTCACAGTGCTGGTTCTAGTTCTGGGCCTGTGCTGAAGGCAAATCTAGCTAAGGCCCTGCTCTGCAGTGGATATGCCTTAGGGCTGCATGCTTTGGTTTTGGGAGATGTTTCTGATAATCTGTACCCTGGTTTTCTACTCATGAAGGACACAATGATATTTCAGCCTCTGCTCTTATATCTGCCCAGTGAGAGGCACAGATCTTGTTACCTGCTAGGGGATGCTGTGGTTACAGTAAAGAACAGCCAACTTCTTCTCTAAGATTTAAAATGTAAGCATTTGCTAACTGTATAGAGAGCTAAAACTCCTCTGTTTCTGCTGCTGTTCACTTTCAGGCTTGTTCAGGGAAATGGAGGTGGTTCAGCACTGGTAGTGATGGTAGCTAACCCCATTGCTTTGGTTCTGAATTGTGATTTGTTGTTCAACAAATTAAAAATAAATCCTCTTGTAAGGTGTTTTCCTCTCTGTATTCCTTGCCTTGTTATCAGGGAGTCTCTGTATGCTGGGACAGAAAAAATGATATTCTGGTTGCATAGAAACTTCACAGGATAATAGTCTAAGAAGAAAGTGTATTTATTATGGTGCCTTTTTCATCAGTAGATGTCACAGGAATGCATGAAGAAGGTCAACACCATTATCTCCTTTGCAGATGGAGAAACTGTCTCAGCAGTTACTGCAAATGAGGAAGCTGTCTCGCCTGACAGACGTTGCCTGGAACCCCTTCTGTAGCCCATAACTGAATTTGAAGTTTTCTAAGAATTTATTCTTTTCTCTTGCTCCTTTGGAGCCCATTTAACCTTTTTTAACAGATTACCTCTCCAACAGTAAATATGAAATACCCTTGCAAAGACTGCCACATCCTTTTTATTAATTACTTTTGAGCTTCATTATATTAAATAGAAGTGGTTTAATTAAGCTGCTCAGATCTTCAAAACTGACAATATTTTCCTTTCAGTGCCATTAGTAGTCAATAATCAGAAATAGCATTGCAGTGAGGGCTACATATGTCTGCCCTTTCTGAATAAATTTCTCCTTCTCAATGCAGAAATTTGCCTAGAAGAAAGGTAGGGATTATTTTCTCATGTTTATCTGAGCTCTAAATGTCCAGCAGCCTCCTTGGAGAAGCTTTGTGGAGCAGGAAAAGGATGGGAAATCCCACATGAGGCTACACTCTGCCCATAAAGTCATGCTGAAACATGAGGCTGATATGCTCCAAACACCTGGAGCTTTTCAGCTCTCCCCTGGAGATTTTTACACATGACTTAACTCAGAAAGCTGATGGTTTGTTTAGGGTTGGCTTAAGACAGAGCACTTTACTTGAAGAGTAGGAGATGAGTAAGATTAAAAATGCAATTGGATATGAATATGGGTGATAGCAGGAACCACATTGAGCATTTAAAGGACAAGTTTTGGGAGGAAAATTATCTTCTCTGCTTCAGGGTCCGACCAAATCTTTGTTGCAAAGGTAGTATTCCCCTGAGTAGCTGCATGACCTCACTTTTGCATTTACCCTTTTTCTCTTGAAAATCTGCCTTTGACTTTGGGAGAAAAAAATATGAAATGAGAGAACCACCTGCTTGTCTGATCCTTTCTAAAGCCATTTTCTTCTCTGTGCATGGTCCGGTGTGTGTGGAGGAAAGGGAAGGAAAAGTGGATATAGATGTGAAATACAGACAGACAGTTAGTGGCTCAAGTCTTGGCTTTGTAGCTTAATTCACCACCTGTAAAAAAGTCTTTATGTTTTTTCCAGCTATAGCAAGCATACAAGTACGTTAATACATCTCTTTTCTGTACAAGGCTGTGAAAACACAGCAATATTTGTATTTATCTGGTGAAGACATTTGCCCCTTCCCTGGAGTGGAAGCCAGAGTAAGAGAATCTCAGGGACAAGCTCATTCTGGGGGGAATCAGAGTCAGGCAGGAACAGGCAATAAATCCAGGAACCAACTCAGGCTTTCTGTGTTCTTGTCGAAGTTTCAAACCATGGATGATTTAAACTCATTGGGTCTGAATCCCATCCCAAATTTCTGCAAATTTTATGGTATATTTCTCTATTGCAAGTTTAAGATAAGGAATTAGTTTGCGACAGCAGGATCTCTTGTGATCTGAAGCTCAGGCTACTGAAGGAGCCTTCACAGAGCTCATCCTTGGCAAAACGTCTCAGTTACCACCAGTGTTGTTTATGTCTCCTGTTCCTGCTGCCTGCCTGTCTGCTGCCCCTTCGCCCCAGAAATGACCTGAGAACAACTTTGATTTTAATAGTAGACATGAAGCAGCTTGTAAGAAGAGTTGGGGACCTGTGTGAGGAAAGTGCTGCATATGAGATGATTGCATCTAAAGGCTGACAACCTCTTCAAAAGGTTAGCAAGCAGCTCCCACTCATGCTCACAGGGAGTCTGCCAGATTGGATATTTCTGTCCTGGTATATCTCTAAAATCATAATGACTTTTATTTAGCATTACTGTGGATGCCTTGAACATTTCTATGGGACTTCCACTGTCAATTCAGCATTAAAGTGCCATTAAAGCAAAGTGTTACTGTAAGAAGCAGTATCTGCCAAACATTTCTCAGAAGAGCGCTGTGCTTTCCAGTATGGGTTTGCATTCACTCTTTTCCATTTTCATGTCTAGGTCAGAGAAGTCTTTTTATTGATTAGAAAAAACAATAGAGATATGTGAGAACTGTTGGCAGGACTTATGACAAGTCATATCAGTATGGACTAATGCTGTTCATTGCACCATGAATACAATGAATCTTCATTGGCATTCTGGAGACATAATGTGAAAGTGCCCAGGAATATAGGACACTTCTTATATAAAACTGGCAAATTATTCAGGCTTAAATGGTGACTCCTGACTATAGAGCCACATAGGAAAACAATTCTAACAACTTGTAAGTGAGTTGTACTTGATGTTTTTATGTAGCATTGACTACATCTTTATTCTAAACTCCCTTTTCAAAAGCAACATCAGGCACAAGTTGCAATGAAAGCTAATGGGGTTAGAGTCCTGTGTCACTTATGTGACTTGAGAAAGTTTTAGCTCAAGAGATCAAAATGATCTGAGGGCTCATGTTTCCATAGGAATCTTCTGTATTCTGCATCACAGAACCTTATCCTGCAAAAGCAGTGTAATAAATCCAAAGATCATTTTACAGCCCTTCTCCTCTCTGTTTAGACGATTTACAGCAGAAGTGGCTAACCAATAAAGACAGGAACAAGTAAGCAGAAGCATCAGTCAGATCATGAAATTGACTAAATAAATAAATTGAACTCTCTGTTTGCAATCCTGATTTTGCAAGCTATGGGGTCTAGTGGGAAAATGCTTTCCAGCCTTCCTCTGAATCTTTTAAAAAATCAAAGATGGAATATCTCACCCAAAAGCAAACCTGTGATTTGTAAGACAAAAGCATGGGCTGACAACAGATGTGTGGAGTTTTAGTAAGAGGTATATAGGAGGAAGAAATGTGATTTGTTAAAATTATTTGCTCCCAGTAAGAGATAGGAAGCAGTCAGATTTCATAATTTGAAGCTGGAAATCTGGAAGAGGATAGCTGCCAGAGACCTCTGAATGACCCAAGTGGGATGCTCACCTGACTCAGAGAACTGAGACCTCTTCTTCCAAGTTCAGGCTGGGAGTTTGAACTCAGGATCCCCTTCATCCTAGCTTTTGGCTAATTTGGTAAACCTATCTTTCTCTTTTCTTTTGGGGAAACAGTTTGAAAGATCTCTGTTAAATCCACTTGTGGGAAGGGAGTGTTTTGAAATCTTAGTTTTGTGAGACAGGAAATCCCTTTCCTCCCTACCTGTAAGTGCCTGATGGGCCTTGTTCTCTGCTGAGGTGATCCATTGAGAGGAATGGAATGGGAATATCAGACAAAAGAGCTTCTCATGTTTTTGATAGCTCTGGAAACTTCATGTTTTCTACCCTAGGAAGAATACTAAATGGAGGTTTTTTTTTTTCTCATGCCACTACAGCATTCCCAAGGAAGATTCATGATTGGATTATGTTCCTAGGCATTATAAATCAGAGCTAATGGCAGAGATAGGTTGATGGCTTGAAGTAAGTGGAAAAATAAATTGGGCAGTGAGAAGGCCTAGGGCTTGAGAAGACATAAATATAAAATTTGCCCCTCTGCCCCTCCCAAGAAGGTGGCAGACCTTCAGTTCTTGCAACATCACTTAAACAAACAAACATAGTCTGCTATGCATGGTCTTTACTCAAATGATGGGAAAGCTGAAATCTGGACAATATAAAATCTGCTGGAAGCTTTTGAAGAAATCTGTTACCTGAAAAATATAGAGAAAACATGAAACATTAATTTTGAAAGAATCTCAGGCTTTTTCAGGGAAAACATCAGAGTACATAAAAATCTTTGTCAATATCAGATTAGAATGAAGCATTAAAGAAAAGAAATCTTATATACAGTCTCATGGGGTTGGACTGCCAGAGTAGAATGTCTCTATTTGGCCTTGATAATTGTTCTTTTATCCTTTGTGCAGTGTTAGTGTGTTTTCACCCATAGCCTGCTGTGTCCCAGTTCTCTCAACTACCAGCTATCCTGGCTCAGTTCTCAGCTTTGTTCTCCTTTATGACTCAATCACAGACTGTAAAATCTCTGCTGAGGCAGTGATTCATCACCTGAATGCACTCCCTTGAAAATAAAATATCCTTTTTTTTGATACTGGAAAGATAAAAAAATATTTTTCAAAGTAATTCCAGAGGTATTTTCATTCTAGGTATCCTTCCTTGTTTTTATTTTTTGTTTAAAGCTATACAACAATTTTTATAAAGATAGAGAATATGTAAACTCTGTTTAATGATTATATGGGATGGAAAACAACACTCCCAGATGTAAATAAAATGAATTTGTTCCAACTAGTTGTTGGGAGTAGTCTGTTTTTTTGTTCAGTGCCACTGTTTCTGGTCTTATTTATATTGACATGTTATAGCATCTTCTCTGAAGGGAATTGAGCTATTCTGAGGTGCAATTGCCATAGGTGAGAAAAGATTTTGGATGTTGCTACAGCAACATGTGTTTATTTGCCTCATCTGAAATGAAAGGTGTATTTGCTCTGTTCCTCTGCCCTTTTGAATGCCTTTGGAAGAATCCACTCTTTTGTCAGTGCTTGTGATTGAGAATTTTCTATTGATTTTATTGGGAGAAACATGATCTCTCTGATGATGAATAATGATGGCAGAAGAGAGATCATTTGCTACAGAGCAGTTTTCTTTTGGAGAATGCCAATTCTTGATGAATTAGTACAGTTTGGGCATGAATGTGAAAAAAAATTGATGGTAGTTCTTCATTTGATGAACCCTCTTTTTTCTTTTCTGGTGTTACTCATGGCATCGTTTTCTTCCAACCAACTGAGAAAAAACATTGAGAGAATAAGAAGTTTTAAAAAATTGTGTTTGCCCTCATGAGGTATTCTGTGGTGTCTGTAGCCAAGTACAGCCTTGCTTTTGGCAGTGAAAAGCTCTGCTCCTAATGACCACGGAAGCATTGCAAATAATCTACGACATTTCATGGATATGAATTTCCTGGAATAAAGGAAAGAGAATCTGACTCTTCCAGCCTTAACAGTGCTAACCTGTTCAGGGCATACCAAAGCTGGGTAACATCCATCTGTGCCCTTGACTGTGGCACTGCCAAGGCAATGTGGAGAGAGAGCTCTTTAACCACAGGAAGCTGAGCTGGGCTGCTTTGCTGCTTTTTGAACAGTCACTTTTCCCACTTCTCTTATCTGGGTGTATTGCTTGGCTCAGTTCAAAGGCACTTCTTAAAATAATGCTTGTGGTAATACTGAGTTGAAAATAAGTGTGTGTGTGGTACAAAAAGAAGCAAGGAGTACATAGACAGGTTTTATTTTATTTGTAAGTTGCTTTTCTGAGTCTCCCAGTGGTTTGTGATTTCTTCAGCTGAGGAGGCTGCTTGTGAGCTGAACGAGAGAGGTGAACTCAGTGGAGTAAGGATACAGAGAGGAAATTCTGTGCTTCTGTGGCTTTGAACCACTGCAATCGTTCTCCTTCTCCAGCATACTGAATATTTTCGCTAACTGGGGAATTCATTTCCCTACAAATGTCTAGAGATGCAGGTGCATCCTAGAGCTGAATGATAGGTGCAGTCTTTTGGGAAACCTGCAGTGTTTTTACAATGGTCCCATTGATATTAGTGGGACTTACAGTGAAATAAACTTATAGGCATTGTCTAAATTATTTTTTTATATGTGAAGTAATTTTAGGACAGTAACCTGAGGAAGGTGAAGTTTCTCTTCAAGAACCAAGTCTGTGGCACCACTGTAGTAAATCATTCATGTAACATGAGGAGAATCTCCAGTTCCTTCAAATTGCTCATACCCTGGTAAGTCAGAATGGAGTTAAAATTCAGTAATTTCTGTGTTCAGCATGGCTGCTTCACCTGCTGAGGTTGCTCCATGGGCGTTTTCACTCATGGATAGGCTGAAAGAGATGTGAGAAAGCATAGCAATAGGATAGCCTTACATATTATTGGTATGGTATTCTGTAGAATTTTTGTTTTTATATGCATATGAGAGGCTCAGTGTTTTGGAAAAGTGTTTTACTGGACTTTGGGAAATGGGTTCTATTCCCAGCTCTCTTTTGGTTCTATGCTGGATCTTGAGAATTCCATTACACCTCTCTGTACTTACCTGTAAAATGAGGAACGGTGGTTTTTCTTTTTATTAGGTAATTTGAGACCTAGGATTGAAAAGTTTTTGAGGAGTTTTCTTCCACGGGATTTTTAAACAAGCTTTTTCTACTCCCTCCATGAAGAATGAAAGATTTTTGCTTTTGCTCTTTTTTACTATCACACTAGACTAGTGTCCCAAATGTTTTAGTTTTCAAGTAATTACATTTTTGTGGTTTTATGTATACTTTCCTGTTCACAAAAATCTTATTAATCAGAGCAGGCTTTTCTGTCTTTGTAGTGATGATGTAACAGCAAATTGCTCTGGCTTCCCTAAAATTGACCCTGGCTAACATCCTGACATTTCTGTGAGGCCTTTCCTGACAGAGCTCCACTGAAGTCAAGCAGAGCTAGGACCATGAACTATGAGAAACCACTTGAAAATCAGTATGCACTGCCATTTATTCAGGCTTTTTATCTGGCATGGAGCACTTCTTCCTTACTTCTTTCCTTCCTTTGGGGCTGCAGGAACTCTGGGGGTGCAGGGCAGTAGCAGCAGTATGGAAGAAGGGCAATCATCTGGCCTGAGGCAGAGGAATGTCTCCTATTTTTCCATTATTAATAATAGTATTGCTACAGGAATTTTCTTCTGATCAACCCTAAAAATGAAATTGGTGGGGCTGTAACCAAGGAACAGCTGTAATGGAGCCCCTAAGAAGCCATCACAGTGGCACAAGATGTCTGTTATGATTGACAACATTTTCCTGATGGCCCTAAAAAATACAGAGTTGTCAATAAAATTTTGTACTTTTTCCAGGTGCAGTACTTTAGGAATTAATCTTCCGGGATCTACTGTAGTATTAGAGGGTGGGAATTTAATTATGATGTTGATGAGATGTATGTATTTATACACTGCAGAAATTGAAAAGCAGCTGTAAGGAAACCTGGAGCTATCAACTTTGCTCCCTGTTTACAGGACTGCTGGGTTGTTGGCATGATTGATTGCCTTCACAATAACCTTTCTGTGTTCCAGAGAACGTACCCTGTATACAGAAAATTACCGTTCCCTTAGGGAGGTCGGAGCTCATAATGCAAATGTCAAATAATTTTTATAATAAAAACTAAATAAAAGGCCTGGATGAATTTTATTAGTAGCTTCCCTAATGAATTTACTGTCCTTTGAACCCAAACAATTTCAGCTCTAAGCACAAATCCTCAGAACCATGTCTTATAATCTCAGAATTTTCTTTTTGAATCTGATAGACTTACAACTGTTGATTTTGGTTCTTATTTAATCAGACTAAAAAGGTTTCTTTTTAAGAAAAAGAGAAGAAATAGACCTTTAAAGCAAAACATTTTTTAATTTTTTTTTTGGAGAAATTTATTGACTTGAAGACATACAATGGCTTTATTATTTTACTGTTGGAAAATTGCCAAGGGGAGGATGAACTAGGAATGATATAGATTATATATTACACTGTATAATTAAGACAGCAAACAGTCTACTGGAAAATATTTTATAGACTACTTTATATAATGGAAAGTTCATAGCAGCCTGAGAGAGACCACCTAATATGTCTTTTAATATTAATTCTACAAGAGATTTAAATTAAGGTTTGAGCACTGATGCTTTACAGTCTATCAGTCTTGGTAATGATTGCACCTGCCTGCACAGCCTAATTCTGAAACTGTTATTACTCAGAGTTAACCTACTAGAAAGACTCAGCAGAGATTTGATGTGGTTTGCCCTGTTTTCTTTGCTAGGTGAACAAATCTTCTGGAAACTGCCTTGGACTTTCTTCTTTCCTTCTTTTCTGTAATTTATGATGACCAGTTTATCATGTATTTTGATAGTTGTTTTTCTGTTCTGTGATGGAGAAGCTGTTGCAAGTTTCTAATTAAGATACTACAGAAAGATTGAAGGCAAAAATAAGCTCTTTTCATTTATATATATATTCATTTCTAGCATGAGTAAAACATTTACAACTTGGGTGGAAACCCATTCTCACTGAAATAATAAATGTTAATGCTGGCTTGACTGGGACTAGGATCATTATCTCTGTGTGATGTTTTATTTCAGTGTGCCCATACATTACACCACTTTGCACTTAAATGTGCATGCTATGTCTCTCTCTAAGGTTTTTCATCTTTGGTTTACTGTACCCTTTTTTTTTCTTTTCTTTTCCTTTTTTTTTTTTTTTTTTCCCAGGCCTTACCAAAGGAATGCTGTTCTTGTTGCAAGCCTGCACTCACTATTTAATTGTAGGTCTAGTTACACAGTATTTCTCAAATACAATTAATGGAACGAATTCTGGTTTCTCCTCACTCTGTGCAAGCTCGTGTTACTTCAGATCTTTTTGAGTGTTAATGAGGACTTAACTTTGCATGAAACCATAGTCCAGCAAGGGAACCCACAAGAGAAATGTCATTTGTTTTCACTCTTTTCCATTTTATGGCCACATTTGGTGGCAGTATTCTGCTTGCTTTACTGGAAAAATGCAGCATGGAAAGAATTTGGGTTTTAATAAAAAGGGTTAAAGAAACCCTTGTGGCTAAGTTTCCTGATTCTTGATGGTCACAAGACCTCTATGACTGCTCTAAATCCATACAGACGCACTAATGCATCTTGTATTTGTCGTAACACTGAGCTTTCTGGACTTGTTGGCTCCAAAGGGCTAATAAAAGTTTTTATATTAGCTTTAATTTTCAGGAGGGAAAAAGTGGCCCTACCAGACTGAAAAGCGATTTCTGGCTTGGTACAGCTGACACCAGAAATAGAGCTTCTGCAGACACATAATGTTTCCTGATTGTCCTGGCATGTGAATGTGGTTGCTGCCCTTTCCTCCTAGGCTGGGCAGGATCAGGTTGTTCAGGCAGAGGAAGAGGAGCAGCACAGTTTTGTGGAGAGACCCTTCCTTCTCTGGTGCTCTTGAGTAGATGCATGCCCTATGAAGGGTTCTTTGGGTTTCATAAGAGGAAGCAGTGGATATTTCTGCTGTGTGTGTGCTCACGGTTACCCATGCTAAATCTATGATGCTTAAAGCCTTCTAAGGTCCCACCAAGTCCTCAGAATGAGGGCCTTCAGCAATAGGCATTAAAAATACAGCTCCCTCACATAAAGACTGAATTGACTCAGCTGCTTGAAAACTGATTGCTGACGAGATGTGAAGCTCTTTGTGGTAGCAGTCTGAGAAATCTTGGCATTCATCTTGACCTGACAGCCATGGGGGTGGTGTTGCCATTTCTGATAGGGTCTTTCTAGGAGATGTTCACTAGGCAGCCTGCTAACAGTATTGAATTAACATGTTTTTGAGAAATACTCAGAGATTAAATTTCCTTAAATAACACCACTGCTTTGTTGTGTTATTTATAAAAACTAATGAGAACTTGAGCAGACAGGGATTAAAAAGAATTATTTGACTATTGACAATTCCCAAGGCTAATTTGCTTCATGAAATGGAAATGTATATACCCAGGAAAGCTTTAATACACATCTATATTGATAAAGTTTTTTAAAAAATCAGACCATTAAATCCTCTGGCATGGAGCTCCTGTGTGCTGAGGTTTCTTGAATCTTCTTTCTTTGAAAACTCTTACCTGGTTACCTATAACACTGTCAGAAAAAAAAAAAAAAAAAAAAAAAAAAAAAAAAAAAAAAAAAAAAAAAAAAAAAAAAAATCCCTGATGGGAATAGCAGGCATGGCATGGGGATGAGTGGGGTCTCAGGGGTGGGACCTATGACTGTTTTAGGAAAGCAGGAAGGATGGAGTGAGGCCTTGAAGGCACAACCCGTGTGGTCCTCTGCTCCAGACTGCAATTGCTGGCTGCTCTTTCCACATCATAAACGTGCAGCTGTGCATGCTTTAACTGCAGGGTGACACTTAGGGAATATGAAGAGAACTAAATTCTATTTACTGGTTATGTATCATCCTGGTTACCTGCATAAAAACTCTTGAGACAAAGGAAAAAGCATATTCAAGTGGCAGAGAAAGAAAGAAAAAGACCAATATGGTTCATGAACTGAATGCAAGTGAAGGAAGATGAATTGAAGATTATAATTAGAAAGCAAAGGAGCAGGCAGGTTTTCCAGCCTCAGAGGGAAAGGATGATTGACCTGAGCAGCGGAAAAAAGAAGAGGAAATACTGCTGACAGCTAAAATGCAGAAGCTATTACTTGAGAGACTGACCTCTAAAGGAGAGAGGGGGAGGAATTTAAAAGAAATCCCAACCAATGAAACCTGCAGTGTTCATGCTGAAGTTGGCTTGCTCAGGGAAGCCAGAGAAGAAACAATTGAAAGCTAGAGCATATTAAACAACATTTATAAGGTTATTACATACATTCTGCACATGTTGTGCTGACATGTATCTGTGATGTTTGTACTTCATTCTTTGTGTTTATCAGAGGTTGTCAAATCCACTTTACAGTATTCAGTAAAGATGTTGAAGATACAGGATGAGAACAACAAGGCACCAGTTACTTAGCACCTCCTTCTCCCATGCTTATAGCCCCCATTCTTTGCTAGGCAAGTCAGTGCATGACAAGCATTTGTTCAAGAAGAACCATCTTGCAGCCACCTGGTACTTCATTCCTCCAAACTACCTTTTAGGTGATAAATAATACAGTGTTTTGCTGTTTTGAATAAATCAAGGGTCAGCTCTTTAGTCAGTGTAGATGGTAATCATGCTGTAAAAATCATGTTTGGCAATGTATTTTTTTCCTGATGCCTCAAGGACCCCTGGGGATCCTCAGGACTTTCTGTAGCTTCCAATTTGTAGTGTCAAATGGTGTGTGTTTACCAAAGAAGGAGGCTGAGGGATTTAACCTACACTGTTACATCCCTGCTGCATGAGGTCAGAGCCTGAGCTCACACAGCTGGATAGACCTGGTTTGCCTGTCTGGGGGCTTGGGGAGACACATCCATACTCCAGTCCTTGACTGGGTGTTGTCTGCCAGGCAGCCCTTGATTCTCTCTCTGTGGATGGCTGCCATTTGTACCAGATCTGGACCACTTTTCAACTATTTCCCCTCTGCTTCTGGTTATGGTATTTCATTGATAGTTTCTGGTTCTCTTAAAAATTATATATGTCATGAAACTACTGATATGATCTCTACTCATGTGCAGTCATTCTGCTTGTTTTATATATTCTCTAGTCCCTCTTTTTTTTTTTTTTTTGTCCCTTCCTTTCCTCATAAAGATTTCTCTTACCTGAAAAGATCTCTCCTAAACACAACTGTGATGTTAGGTGTCTCATAAAGAACTTTTAAACAAATCCTAATTATGAATAACAGTTTTGAATATTGCTAATGATTGCCTTCTGGTATGGAAAATTGACCTCCTGAAAGACCATGTGAATGTGTGAAATAATTACTTGTCACACAAAATTCTTTTTTTCAGAAGATAAATTGGATTCTAGTAATTCATTCTTGATCACTCATATCTAGGCAATGGTACCGAACCTCCTGTTCCACCGCTCCCTCCCCTTTTTTTTTCTTTTTAACAGAGTGATCATGTCACTTCCATCCATCCAATGAAAATGTAATGGAAATTTACCCGAAGCATATGTTCATCTAGGTGACAGATCACAGAGGCATTCCAGAGTGGAGTGCATGGATGACATTCAAGATTTCAATCGGCACATTTACTTCCTTCAGGCCATGGTATTTGGAGGTCTGATGATACAAGAAATCCTACTAGCTGCCTATTAGGCATCAATATATCTTTAAAACCTGAGCTGCTAGTTAGCCTTGGCCTGAGATTGTTTTTTAGCATGTCTCCTTCCCAAGATAACTCTGCATGTTTTTGATATCATGCAGTTGCTCTCTTACTTAGAAGCCTGTCTGCCACTCCTGTTCTTGTACAGTGCCTAATGCTGAAGGATCTTCAACTGTGTCCAGTTTTTCCCTTTTCAAATGCATGGCCTTGATCTCCATCTAGGATTAATTTTCGTGCAGCAGCTACATTACTATGTTGAATAATGTTGACTGCCTTTAATACGAGGGGGAAAAAAGAAGAGTTTAATAAGGAGCATGGGACCTCCAACCTCTGTGCAGGGCCCTCCTAGAGGTGCTTGTCTGCAGGCTGCTGTGTTAAAAACCCCTCCACTGAGATTCCAATATGTAACATCCGAAAACTAAGCAACAAAAATGTAACACCTGAAAATGACAATGACCTTTTTCTCCCCAGGCTGTAACGAGATATTTGGAGGTAGTGGGATGTAATGCTTAAATCCTTGCAACCCTCTCATGTGTCTGCAGAAAACATGCAGAGCAATCCCTGTGGCATTCCCCGTGGCTCCAGCTCAGCAAAGTAGCTCAGCGTGTCCTGAATTTAAAGTGTGGCTCCAGAAGGACTGTTCATATGCTTAATGTTACACAGCACATGTGATTATCTCGTTAGGAGTTGGAGAGAAACATTAATCTTGTGGGATTGCAGACACAAATGTATTTTCTTCACAAGCAACCTGTGTGTAACCTCCAGCACTAAACCAAAGCTGGTACTAACCCGTGTCATGGAGACTTCCTCGTTTTGTGCTGATCTGTTAGTTTCACAAAGATGAAAGATGGTGTTTTTACTTTTTTTCCTTCCCTGATAAAAATATTTAAGTTCTAAAGTGAAACTACAAAGTGAGCAGTTATTATTTTTTTCTTTGTCAAGGACCTGTTTTCTCCATTTGTCGTTAACATTTGTCAGCTGGTAAATTATGCAGTTTTTTCTTCTGTCTCTCCTGTTTTTCAGACAGCCATAATTATGCTCGCTTATTCCCGTGTAGACTTGTTTTCAGCTGCATTGCTTACATGCCTTTTTAATAGACTGCAATTTTTTTAAAGTTATGTCAGATTAACTACTTCCGATAAGATGTGGTATTATAGTTGGGTTTTCTTTCTCTCCCAGCTGGATGTGCAGAATATGTCACTGCTGACTTGCTTTCTCCTGCCTCCCTCCAGCTAAATGGCAATGTGCCACTGCAGCAAAACTTCTGTTTGAGAATTCATTGGCTTTTTTTGTTGGCTAGTAATGAGGCTTTGAGGTAGCTCGCTGCTCCTGATCAGTGACAGGGTGCCCAGAGGAAGGAGCAGTGCAAACCAGTCATTAACTCATAGTGAAAGCTTAAGCACTTAAGTTTATACTGATGAGGAAAGTCTAAAATCCTTTCCATTCAGATTTGGCTGTTTTAGGGTTTTTTTGGCACCCGCCTTGGTTTGTAGAAATAACCAGCTGAAATGTTGATTAAACTCCTGTTGTTGCTGAGCTCACATCACCCTTGTGCTCCCAGTGCCATCACTTTGGTTTCTGCTGCAGTCCCGTGGCTGATGACATGTCTGAGGGTTTGGGCTTGCTGGATCTGGAGATGAGCTTTGAGCTCTGTCACTTGGGTGATCGCTGGTGGACCCTGGCTCACTGCTGAGACTTGGACCCAGGGTGGC
Source organism: Florisuga fusca (assembly GCA_038090715.1). NCBI lineage: Eukaryota > Metazoa > Chordata > Aves > Apodiformes > Trochilidae > Florisuga > Florisuga fusca. Next base: position 6,866,707 of record JAAWXA010000015.1, on the reverse strand, counting down.
ACCTGCCTGCTGCAGACAAGGTGGATGCCAGCTGCAGAACCAGCAGAACCCTGACTGCTGCCTTGGGCAGCCTTGGGCCCACCTTCTCCTGGCACAAGGTGGGTGAGGGCACTGTGATGCGTGGGGCTTTGCAGCTCAGGGCTTCAAGTAGTAGAGGGGAGCTCCGTGCTTGTTCAGAGCACTGCAATTTCTGTTCTGTGAGGCTGACTGCTGCATCAGGCTGCAGTGTCCTGGGGGCCTGTCAGTGTGCTCATAGCTGTCTAAAGCAGCAGTGCTGCAGACCATTAAAGAAAACTCCAGCTATTACCCTCCCTTTTTTTTTATTGCTCAAATAGGAAATGGAAGGTTGTGTGAATCTCTGAAGTCGCTAAGTTTCCCAGTACACTATGCAAGAGCTTCAGCAGAGTTCTTTAGCCTTGCAACAGAGTTCCTTTATCTCACAGATTTCAGTTTCAGTCACAGTGTTAATAGGTTTACCACGTTTTGTTGTTTTGATGCAGTGCAGTGAATTACAGTTCTGGGTGCTCATATGAAAGAGGATTTGCTGCTAGAAACAGTTTATTTGTCTTACAGTTTCTTTAAAGAAGTAAATAAAATGTGAAAATAATAGTACTGTACATTGCAAATAATAGGTTATTTTCTGCCTTGGTTTCATGTTGGAATGGATATTATTTGTCAAGTGTGAGGATGATAAAATAAATCATATAAGTCATCTTCAATGTGATTTGCCACCTGCATGATTGTTCAGAAGCGTAGGCATGCTTAATTAATCTAATTAGTCAATGCATATATAAGAAGCAAGTTTACAGGCTCTCTGTCATCTTAAATAAAGCATTTTTGTTTTCCTAGGATAAATAATTCATTATAGAGCTGAGTGCTAGACTGCAATCCTGGAGAGCTGGCATCTTGTATAATAAAAAAAAATAAAATTACTATGTTTCTTCCTTCTTCCCTTTGGCCTCTCCTCAGACAGAAATTTTGTGGAAGGAAAGGGGAACATCCACATCAGAGGAACATGAATTTCCTTCTGAAAGAGAAGCAGAGAGTGCACCATGGGCATTTTTAAGTGAGAAATGGTGTCTGCTTTGGCATAGATGCAAACAGCAACATGAGCATGACTATCCCTGAAAGTGAAGTAATTAATGTACTCAAAACTGTGTCATGCTGAACAACATGACAGGGTACACACAGCTCGGGTGTTTCTGCTTCAGAGTTTGGTCCACTAAGGACAGTACTGTAACATGCCAAGGGACAGCAGCTGTATCCCTCGGGTAGGAACAATGCTTTGCATATGTAACACTGCAGACAAACATTTGGATGGGTGGATAATCTCAGGTTTATAAAATCACATCAGCTACCTGCAAGTGCTGTGAGAAAGATTATCTGAATCAAAGGAGATTCTGAAGATCAAAGTTAGACCAGAAATTTTAGCTTTTGAATAAATTTTTGTTACTGGCATGTGCCAGCCTACATAGAAGCAACTTGCCCAAGTCCAAACCTTGGCACAAGAAGGATGTCCATCACCATGAGGTGATGCTGATAGCAGATGTGTAGCTGATGCTATGAATTGCAGCTATTGTCTTGCAGTGATTTCTTTAGGGACCTGGTATAGACAATGGAGACCTTCCTTGGGGTTTTTGCTGCTGGGAAAATGGAGTTTGATGTGAAGATGAGAAGATAATTTACCCACTGATTGTATATTTTTGAACAGCTTATTCTATATAGAGTGAAAGAAATTGTGTTTTGTCTTAGGCTTTGGATTTAAGCCGAAGACAAGAACTGAGTTAAATACACAGTCTCCAAAGATAACCGATCATCTCTGCTTACTGAAATGTGTAATGACAATTCCTTCCCTGATTGCCAGGTGCAGTCCTGCTTCCTGGCCTCCAGATCCACAGGAAAACTCCTTGAACCTGATTATCCATTGCAATACATGGCTTGGTGTTACCAGGGTCAGTGAAATGATTAACTGTAAGCACTGGCTGGAGCTGAAGGAGGTTCATGGCTGTTGCCTGGATGAATTTGTACTGCTTCAGTATTTACCACTGTTTTCTACTGTTCTCTTCATAACTGCATGGCAAGTTTACCCACCAAAGCAGAAGCTATGGTGAGAGGATTTTTAAAGCCATTTCTTGGGCTCAGATTACACCCAGATTAGGGCAGAATTCCTGCAAACCAAATTAGTATGAAACTGTATAATTGATACGTTAGAAGCATGAAGTTTGCTGTGACTCTTGCTAGAAATGAAAAGCAGTCTCTCTCAAGGTGTTGTGGCCCGGTCCTAGTAATCATGCTTGATATACTAGACTTTTAAATGGAGAAGGATCAGAAAGGCAACTGTTCCAGGGGCTCAGTCAGCCCAGTATTCTCTCTGTTTGTCTCACTAGTGTTGCTGTGAGAGATGTCCTCGTTTCCTCCCTGTATAGTCTAACAGTGTTTACCTGCCTGTTGAAGCTCTCTTGTTGAAACTTCACTTGACCTTTCCATAACAATTTCAGCCCGTGAGGGAACTGCATTTTGCAAATTTTTCTGCAGGTTTAGGGCTGAAGTCTTTCTGCATTTTATAGAAGTATTTTATCAGCTACCCCTGGTGTCTTCAGGGCTTTCATTACTACAGTATCTGGATGGAAAATAGTATTTGAATATATGTATCTGTGTTCCACAGAACTGCTCAGAGATAGGAATACAATCAGTACTATTTTCTGCTTGGAAACTGAGACAAAGGAGTTGAATCTTAGACTTTCTGGGTTCAGGAGTCACTGAGTATGATGCAGCGGGGGTTACTGGTGGACTTTACAGCTCCAAGAAGGGAGACCGGGCAGTTCAAGATAGATTTCATGAGATCAGGGTGAAAACTAACCCCAAATAAACATGCAGATGGGGGAAAAAATGTGTTGACTTTTGATATATAGGACATACAGGTGCTTTTCTCAGTACTGCCAGGAGGTGCCTCTCTCTACTTGGGATTTATGGCCCATGGAAGAAATTGCCTTAGCCTTTTCTCACAGAAATTGCTTGGGCTCAGTCCTTGTTTCTCTCCAAAAGAGCCATGTTGGTACTGTGGACCTTTTGCACAGTAGCCCAGTGGCTAGAAAGCTAGGATGAGGGAGATGATTGTTTCTCTGGTTTTGGTGGGATAAGTCAGAACCTCCTGTTTCACTTTCAGGAGTTGGTGTGTTTTTCTGGACCAGCCCAGGGCAATGGGCCGTGCCTGTGGATGGCTCTGTGTGGTGCCTTGCAGTTCTCCTCACAGTCACACATGGGAATGAAATCCATCCCTTTGCATGTCTTGGTTTCCTTCAGGGGGCAATCAGGGGTGAGTGCAGTGAGGGAGTGGAGGTGTCTTTCTGCAGGTCTCCTGGGTGGGTCACAGGAACCAGGAGCCCAAGGAGCACTGCAGCCACCCTCTCTGCAGCCTTGGCCCGAGAGCTGTGAAGGAAAGTGTGCAGAAGATGATTTGTAATGCACGGGGTTATGCAAAGAGTGACAATTGCTCTGTGCCCTAGAGGTCTGGGATTTTTCCTGGGCAAGGGCACTCTGGTCTCTGCTCCATGGCCTTTCTATGTATTTTCATCAAAACTGCTTACTATAGGATACAGGCAGTGACTGGAACACATTTGAAACCCTCTTTCTTGTTCTAACAGTAGGGTCTTCATTATATCTCTACTGCTCAGCCAAACCTTCAGGCTTGTTTTACAATTTTCTAACTACTCTGATAGTTAAGAACAGTTTAAGTTTTATGACATGCTTGCTGGGCTGTGCAGTTTGAAGTACTACTGCTCATCTTTTACAGGAGATGCACAGAGACCTGAGAGCAGTAATTGGATTGGGTGAGGATAGGTGGAAACTCCTTGAACTGGTGTTGCTGTCAAGGGTGCTGTGCCAAGGTCTGGGCTGTCTCTCCATTTCTGGCTTGTTTCTCCACCCATGTCTCTTGATGCAGTCCAGAGGCCTGCTAATATCCCAGGGCATTGCATTCCTTGTTTTATTGGCTTGTTTTCTGACTTTATTGTCTTCAACATTGTATTTTAGGCCAAATTTTGGATCTCTTCTATTTGGCAATGTCACTTTCAAAAACTGAGATCTCTCTTTTACTATTTCTGTAGCCCCAGTGCTGAATGCTTCCTGTGTGTCTGATCCCATCCACTGCATTTAACCTATCATAAATGCAAATAATGATAATTAGACGGTGAATAACGCGATTACAGATGCAGCTCAGTGCATATTTCACTGATTGGGCCAAATCAGGAAGCTACGCAATGCGTGCTGGCAGCTTTGTGAGTAAAAGTGCTTATTACTTCTCTGAGATTGTAATGTGCTATCAATTAATTGCTCACAAATCTCTGGTGTCAGTTTGTGTGGGTTGTGAGGAGTGGTAAATCATTAACTTTCTGTGGCACAGAGTTTGAATTACAATGCCAGTCCTACGAGGTAGGAAATTTGCAAGTTTAATCTGGTGGAAAGGATCCCTTTGTCTGCCAGCATCCTGCTGGTGGGGCCAGGAACACAGCACCTGCACCCTGGCTTCTTCATACCCTCTCCTCAGTTGCCTGTGGCAGTCAGATGGGTCTCAACCCCCACACCCGGGGCTTTCCTCTCCTGCTCTTCCCTTATCTGACACATGCATGCTGGGCTCCTGGGGGGTCCGTACCTGGAGGAGGAAGGAACCCCCTGTCAGCCATGTGTCACCCCTTCTGAATAGCAACAGATGCTTACATCAAACAATGCACTCCCAGGCAGCAAGCTGGTGTGTGATCAGCAAACACAGCACTACAACAAAGCCCAAACAAAAAAAAAATAAAACCAACAACCACAATGAAAAAGGAAGAAAGAAGAATAAAAAGCGTCTATGATTTGGCAGACAGATAAAATGCAGGACAGCGATAAAATGCTGCCATGAGCATGGGAACAAATCTTAGGGGACTGATAAACTCTAACTGCATCCTTGTCTCTAGAAGGCAGAGTGGGGAAAATAGTCATGTTGAACGTGCCTTAGAAACTTCATTAAAGCATTAGCATTTTTAATTTTGGTATCTAATGTTAATTTTCTTATGAGTGCCAAGGGTTGATTTATGTTTTACAAGAATTAGAGGCACGAAGGGAATAAAAGACTTTTCTTTACCACAGGATTCCTGTCACAGGCTGGAAGAAGGAAAAACAGGTCTCATGGATGTCATCCTCAAGCATTGACTATAAAGGATTTTTTAATCACTTAGTGCTTTGAAAGCAATTACTGGAAATTTAATAATTAACTTTCTTGTTCTAAGTATCAGTATTAATTTTGGGATGGGAACTTTTGCTTGCTTTTATTTTGTTATGGAATAACCAGTACGTGTCAGCAATCTTCCTGCTAAAACCCAAATGAAAACAAGGCACTGTCATTTTAGAGTAAAGATGAGGGTGCAGAAAAGACTTCGGTGTTATCACCTAGCTATTGTGCTTCATCTCCTCAAAAGCATCTTGCTACATGTGCCTGCTTTTAATTAATCATCTCATGCTAAAAATATTGTGCCACTGCAGTAAAGGCACAAATTTTCTTCTGGTGTAAACCATGCCTGGGATGGCAGTAGATGAGTGAATCAGTGAGCATTTTTTACATACTTTTTGGCCTCTGATTTATCTGGGAATATTAGACAAGGAGCACTGGACACCCACAGTATGGAGCAGTCTGCTGGGCACAGATATGGAGATGGTGCTCAGTACCACACAGCTCAGCTCCCTGTGGTCTCAGGCTCCTTTCCTAACTCAATTAGTGCAGTGCAAATCTCCCCTACCATCTTCTGCAGTGGTTATCCTTTCTCTGCTATCCAAAAAGTGATCTTTGTGCTGCCACTGAATCTTCAGTAGCTTATTTCTTTGAAAAGAAGTGTCTATTGCTCTCTTTCCCTTTAGCTCTTCTCACAGTATTTTTCAAGCAGATCATACAATCTCTATTGGAGTTTGGGGGTGTCTAGTGTAATCCTGCCTTGACACATCCCATAATGGGTACAGGGTTTGGCAGCAGTTCTGCTCTGATTTTAACAACATGCACAGTAGAGAAAGGCCTGAAGTCAACATGTGGCATTTCAGAATGTACAAGATGCTCCAAGTCCCCAAATCAACAGTAATCTTTTTTGCACAAACCTCAGTTATAAGTAGAAAGTTACATTCTTTCCCGCAGGTCTGACCCAGACTGCTGAGCTTGTGTACAGGTGTGCTTTGTGGCATTTTAACCATGCCTTTCCTTGTAGTAAAAAGGAGAGGTCCCTTTAGTTTGAAAGCAAAAAATGTAGAAGAGAAGCCAGACACAGCAGGTCTGTAGCTGCAGGATCACTGTCTGTATCTCTGTTATTGAGAGCTCACCAAGCCCTGTGTATGCAGAGGATGCTCTAGCCTGACCTTCCTTTGGGGGAGACTCCAGTGTTTGCTGCTCTGTGTTTACCTTTGTAAGCATTGCTCCGGAATAATTTATTTTACTGAGTTTTCCTGGCCAAACCATCCATTTGTGCCCTGTGGCACTGAAGCGCTGACATGAAGACGCTGTTACAAATTACACACCATGGGTCAAGGATTTCGGATCAGGCATGCTTTGACCTGAAGTAAATTTCTATAGAAATAAGGTGGGAATGGATAAAAGCTGTACATTTCTACTGCTTCAATAATGTTTTGTTGATATAGGATGATATGTACTGAGCCTCCTAATGAAATGCTGGATTGGAGTTTATCACCTTTGGGGGAGGGCAAGCAGGGCTAAACCTTCAAATGCCTTTTCCGTTTGTGTGCAGGTATTTTCAATGTTATCTGATCTATGAATAGGAAGAAAAAAAAAAAAAGACTAATCAGGATAAGGACTGCTTAGCATACATGAAAGCTGATGTGCCTTTCAGACATGCCAGTCAAGGGGAGTGCTTACTAAAGAGCAGCAGTGATTATTACAAAATTTTAGCATGTAAGGGATTTTTGTGTGCATATAACTACGCAGGAACTCTCAGTACCTGCAAGGGGAAAAGTGTATTTGGTAGAGGAATCTTCATCCTTGCCTGCCTTCTGTGTAATCTCATCTCCCGGGACAATCACATGTGTAGGTGGATAAACCCTATGGTCATGTCATGGCCAGTCAGATTTGTTGTAGTTTTCCCCTTTGCTCAAACATCTTTTCTATCATGTGGCACCATGAGTCCTGAAGGTCAGGTCCTACTGTCAGGAGTGACAGTGGTGGCAGTTGTCACCTCTGGTCACGGGGCTCACACTTCTGGCTCTGCCACGATGCAAACCACGATGATGTGCTCTGCATGTGGATTGTATTTCTACAGCTTGGGGAGCCCTGCTGTATGCTGCAGAATGTTTTGTCTTGGTTTTGGCCCTCTTTAAGTTGAGTGTAGGGCAAAGCTGCTGCAACCTCCTCAGGTGGAGAATGTGAGATCAAAATGTGCTATCTGCAGAAAAGAAAGATGGCATCACTCCCAGCGATCCCAATACTGCTTCAAATAATAGAGACTTTTATTAAAATGTAACTGTAGCCACTCTGGTGCTATATAAACAATAAAAATGTTTTATTTATTCTATCTGCAATATTTTCACTTTATGAACTCTGATAGGTTCATTTATTTGTCATTTGAGCAGTGAAATATGAAGGAAGGGTTGGAATCTATAGTGTTATTCTGTGGAAGTTATTTGTGTCTTGTGTTCAATACTGCAGATCAGAATGGTCCTTCCTGGGTTCCAGTCATCTGGCAAGGAGGTTGCTGAACTTCACACACATTCTGCATTAAAGAAGGGGAAGGGAGGAGTGCTGGTGTGTTTTGCTTAATGTGACTGTGAGATAATAACAGCCATGCTAAGCAAGATTTACAAAATGAATGTAAATGGCCCAAATTCAGGTGCATAAGAACCTTTATTTTAGTTTCTTCTGCCTCATTTTTTATAAGCTAGACTTTTTGATCAGTCACAACTAGAAGCTGAAATGGCTGAGGACCAAAGCACAGAGTTAAGGCAGCTTGCAAAACTGATAGCTGAATTCTCTTCCAGCAGGAAAAACCCCCAAACCAAACCAAAACAACAAAAAGCAAACCAGCCCCAAAACTAAATGTGCTGGATAAATTATTCACTGTGAATCATTCATTTAATTCTCATAATAAATGGTTTCCTACACTTGGTTCTATTGACTAATTACTGAGTTTAATGTTTTTCCTGGCTTATTCGTTTTCTGTGCAATTTAATTTTGCTGGGATGAGATGGACTGGAAAAGTTCAAGTGAGGGAATGAAAGCTCTATGTCTGTGCCAGGAATTCAGCCACAGATTGTGCTGCAAACATTCACAGCTAAATTATGCCCAGTAAAGACAGAGGAAGGATTGTGTCCTGAGTAATGCAACCTCTCCTTAGGCTTCTTGCTGAGGAGGAAACAATGCTACTGTGCACTAGCTGGTACCATTTTCTGCTCTTGGACTAACCAGCTCCCCTGGACTGCTGAAGCATCAAAATGCCCGAGTCAGAATATCCTGGATATTTTCTTGGCTGTGCAGTCACAAAGCAGAGCTGTGTCCTGCCCCAGAGGCTATGATAAGGTGTTTCTCAAGAATGGCATTAGAGGTCTTTAAGGAGAGATTCAATCCTGAACTGGGTGCTTATGCTCTGTAGTTGATAATATTGTCAAATGAGATAGAAAAGCTTGAAGGAAACTCCTCAAGTGTGAACTCACAGTCTGACACTTGAACAGCTGAAAGTGATGCTACAGCAGAGTTATAGCTGTCTTCCTCAGAAAGCCATAAGGAGGATGGGTAGAAGAGAAGGGCACATATTACAATTATAGTGTTGCATTTGTGCCTATAGATACTGTACAGATGGATCCACACAAATGAGCACATGGTGTGACTGATAATTGTCCAGTAATGAATATTAAAGAAAAATTCCATTTTCTCTCTAAATGCTAATAATGCTGCTTTACATCACATTACTGAAAGAATACTGCATTTGGAGAACTGAAAGGAATGTGAAACTGGAAGTGTGGTTTGAATAAATCTCATCAAGTGCTCTTCTCACAGAAGTACCTTTGGCTTTCTTGTTGCGCACAGATTATTTGCATGACCTGAGGAAAAGTCTGGAGATTATTTACTATCTAGGTTACAGAGTTTTATTTGAGTTTCCAGCAACATGTGCCAGAATAAGGCAGATACAAAGTAGAAGAGTAACAGAATTTTCTTTTTAAGTGAATAGGAGAACCCCTTGTAGCTTGTTACAAGCCAACTCTATCCCACTGCCAGGAATTGGACTAGGGTTTTTTATTTTACTGGTTTGGGTTGTTTTGGTTTTGGTTGTTTTTTGTTTTTTTTTTTTTCCCCAGTCTTTTTATGCCAGACTTACAATTGATGTTGAAATCTTTATTTCTGAAGTGTGATGTTTCCTTGCTACCTCTCCTTATCCCTCTCTGTGTTTCCAATCCAAATTGTAACATGATCCAAGTTAAACATTTTAAATACCATTTTACCCATTCTATGGCACATGGACAAGCACTGAAACTGTCTTTATCTGTTGGAAGTGTTTGAGGACAGTTTCTATAGGGTAACCAACTCCTGCTTCTGCAGTAGTAAGGTTGGAGTAACTGTGTTCCCAGGTAGTGATGAGAGCAGGAGAAGACAGCACTGGACCATGCTTCGATCTGAACTGATGATTTCATGTCATGGAAGCAGAGCTCAGAGTCTCTCTGTCCTTGGTATTTTAGGCCACAGGAGCTCTTTGGAAGACCTGGAGAGCTGTCCATGCTCCCTGGGGAGAAGACACTTGGATTGTCCATTGTGAGCAGAGCCTCATTCCTGGCACAGATTTCTTTCCCTGTGATCTGAAAAGCTAAATCCCAGCACTGGTGATGCTTTAATTAATTTTTATGTTGATTTTAAGAAAACTATTTCCTGGGTGAAGTACTGCTTAACATCAGAATGGCAGCAGGTTTTTCCTAGTTTTTCCACTTTCCAGTTTTTGGTGTGCATGAAGGTAAAATTAAGCCAGTCGTGGATATTTCACAAAAAGGGGCATTAGGGAGCTCATCAGGTAGAGCTCTTCTTAGGTTTTGGCAACAAGGTATTGGGAAATATCCATGCAATTGGAGATTGGAGGCAAATTCCAAGAAAAGGGGTTACTGTTAAATTATAATAAAAAGCAAAACAGTATTGCAAGTAGAGCACCAAATCAGAACTTTTTAAAAATCACAATCTGGTATGTCTATAAATCATGAAAAGAGAGAAGAGCAGTGCAAACCTTGTGAGAATTTTCCTAACATCTCTTTACTGTCTTCCCCTTCTTGTCACAGGCTCTATTTGCAGTGATTCATGAAAAAAAGCCCTGAAGAGCTGACATTTGGGCTTTGGTCCTTGACACTGAAGTAAAATACTTTAAAGTGTAGTTTGGGAGCTTTAGACTCCTTCCTTCCACTCACTTTCTCAAACACTTTTTGAAATAAAAAAAAGCACTAGCGGATGTTGGTTTTCAGTTTCCCTTTCTTCTGACTTAATCTGTTCTCTGGGGTGCTTGTGGAAAGCGAATCGTTTCAAGGCAGCGTTGCCAGCCCACTTGTAGGTTGTAAACCCGGGGGGTTCTGGACTGTGGCAAACACTGCCACTTTGTTTGTTCAGCTATTTGAAGAAAGTCAGTGAATACAAGGGCAGTGTGAACAGCAATGGTACTGTGAGGAAAAAACAGGAGTGAAGAGTTAACTTGCAGGAATGCACAATAAAATTATTAGGGTTTTCTACCGCAGAACTGCCTATGAAAATAATTCAGAGAGCACTTGGCACCTATGCGGGGCTTTGTTTTCAAGATCCCTACAAGCATTACCTAATTCCCTTCCAAAACAGCTGTGGGAGTGGTTGAAAAAATTCAAAGACTTTGTGCATCATATATGAGAAGGAAAAGCCTCTGAATTCATAAACAAAGACTGTTAACTCTATTTCCATGTGTCTCTGCGATGAGCGGGTAGCAGAGCCAGAGGCTCTCAGGCTCCCATTCAGCTTTCCTGTTTGTGCCTGTGCTTCTCTGCCAGGTCTGCTGTGTGCACTGCACCTTGAGAGCTGGGCAGATAGGAAGCTGTGTTCTGTAACGTGTTCAAACACACAAACCAGTCTTAATGGAAAGAATTAATAATGATGGACTGGACCATCACTTTGGTTATACTGATGTAACTCTAACGTAACTATTGACTGTGCTATATATATTTCCCAATGGGCATTTGTTTTGTTTTGTTTCACCACAAAATAGCATGTTGTAAGGGTCAAAAATGTGTCAATCTGACAAAGCACCTTGTCAGCCCATTTCATCTGTAAGGCTGTAGGTACCAAGTTTTCAACATGTGCATACTTCAAAAACGTTTGGGACGCTGAATCACAGCAGGAGCTCTGGGGAGTAGCCCTTGATCCTAAGAGCATTAAACAAGAAATACACAAGGGATAATGAGGTGGCAACAGCTAAAGTTTATATTAAACATCCTGCAGCTGTATCAACTAAATCCTCTTGTCAGTGTTGGCTGCTTTAACTGTCTAAGCTACTCACAATACAGCTTTCTACTGAAGTCATCCACAGTGCTGAGGTGCACCCAGCTCTGTCTTCTGCAGCCCAGCATGACTTGGGCTTCTCCCAGGGAGAAATGGTGTTTGGCTTATGATGATTCCCGAATTTCAACAGTAAGCAGCTGTAAGGAGAAAGAATTATCCTTGCTGATACTGGAATTGAGTGTAATTTGTGAGTGATATTGCTGAAAATAAACTAAAGAGAATACATCAAAGTAAAGTGATCTGCTTGGATCGCGTCTTCTTCCATGCTTCTTTGCAGTCATTACCTTTCCATCAAAGATGTGGGTCATGTGAACTGCAAAAGAAAAATCAGAGCAGAATATTCCAAATATTTTTCAAATAAATTCTGATGTTCTCTTCAGTTTCTTTCTGGTACGACTTTCCTTTTGCTACTTAGAGGTTTTGTTTTGTTCATTTAGTTGTTAAAGACAGATGAGACAAAGATGTACATGGATTTTCCTATTTGTAAATGAGCATTACAAAGGAGAAGATACAACATCAAGTAGCACCTCTGTCTTACAGTAAACAAAGCAAGCTACTACACAATGAAGAGAATGACAGGAACATGTTGCACGTGTCAAAATTAAATAGGGCAACCATGTAGTAAAAAGCGCTCCTAAGAAAGCCTCTCAAGTGTTTAATGAAGGAAAACAGATCGTTAAAGTATGGATTTGATTTTTGGAAAGAACAATGCCTGCTGCTTCTGACAATGGCTCTTGGGTTGTTTATAATCAATATATTATCTCACAGCTCTTTCAGGCCCTTCTGCAGTGTGCTGTTGTGTCAGTACCTGATTTGGGAAGAATCTGAACTGATTTATCAATTAACTGCTTTGTAGTGAAATCATCACCTATCAAACTCCAACATCTAGAGGTCACAAGATAAATAATGCGCTGGGAGACCTTGACTGTGCCTGGGGTCTCTTTGCAGGAGTGAAATGAGAAAGCAGGGCCAGTTAACTTTTTGGTGGTGTTTATATTCAGATGGGCAGGAGCTGGACAGGTATTCGATTTTCTTCAATTTGAAGAGGGTGGTGTCTCCTGAAGTGCACTGTCTATCTGTGAACTGACACTGCTATCACAATAGGGGAGTGGTGTATCTGGAAATGAATGCAGATGAATGAAGTTTATCAAGTTCCAGTCCAGGGCAGCAGAGAATTTACCAGCATCTGCCCATTGAGCCCTGAAAAGCAGGGTCTGGGGCTGAGCTGTGCAGTCCAGCCTCCCCCAGCTCAGCTCAGGGCCCAGTGACCTGCAACTGCTTCCAGCTGATGCTTCAGACCCACATGGCCATTTTGCCACTTTGAAGGAAATTCTTCTTCCTGTTAGACAAGATTATTTTGTGTCTTTTTCTTGTGTCATATGGCATGGAATACACCTTTAGCTAATGCCCTCATTATGGAATTCCTTTATTTGTTTTCTTGGTGGTATAGTAATCTAATATGGCTCTTGGGACAAATCCTTGCCTAAGATCAGAGGCTAAATATCTGATATTATGTGGGATCCAGAGATTAGCAGAACTAAATCCTCTGGGACATGAGAGTGCCAGCAAAATTGATGAGGGACTGCCAGCATATGGCTGAAACCAACAGGACCAGAAGTGAAACGATATGGTGCATCTGGACAAGTGGAATACACCAGCTCACCCCCACCTCTACCCTCTCCCAGCCCCAAGTCTTATTTGTTATTGTAGGTTCACAGGGATATGAAATGGGAGGAAATCAGAGTGAGGCTTGTTAGAGCACCAGAGGTCACTTGTAGTGTTTGGAAAGTCCAGTCACACACAAAGCATCAGAACTGAGGCTGTGGGAGGGGGGAAGGAAGATGCTCTTCTGCTCTGCTGCTATTCCTCCTGCTTGCTGGCTGCCAAAACACAGACATTATCTCAGGAACTGTTGCTGTTATTTGTATGATGCAGAGCAGGGAATCACAGCCCAGTTGAAGGGAGGGTCCCAGGTTTTGACTGAATTCCAAACCAGACAGGTTCTCTTATCCTTCTTTTTGTCTCTTATTCAAATGTGCCTGAATCATTATAGATTTAGACATTAGGTTCTGAAAAGTATGCAAATTTATGTAAGATTTTTGGCTTCTGAGATTTAAATTTTGCAAAACCAGCTAGTAGGTTTCCACAACTTAGTACAACTCAGTAACACAAGAATGCCCACATCCATGTAGTATGTATGCAGCTTTGTCCAATATAAATTGCTTTCTATTGGAATCATCATTATGGCAACACTGTTATTTTTAGGAGTATAATGAGGTGCAGAATAATGGAAAAAAAAAATAGCCTCCCTCCCACTTTTGTTACCAGTGTAACTTTTCACAGCTCATTCTGGCAAACTGTGGCTAGCTGAAGATTTCCTCTGCAGCCAAAAGAGAATAAAGCATTAGGTACATCAAACAGTGTAAGAGCTACTGAAGTGTTACCCTTTGCTCTAAAGGCTTGTTGTTACTACACATTTTGAGAAAATATAACTGTTTGGGTCTTCAAACCCTAATGAGTCCCATCTGGGACACGTTTCTGTTTATATAAAGGGAAGTAGATTTAACCTTTGTACATTGGTGTTCACCCACATCATTCAGCCTTGGGGATGTTCTGCTGAGTGGCAGGACCTGGCCAAGCTGTGCGTTGCTTATTGCTGCCCCATTTGTCATCACAGCACAAGGATATCTCAATAAACAGCATCTGGAAAGAGAAGTTCCTTGTTAATCATTTATTTGCTACAGGCTGAAGAGCATTTGGTAAACAGGGGCTGATGTCAATTACCTGGCAAGAGTTCTGGTTTGCTCAGAAGATCTAAAGGACGTTGCAATCATTAAATTCTTTCACTCTTTGCTCTGGCAAAATATTAACTTGAGAGAGGCAGAACTCTTCAGTGAGAAATTTTAACAATTGAAAAATGTACGTGGCAGTCTCTTCACAAACTTGTCTGATGAATAAAATGTTTGCACTTTTTATCATTGGTGTTGAAAGCCTACTCCAGAGAGTTGTTTGCTTAGTCTCCAGAGAACAATCAGTTCACATCAGTTATTTCCAATCTTTCTACTGTACTTTGCGTGCTGCCTCAGAAATACTACTGATGTCTAACCAGAGGTGTGGATCAGAATAAGAAATCTGGCTGACATTCTACCAAGGCTTTGCTCATACTGTGCCAGGAGCATTCCTCTTTGGCTTCACACAGCATCACTAATATTAGGTGTTCTTTTTCATAACAGCATGATGCTACCCTCTGAATCTTAATGATTTTTACAGAAAGCATTTATGCAAATGGATTTACACTGTGTCACAGTAGCTACCTATGGCAGGGTGAACATCAGCTGGAAAGCTCTTAGATAACTGTGACAAAACTGGTTTTGTTTAGGGTTCTGCACTAGCCTGCTCACTGCTGAGAGCTGGGGTGTGGTGGAGCACAGATACTCTCTGAGGAATGCCATTTTCTTATGTGACAACTGTCAAATTATTTTTTTAAAAAAAGAAAATACTCAGAAAACCGAGCCCCCCCACTCCCCTCCAAATAAAAAAATGCCCACAGCAGTTACAGATTTAATTCAAGAGAAGTGCAGACAGGATAATCCTGAATAGTGAACTCATTTAAGGTCTTTATATCAACAGTTTTTTTATCACAAGGGATACTGTCTCTGCTGGCCACTAGGGAATACTGGAATACAAATAATCACTCATGGAGGGTTAATTGGTAACTTTCACCTTTTCATAGTCTTTGACCTTTATTCTTCTAATGTATACTGGTGTATTACAACAGTAGCATCACTGATTCTGAGGGGCTTTCCTTTGATCTACACTCAGCAAAGACAAATCACTGTTGATTTCTGAGAACTGCTCTAACCTCTCTCTAAAACTGGTTGGTGGGGAATATGGTCAGCAGGGCCTCTTTATACACTGCTGGACTTAACAGATTTCAGTGCAATTGCTTCTAGAAAAACTGCATTAAAAGAAATGAAAAAATCTTTAAAGATTATGGATGTTTTGGTGTTTTTTACTCTTATTTTTATTAGTGGTCCTCAAATCTTTACTATGGAACTATAACTGCCCATTCAAAAAATAGCAATTTGGTCAGTGTCTCTTTAAGACGAAGAATTCAGTTCAATAATTATTTACATCCCTTCTTAGTCCTTTCTGTCTTTAGAAATTACATTTATCTGTATGTGCATGCTCAAAGGTTGTATTTCAGGTCATCATATTACAGGAAGAGGAAAAGAGAGAGGGTGGTTAAAAAGCAGAGACTTGAGATAGCCAATTTAGGATGGAGTTACTCCAGCTTAATACCAAGTAATACAATTAGTTCTCTGTGATGTCCACACTTAAGCTATGAAGATCTCTGAATTTTTCTATAATTAGATGGAAATGCAGAGCTATGTCACTCTTGCCTATGTTATGCAAAGTCTTTTTTTTTTTTTTTTCTTCTATAATTAAGTGCACAGCTTAAGAAGCTGCCAAGTGCTGAGAGCAGCTTTACCTTATGTGGCAGTGCTTCCCAGGAAGTTTATATGGACTTTAGTTTCAATTTGAAAGCACCTTGTGGAGATGGGAAGGTGATTTGGAAATCAAACATGGTCACTCTGCCTGCAATGTGCTGCAGTGAGGGGACTGGATGTTTGGCCTCTGGATGTCCAGTGCTGTTGTGTGAAGAGGAGACAGAGAGCACTGGGTGTCCTTTGTCTTTGGAGGAGCTCATGCTGCCTTCAGCTGAAGAAAAATCATCAGAGAGTGATTATAGTCCTTTCTTTTCAGGAGCAACTTGTTTGCCTTTGGGAAGACCCAAATGGCACCAAAAGGCACTTGTTTTCAAAGCATTCCTAGGGAAATGTATAACAATTATTCTATGTTTTCTTCTTTACTCAAGCCAGAGTCCCCATCCCACAAAAGCAAACAGACAGAGTGACTGAAAAGCTGCCTGCATTCAGCATTTGGCAAAGCTTCATCAGTTTGCCAAATGGCTGTGACTCGTTTCATAGATGACCTTGCAGAGGAGAGGGACTTTTAGCTATTTCAGAGCTCTAGACCTCATTATCCCCTGTGCTTACATACCTATGTAGCTGTTTGCTGTAGATCACAAGATTTTTTTCAATGGAAATATAAGGAAGATTTTTTTGTGTTTTTGATGGAAGTATTGGTCTCTTATAATAATGGTTTACCCTATTTGACTGTGGTTTGATGTTGTCTGCTCAGACGTGGAGACAACCCTCAAAAAGGAAGGGAGCTCAAGTCCTCCCGGGGAGAGGACATGTCTCAGGAAGAGCACTGCTCACCAAGGGAGGGTGGGTTCATCTAGCAGGGTGACAGGAAGCTTCAGGTTTGAATCCTGGTGATTATTCCAGGGAGAGGCAGATGCCCAGGAAAGGAATGTTCTTCTGTGCCTCACCTCACTTCCCGAGCAAAGGGAGGGATGAAGTGTAGGTTCAGGGGTTTTAGCAGAAAACTGGGAGAGGCAAAGCTGTGATGACAAACCCCATTAGGCACCTTCTCCCTGACAGGCTCTGTCTGGAGCAGGCAGGAGGTGCTGGTGTGCCACAGTCCTGGCTGTGTCTGAAGGAAAGCAGCTCTGTCACTTGGATCTTTGCTGTGATGTGCAACACAGGGGGTAAGAACAGAGAAGGGTGAGTTGATTGATAAAGAGCAGTGTGATAGGAGGTGCCTTCTGTTTCTGGCTGCAGCCTGTATTGATGATTGATTTTCTTTTGTGTTTCTTTGCTTGTAAGTCCTCACTGGACAGGGATGTGGCCTGTATGTCTCTGGCTGTGCAAAGGAAAAAGCAAAAACCAGAAATCCCCTTCCTTTGTTTTCCCTATGGAAACAAAAAACATATGAGTGTTTATATAAAGCTTTCTCAAGCCACTCATACAATGAAAAGGAAATTAGTGCGAGGTCCAACTAAACAAGATGAGTGTGTCTATGACAGCAACCCAGCTGTCTACTAGTCAGAGAATGTCTCCTGAGTGAGATTTCATGGGTCTGCACAACTTGCAAAGGCTGCAAAATTGCTTTGTGGTCAGCCAATGTTTCCTGCTAGAACTCAAACCTCCTTTCCCTCCTATCTAACCTCTTAAGGTAAGCTGGATAGCTGAAGTGCTGCATGTGGGTGCTGTATGGATAACCAAGGTTAAAGATCATTATTGCCAGACTGCAAACAGCACAGCCAGCTTGCCTTGGGTGCATCATGGCCTCTGAGCAGCTGGACAGACTTCCCAAGGACTGAAGTCAGATCATTAAAATACCCTCCTTGATTCTGCCAATTCAAAGTGTTCTCCCATTCCCATGTTCTCTGTGCATGCTGTCCTTCTGCCTCTGTTAGGAAAGAGAAGAATTATGTCCTCTGTTTTTATGTTCAAGTTTTTCCACTAAGTTCAAGGCAACTGTAATAAATAAGACCAATTAGAAGTCTGTCCTAAAACTTAATGAATAATAAGGTAGCAGTCATAATTTAGTCACCTTAGAAGAGAACAAAAACCTCTCCAATATCACCATATTTGGGGTAATTTCAGTATCTTTGAAGCCTGGGATTCTGGAAACTGCTGAAGCCCTTCTGCATGAGGTAGGGAAGGGATATCAAAATCTTTCCCTCCTACTTCTGAGTGCAAGCCACAGTCCTATAAAACTGTTTTTCTTTGCCTGTGTGCCTAAACCTACCAGTAGCTTTCTAGTGCTTTTGTGGGGCCAGATGACCTCGGGAAACCCAGTGTGATCTGCAGGATTTACAGTGTCTGAGCCTGGTGGCTGCCATTGCAAGTGGTGATGGTGTTGATGAAGGAAATGATGGGAGGTTTTATTCTGTTCCTTTCTGTGAAGCCCTCCACAGGGCATAGGTTGATGAAAAGCAGCCAACAGGCAGAGTCTGTGCTTTAGGTAAACTGGTGTCAATCCAAAGTAACTTGACTGAGAGGGAGTCAAGGGTGTTGTGGCAAACTCATATGGGAGAGCAGAGCCTGTCTTACAAGCAGGTATCTGAAGGTATGCAATGTTTACCTCTGGACTTCTTTACAGTATCTAAATCATTTCACAGAAAAGTGAGAGTTTCTCCATTATTCCCAGGCAGGTGCAGCAGGTGTGTCAGTGTTAGTGTGCTGAAAATTAATATCCAGTAATTCTTACCTGTGAAGGAGAGACAATTGTCAGAGTAAACGCAAGATCATCAGGCCTGGAGTGTGGTATTGCATTTAACCAATGTAGGCTGGTACTGGAGGTGTGAAATTGAAAAAGTCATGGAGGCTTCCTACTTTATTCTTTCTAGACAAGTTTCTTGTACTTACTTAAAGGCTGAGAATCCCAAGGGACAGTGTTACCACATTTATTACTTTCTCTTAATGAGATTTTTCAGATTTGTGGGAGCCACAAAAGCCACATCCTCCATCACAAACGACATAGCAGCCTTTGCTGCACCAGTCAGCTTGCCTTACAGTGAAAGTGAAGCTGTAACTCCTGATATTCTGTGTTTTCTCAGCTTTCTTGAATGTAGTTAACTGCACAGAGAGATGCTGTCCCTTCTGAAGAGGAAAAATTCAGCCCTGACATAACTGTTACATCAGGCAAGTCCTTAGTAAGGGGGAAGTTTGCTCAGAATTGTGTTTTAGATAAGGCTTAGGGCCAGACTGGGCAACCTTTGCTTGCAAACAAAAGCCCATTAAAATGAGCAGGACTACTCTTTTAAGTCAGTACTTACATGAGACTGCCCTTTAAAGGCTTTACTCTACTATTACTTAATCTCCCAAACATTTATATATTACAGTACTTCCCTTGCAGCATCATACAGCTGGAGCCTTTGGTGCTACTATTTTATTTTAAAGAAAAATTAAACATATGAGTCAAGTGAAGCCAACTGGAGTTTACTTCTAAAAGGTACAATAAAACTGTGTGGGCCTGACAACCACTTAATCCTCTTAGAGGTATTTAGCACAGGGTAGAATGGTAACTTGAAATAGTAAAGCCAGGAAAAACATACATTCGATAAGTTCACTTTTTTTTCCTTTCAGAGTTGTGTATTTTAGGAATCACTGGTGACTTCTACAAACTCAAACTGGGTCATTTATATATTAAATCTATTTTAGTTTTTGAAGTCCAGTTTTGGCTGGCAGATTTTCCCATGGAATATACAAATGGGTACGTTTTATTTTCCTCGTGACTCTGCATTTCTCAAGTGTATATGCCTCTCACTCTAGGATATATTACTACATTGAAAAACATTACCTCCTGGCATTATTCTGGACAACAGGGCTTAGTCTTGCTGTTTTCCAAGACCCTCTGTGCCTCACTGCTTCTGAAATGACAAGAATCAATTTTTCTTGAAGCTCAGTTGCAGGGCTCTGGAAGGCAGTGTTTGTCTCCTGCAGTCTAGGAGAACACTGCAAAAGAAAAATGCCAGCACAACAACTCTGAATAAGCTTGTAATGTCAAGCAGGCTAACAACAGGGTGGGGGGGAAGTAAAGTAAAATGAGAAGTAAAAATCCTGGAGGCAATATAATTTGTCAGTTTTTTCCCGGATATTTCAGACATGAGGTGGACATGAAAATTTTAGAGGAAACACTTCCACAGCACTTCTGGGGTCTTGCATAGGTGATTTGGGGAGTAAAGAGTGGGATTTTTTGTCTCAGAGGATGTAAACATGACCGAAGCAGGTTGTAACTTGTTTCCTCAGCCAGGGAAGATGCCTCTTGGAAAGTCAGTTGCTCAAGAACTATCACCTCCACCACCCTTTTCCCACCAGGTGGGTTCATGGAGGATTCTGTCTGCTTCAGGGGCTGCATCTTTGAGATCTTGGAGCCTCTGGTCCAGATTACTCTGTGCTCCTCAGTCAGGAATAGATCTTGTACTGACTTAGAGTTGTACTGACTTACTGTTGGTGTAACAGGGAGGCAGTCAGCAGACTGACTGCTTAATTGGTGCTGTAAAAACGTAAGTAAGTCTTTTAGTGTCCATGAAATCAACAAAAATGTCACAAGAGAAACATTTGTTTTTAACAGCCACTTGACTGGTGAGACATCTTGCATTGATCCAGGACTGCGAGACCTTTTTTCCAGTGTAGTTACCAGTAATGAGCTGGTGGAAAGGAGGAGTTTAAAGGGTTGAAGAGACTGCAGCCCTCTAATGTTAAACTTACCAACAGAGAGAAAGGATGACTCTAGTACCCTTAAATATAGGAAAAGCATGATCTGAAAACCAAGATCTTGTTTCTTCTGCTTGTTTCACTGCTGCTTGTTCTGTCAAGGTTTTGGTACAGAAGGCTTGCTAGGAAATATGCTCCTCTGAGCCAAGAGGGGCATCTTTCACAAGCAAGATGAAAAGTTAAAAAATTAGATTCCATGACTGAAAGAGGGGCAGATAATTGCAGTTTGTCTCTCTGAGCTTTTGCGAGCAGATATTGAATAGAAAATGGTTCATATAATTGTGTTTTTGGGAGCCTAGTTGCCAGCCGAAGATTTATATATTTTTTAATTTTTTTTTTTCGTGCAAAACCCCTTCTCTTTTCTGTTTTAAAAGAGGAGCAATCACTAAGTGTCACCCTGAAGAATTGGACCCACTACAGTATTTTGTTACATATCAGAAAACAAAGTGCAAGGCTGGTACACTATTAAGCAACAGCAGCGGCGCTGCCACTCTTAACCTCATTATTCAAGCCTCTCTTTAGTTCAATTATACACCTCTACAGCTAAGGAAGATAGATGAAGGTCATTTGGGAGCTGTAAACCACATCACATTGAATGCAGAGCTGTGTTCTTAAGCTGATTTACACCTTGTTCTCCAGTGTTCTACAGCATGGGGCTTCGATTGAAATGCAGAGGCAGTGATTGAAAAGCCTGTTTCTTCTGCAATCCAGATCCACTGCCTGTAATTATTGCCTTGATTAGATGGTGAGAAACAATGGCTTCTGCTTTCTGTACCTGGGTGGTGACTAAACCCAAAATCTTGGGAATTGGGCAGAGAACTCACCAGGGGATGCACAATGTTGTTTACATCTACAGTAAGTTAATTCTTGGTTGTGTGTATTGGTCACATGAGGAAGAACTGTAATTGAGGAAAGTAATTTGCCCTTCCTGAAGAGACAAAGAAGAGCCATCTTCTACTGCCTTATGTCCCATATATCTCACAGCATGAGGAAAATTGTTTATGTTGAAGGGAGTTAATTAAATAATGCAAATGCACACAAAAAAGGAACCCTTTCGTGCTACTGACAGATGACTGTGGGCTTTATTCATAGGGAACAGAGACATTTTTAAAATATCTTAGTCCAAAGTATACTGTGCAAAAACATCTGGGATCAGATTCATGAGGCAGTGATTCTCTGGGTACAAATGCAAACCATTAAACATCTGGTTATCCAGCAATGCCCCAGGGGGAGACCAGTTTGGCTTATCTGGTATTTTGTTTAACTGTAAATCAGCCTCACCATCTCTAAACATTGTTTCAGAGTTTATGCAGTGCTAGCACCTTGCTTTAGATGTTAAGGTTAAATGGCACATTAGTTAGCACTTTTGCTAAAGCCAATGGAAGCAGATGCCAGCTCCAAGGGAGCCAGAGCTAACTAGGTATCACCTTGTGTACCAGTGTTGTCTTGGGAAATGATTTACCAGTCTGAGCTAACTTAAGAGGGGAAAAAAGCAATAAAAACAAAGCAATTTGAATTCTTTCCTGAAATGTGGTTTGCTGAGCATCCTGCATCTTTAGTAGCTCATCTTTATTTAGAAATAAATTCTAACTTTAATCATACTTTTGTACTTTTAACAGAGAGAACACAAATTAGTACATAGCTACATGTACTTTTGATATAGAAAAAAAGACTAATTTAGAAAGATTGAATTTTTATCTATGGACCATGACTTGCTTCATTAGCATTTCCTCTCTTTTTATTTTTAGGTAGAACATTAAGAAGAACAACATTAAACACCATGAATGCTTTTTTATTTATGATGCTTCAGAACTTTTTTCAGGAGGAGACATTTTTTCTGGTATTTTTATTTAGTGGAAACCATCACAGAAAACTCTTTTCAAAGTTAATATTCTATAAAAGAAAAAAAGAACTGTTGCCTATTTTGTCCTCATTTGATCCTTATTTTAGTTCTAAGGATTCTATTCATAAATTTACCACGAATTCAGTATTGTGACACCGTAAAAAAACCCCTAATTCTGTCCACATGATGTGCCCATTAGTTTCTGGTATCTTCACCTGAAGGCAGCGTTCGGTCTGTGCTGTTTCCTAGAACCATGGAATGGTTTGGGTTAGAATGGGCTGAAAGATCATCAGCCTGGGATTTTATTATTTGCAGCACCTGGTACCCTTAAGGAGAGTTTTCTGTCCACATGCAGGTGAGCTTCTCCCTGCTGAGTTTGACTTAGGGGCAAACATGCAGCTCCCACTTCTGGCAGAGCCCCGTTGCATTATTATTTGTAATTACACATGTATCCAGCTCTGCTCTTGTTAGAGTCAATGGGAACACTGAAAGGGCTTGAGGTCACTGAAAACTGCAATCTTTATGAATCTGACAGGGATAAATGTAATGATAGATATGCTCAAAGACAATAAAATTGCAATTATATATCATTTGCTACTAACTTATAGATGTTCTAAAGAAAGTTCTGGAATTCCCATTTCTCACAGGGGAAATCCCACTTTAGTCAATAGGACTGTTGTGCAAAAGCAAGCTGAATGAGGACTTGGTGCACTCAACTGCTTTTTGCAAACCTTATCTGAGATTTTGCATTGATTCTTTCCTTCACTGAAGATTTGTGATGTCTTTGTGATAACTTCAGTATGCTTTTGTTATGGGTAGGCATGCTCTGGTATTGATGGATTTACTTGCCAATATATAATGCCAAATGTAATAACCTGGTATTGTTAATACAAAATATTAATTAAAAACTTTCAACAGAAACATTTAATAAAAAAATTGGGCAGGAATTCCTTCAGGTACAGCTAGAGCTGTTCCCTGGTAAGTGGTTTATTAGTTTGTTTCCCCAACAAATAATAATGTCACCATCTTATTTATTCCCCTTGACAGTACTGAGGTAACTGTTTGCAAGGCTGCCTGATGAAACATGTAGAGGAATGATCTGAATTAAAACTCTCTAGGATGGCAGCTGTGGGAATGCCTAGCCAGGGACAAGGAGGAGAACTGCTTAGGTCAGTACAAATGCTGACGTTTTTCAACCTCAGACTGTGTGTGTGAACTGACCGAAATGCCAGACCAGGGATTGGCATAAGCACCTTTTCCTCTTGAGGGTGGAAACTACCCACACGTTTCAGCCTGGTAACAATTGATTTCCTTTCACTCTGTTCTTCCCCTCTGCCAGTACTTAGTAATTGTACTCATGAGGCAAAATTAATAACTTTGAATAATACTGGATTTTTCAATTTTTTCCTTCTGCCAATGAATTTCAGATCTACCATACATCCTATTCTGGCTGAAATACTATTCTGCGTTTGTACTGGCATCCTGCAAACTCTCTTGGAAAGGGCAAAGTATGGCTGTGCTCCAAAAGAGGAGAGCAGGGAGGAGGAGAAGTCATCTCTCACAGAGCATGTTATGTATCCTCTGTGTAGAAATTCCCTGTGGAGAGTACTTCTGGGGAAAGCTGCTCCACCTCATCTTCATGACTTGGTTTATATTTCAGGCCCTTCCTTCAGAGAAACTTCGGAAACCCCCAGGTGTTGCTCTCTCAGATACTGCCATTCACATTTACAGTTTTAAAAGTAATTGCTGTTTTTATTTGCCAGGTAAGATGACAAATAAGTGATGCCAGAGACTGGGAATGCAATCTTAGAGATTTCTACCATTTCTGTAAACTCTGGATAGACTAAATCTTTTGCATGTTCCATTCCCATCCCGTCCCCCCCCCTGCTTTTTTTGCACACCATGAATCCCAACAGTGTCAGTCCAGAAATTATTGCAAGCCTTGATGAGAAGGCACTGAGTGTGTTGCAAAACTGGCAAGTAATGATTTCTGGAAAACATGCTGTTCTAGCAACACCACCTGTGGATCACTGTAATGCTTTCACCTTCCTTCTGCTCCTTTCTTACCAAAGCAGTATAGGCAGGGCAAATTGTGTGTTCTGTATTCTGCTCTGTCTTTTCCTTCTGCAAAAATCCTTGAGGATTTTGTGTTGAGAAGGGACCAAATACTGAAGTCATCCTACCAGTTAATTGTAACACATGGCAGGGAGGAGAACTTTTTCCACTTGTACATTTGGATCTTGGGAAACGCTGTGCATGCCAAGATAGGACACCCACTTAACTCTTGGCTGGAACTTCCTAAGTAGAGAATATGGCAGTATCAGCTAATTCCAAGAATTATTGGAAATAACTGTCTCATGCAGGTGTAAAAGTGCTTAAACAGAACAGTTAGGTTTTTATTTCAGGTTTTTTATTAAATAATTTTCTCCAGGAGCAACATGATAGCTTTATAAAAAATCATAATAAATTACTCAGGCATGTTATCCAGGTGGACTCTCAACTAGCTAAGACATCTTGACCTAAGGTGTTGAGCTTATTGGTTTGACCTACTCAGCTTTCTTTTCTGCTCCCTGTATGCTGCAATTGGGTTTCAGAGCTTTGTCTAATGATCCCAGCTGTTCCCAAGGAATTCACAGTCAGATGCAGATAGGCTTGGACTAAGACGTTTCTCATAAACATGGGGTAGCCCTGTGAATCTGTAACATTTCTTATTCAAACTGACTGTAAGGCATTTTATGAGCATGTGCTGTACATATACAAATGCAGTGTCTTGTGTAAACTAAAATAGCACTGAGTGAAGCCTATTAAAGAGAAAGGATATATTGTTAATCAAAGACATCAATGCAAACTCCCTCTCTAATCAAAGTACAAAGAGTGGTTAAGCTGAGAGGGAGCTGCCTTTCTTAGCCTTCCCAGGTCTCATCCAAGAGATTTGTATGCACCGTATTATTTGATACTCCATTTATTTTTCTTGGAAGTTGCTGAGCTGATCCTTCCAAGTCTGTTCTCAAACAGCTCTGTACTGGTGGGGATCTGTTACTTTGAATGTGTATTGTCCTTGAATGCACCTCCACCCAAACCAGAGAATTCTCTCATCAGAGTGCTTGGTGTGCTACCTACTGTTTTTAATGTCAGGAAGACTAAGACTCATACTTTTTCTAGTTTTTGGACTCCTGCTATCCTGCCTAAAGCTAGTTTTCTTAGAAATGCCAGATTTCTGTGACAGAGATTTATTAGATGTCCTTGCAATAGAGCCAGAACAACCAGGGTTGTTTTTTATGTGTTCTGGCCCTGGTTCTTGTTTCTTTTTTTTTGCCAACCGTTCAAGTCCAAGCATCAAAATATGTGATTCTGCCCCAAGTAATTGAGGGCCCTGACACCATGACCCTGTTCCATCCTGCACATCCTCTGACATGATGAACTGCACCCTCTTCTTCTGCCCAGTGCCACAGCCTCTGGTGTAAGAATAAAGCTTTCCCAGGCCTGCCATTCAGGAATTGCCGTGCTCTACTAGGAGATGTGAGATCTTGGATTAACTCCCAAATCCCTCAAGTCCTCTAAGTACTCACCTGCTGTACAAAATACAGATGGCAGCAATACTACCTCTCCTCTGGCCATGTTTGTTTTGAAAACAAAGGTGTGACAATGTTTTGAGAACGCTTCATTCTTCAGACCTGCTCCAAATGTGGCTAGTGGAAGGGGCACCTTCTAGAGGATTGGCATGCTCTTCTGCCTGCATTTCAAATCTTGTCTGGGCTTCATTCTGGAGACAGATACTTAACTGTTTGTGTTGAGTCAATTCTGAATAAATGGAGGAGTAAAACTGTAGAAAGTCAGGTCACTTTCAGGTGAAACAGAGAAGTAGCTACTTCATTTAGCTGCTTGTGTGCTGAGGTGTTGGTTGATATACTTAGAAAAATGCAGATGGAGGGGGCTTCCAGAGCTCATCTAGTCCAATCCCCTGTACAAAGCAAGGCTAACATCAGAGGGTCCTGAGGTTAAGTGCTTATACCCCATGGATCCCTGCATCAGCTTCCACAGTCTTTGCTGGACCTCTCTTTTAAGCTGCTGGGAAGTCCAATCCCAGCTGTTGGGACCATCGTGTTACCTATGTACAAGGAAATAGAGGGAGTGGAGCATTTACAGCTCTGTAGAATGAACTTTATGCAACACAGAAAAGGAAGAGTCCTTACAGATTTATAAGGAATGCCGAATTGAAACAGGTTATAATCTGGATGGTTTAAATAAAGTCATAGATTTTGAGGCCAGAAGGAGCCATTATGATTGTCTGTTCTGACCCTCTTCATGATGATAGTGGGCCATTGAATAGTCCTAGTGCTGGAATATAAAAACCTGCTTAGCACTACTTTTCTAAAATGATTGTGAACTATTTTAACATTTTTCTGAGTTATTCTCTAACCCTTACATTATCCTTTTTTTTTTTTTGTACAAGTCTGTCTGTCAATATGTTCCATTCCTTTTCTGACAGACCCGTCCCCACCTTCCAGTGTCTCAGGTGCCTTTTTCTCTGCTGTCAAACTCAGGCTAATTCATTTTCAGTTCCCTGTAGAGCCCTGTCTGAGCACTGAAAGATCTGGACTCTTGCTGTTTCATTAACCCTCATTATTTTTCAGTTAATGGTTAGCTGGCAGCATTAGCCTTGATTTCTTTGTAATAGAAATGAAGCAGGTTTGTATTATGTAGTAATTTCTCATCAGGCTCAGGAAGAAAAATATCTCTGTCTACAAAGATATTACAGCTTCCCTGGAAGCAAGGTTTTTGTTACTAAGATCCCTTTCAGTTTTGTACAACTTTAGTGGGAAAAGTATATGAAGTTAGAGCATATGCAGTCATTCAGGAGTGCAAATCTGGGCACAGGTGCTCCCTTGCCCTTGTTCCAGGAACTCGAGGCAGTGTCTTGAGTACTGTGTTCAGTTCTGGACCTCTCATTACTAAAAGGAGGTCAAATTTCTGGAGTGTGCCCATAGAAGAGCAACCAAGCTGGCAAAAGATCTAGAGAACAAGTCCTCTGATGAGTGGCTGAGGGAACTGAAATTTTTTAGTCTGAAGAAGAGGAGGCTGAGGGAGACCTTACCGCTCTCTCCAAGTACCTGAAGTACCTACCTGAGATGGGCGTTGACTCTTCTCCCAAGTAAATAATGATAGGACTAGAGGAAATGGCCTGAAATTGCCCCAGGGGAGGTTTACACTAGATATTAGGAAGAATTTTTTTTACTGAGAGAGTAGTTAGGAGCTGGAAGGGGCTGCCCAGGGAGGTGGTGGAGTCACCATCCCTGGCGGTATTAAAAAAACAGGTGGACACTGCAATTCAGAACATGCTTTAGTGTGGCCATGGTGGGATTTTTCTGGGTTAACAGTTGGACTAGGTGATCTTAGAGGTCTTTTCCAGCCGTGATGTGCCCTGAAAGGGAAACTAACAGTAGAGACAGAAAAAATGCACTTAGTTTTCTCACAATACTGTATGTTTTCTGATACTTTAAGGATGCAACAGAAATTTTTGGAGTAACGATTAATTTTGTGACTTTGGAACAGAGCACAGAGTTATTGACTTCAAGGTGTCATTGTTCAAGCTGACTCTGCAGTCAAGCCAACACTCAACTCTAATTTTCAAATAGGGGAGGGGGAGCAGCATTCTTCCCTGATTACCCTTTACTAGTGTTATTAATTAATCAAGCATAAGCTTGTTACAATGACTTACTCAAGAACAATCATACCAGCTTTTGTTGAAGAAGGATGAGATGTAAAAAAATTTAAGAGTAGCATGTGAAAATATTTTCCTGAAGACAGCAGATTCACGAGGAAGGAAAGATTTTAAATATTCAGGTCATTAGCCTAAAGTTTTCAGAATTAATTGGGGTGTTGCATCCCCACATTTTCTCATCAGATTTGGTAAGCTCATCCCACACAAAGTCCATCAGAAAATCACCTAAGCATATCTTAATTCACAGCAGACTTACTAATGCTGTTGAATTTACCTGCATAAAATTATGCATGCAGTTGCTGCTTCAGTGAGAAACGGAGCTTTGGAGTTTGAGATTGGATGAGCAGCAGTCATAACTCTGGACTTGAGCTGCTATTGTGTGTGAGCAGCTCCACTCAGACCAAGGTGATTGTCACTTGTGATCATTTTATCAATAAACCGAGTGGTTATCTGTAAGAAATATATTTTACTCTTCCATCCTGACCTGTCCCAGAATGTATGTGAACTCTCTATTTTTCATTCATTTTCTTGTTATATTATCATCTGTCAGTCTACCTCAACAAATCGTCTTCTCCATAGCTCAGTTTACATGAAATATTTAACCTGTGCAATTAACATTAGTTATAATTATGCTTCAGTGCTGATGGAGGAATGAAAAAAAATTTATACTTGATGGAGAAAGGAGGAGTTGGAGGAAGGATTACAAGAAGTAGTAGTATTTGGTAATGCAGTTAGAGACATACAAGAGCTAGCAGCTGGATCAGCATTTGCATTCCTGTTTTTACCCAGAAATGGTTCTGCTAATAAAACAAACACAGATGTGGAATGGTTTTATAGCTCATCCTTAAGTAGCTTCGTGCAGGGTCTGAAACCTGATCATTACAATGTTTTGCATGAAAGCAAGAAAGTGAGCAGGTCATTATGTTGCTGTGTGTTGACATGGTTCCTCAGGATCTTCTCTTGAAATAAATGCAGTCTCTCTGTAGATTTGCTATAATTGGATTCTACTGCACTCTAATATGTAAATCATAAACTCTAATTACCAGTGCATAAAAATAGAAAATCATGGAAGTGTCTTAGGAAAAAGAAATTAATGTTTAAGATAATCAAAAATACATACTAATTTGTTGCATTTTCCATGACCCTGAACCTTGGGGTGGCTTTGGTTTTTTGTTTTTGTTTTTTTTTTTCTTTGTTCTGTGTTTTTTTTCCTCAAGCAATTTTACAGTTCTTGGTTGAGTTGACTGTGGCAGTTAGCTATATTTCACCCACCTTGTACCATGCTGCAGTCTGGAGGTGCATTGACTCTTCAACCCAAGTGTGATATTTTGATCATGAAATATCTACCTTATAAAACGTAAGCAATAAGATGTTTTAATTTTAACCTCGGTCACTGTGTTTAACTCAAGTGTTTAGCTTGCCTGTTGCTGTTCCTGTACAGTCTGTCATGAGTGATTTTAGCAGTTTGCAAGTCTTGCTTTTTAAAGGTCTGGGAGTGAGGACAGCAAACAGAGCACTTCAAGGTACAGTGAGGCAGTACCCTGAGAGGACACGTATGCTTATTTTTCCCAGAGGTGTGTTCCTGACACAGAGATGAGAGCCACAAAATAAGGAAGGGACCAGGATGACAAATAAGGAGAGTGATTTTCTTTCATGTGGCATTTCACAGCCCACAGGTGCTGGGATTCACCCTCATGCAGCATGGTGGCCCTTGGCAGACCACTGCTTATGCCAGAGACGAGGCTGTTGTCTTACAGGCCCTTAGCAAGGAGCAGATGGGAATGAAACCTGCAGCAGCTGTACTGGGTGAAACTATGGAGCCCCATGCACGTGGCATGAGACTGGACTTGCTGATGTAATTTGTCAAGTACAGCTGTTTAAAGGCAGCCAGCAGGAAAATGGGAGAGGGTTGAATTCATGAGTGCAAGCTGAGAATAGAACAAAAGCAGCAGTCTCTGCTTCTTTCCTCTTTTATTTGCTTCGGTCCCATAAATAAGGAAGTCCAAACCTAAATTCCGTTTTCATCTTTTGCACCAGTTTACTCTTTATTTTCCTCAGGCTTTCCTGCTCCAAGCTGTTCCTTCTGCCTGAAGCTAGCTTAGGAATGTGTTTCACATTTACATTGCAGTGACACTGCATCAACGTGCAGAGCTGGAACAAATGGGCTGTTACAATATGTCTTTAGGTGAACTTTACAACTAGTGTCCATCCCCATGTTCTAAAGATTTCTTTTCGTTACTGTCAAAATGGATTTACTTTATGGATGATAATATTACCACTCGTTAATATTTTCACTAAGCCTTCTATGAAATAGATTATTTCACATGAAGGTGCCTCAGAAAGTTGCAATTTATTTTCCCACCTGCCTGAATGTTTTCTGTTACAAAGAGATCAAGGAGGAAATGTAACTTTCTTCTGCATGCCATTTAATTATAGACTTGCTATTTTTATCTTAGTGCAATTTAATGTTATAACAAAGAAAAGCAGCAGTCTCTTGGTATAGAAAATGTACCAGTTCAACTGTGGTTCTTTGTTCAGCTTGTACTCAGTGTACAGGTCCAAGAAAGTATTAAGGAGGAAACTTTCAAAAACACCTTGAAAGAGTGATTGCTTAATTTTTGTGGAATACCAGTGTGATATTAGTGTCTGTTTTTTTAAAGCCTTTATGAAGCCCATGAGCCTAAACAAACCCATGTTACATTCAGGACAATGCTAGTTCCAATAACAGTAGCAAAGTACTGCATTTGTCCAGTATTCATCAATTTGAGATGGTACTGAAGTTTGCACTTAGAGATGATCAAGTGCTATACCTGAAAAAAGCCAAAAAACGACTATGAGAAACCTTGCATCCTCAATAAGAAAACAGGCCAGAAAAGCTTGCTTAAAGACACTACTGATTTCAAGATACTTTTGTACTTCAGTGAAAGAATGAAAAGCCTGCTGCTGGCTTCAGCAGGGCTTACAGGTATGTTTAAAGGGGAATGCTTTTCTTGTCAAGAGCTACACTTGGAGGGAAAGGCCTTTGATACTAAAGAAATAATTTTAAAAAATGTTTGTGTGATGCTGGAAAAATCCCACAACTTCTCTCCAGCTAGACCTGAACCTATAATACAATGGGATCCTAGCACGATCTTTCATTCACTGAGCCCACTATATTTTTTCTTGACACAGCAATTACTACTTAATCTCATTAGGATAGATGGTAATGGAGCCTAGTTGTAAAATATCCCTTTGTATTTTTCATTTATTTTGTTTTGAATGTATTGCCTTGATTTTTATCACATTTATGTGCACATCAAAGTACAATTATTCATTGTTAAAGCCAATCTACAATCAATGTCATTTTCTGTATTTTGTTTACCCAGATTAGTAGTTTGATCCTGCTCACTGACTTCAATAAGAACTTGACTTGCCCTCTCCCCCCTCTTTCCCTGGGTCTCCATTTTACAAAGAAGCAGTTTGTCCTTGGCCCTGGCCTTGGTTCACAAGGAAAAAAGCCCATGATATGGGCTCTTATGTGCTCTGAGGAAAGAACGGTGATGTTTACCTACGCAGTTTCTGGGGCAGGGTAAAGTGTTACCCCTTCCAATCTCCCTGGCCTCTAATAAAAGATAGCTGGAGGACAGGGGCTGGAAAGAGTGGGACAGGAAGAGCTGGAAGAAGGAGGATGGCAGAAATGAATGAGAAAGAGCCCAAGCCATGGCATCCCAGGGCAAAGGCTGTGTCATGCAAAGAGCTGGGACTGGGCTCTGGGAGTGTGAGGAGCTGCAGAGCTCTGAGCTCTCCTCAGGGAAGAGCTTGTGGCTACAGGGTACAAGATTGCTCAATAAACTCTCAGAACAGAGCATTGCATATGGGGTAATTTGGTTGATGAAGATAACTAGACAGAGAAAAATGAAATCTTTTCAGTGCTTCAAGGTGTACTTTATAAGAAAGGGCAAAAGCAGTACTTTCTGACCTTCAAACATGTCTGCTTCAGAGCAGGTCCAGGATCTAACAATTTTCTGTGCTTTTACTAGAAACCTTCCTCTCCAGCTGATGGGGTATATATGGGCTCTCCACCCTTTCCTGTGACTTTACCACTTGTCTTATACTTTTTCTTAAGTTATAAATAAGTTTTTTTCCCTCATGAGCAGCATTCCTGTTCTGATGAACAAGAAACTTAATGTGATATTAAGCAAAGAAAGAAACTCATTTTCCTATCTAACTTGACTCAGACTGTGGGTTACCCTGGAGTAAAGTGGAAATTAATCTACCCTGTAGTTACTTTCTGTATTGAACAAAAACAGTCTGCTTGCCTTATCAGTCTCCCTGTGGAAGTTTTGATCACAGAACTGAAGGAAGAATAAGCTTGTGTTGACTCTTCCTGAGGATCTTGACATTTGGCAGAGTGTTTACCATGCTGGCTCTGTGCCAAAACATTACCACCTGGGTTAGCTGTGCAAGGGAGGGGGGAGACAAGTAGGAGAAAGCCCCCATTAGGGAATGCTAGGAGAAAAACCTGCAGAGGGCTTAGTGCAGTTCTGCTGCCCACATTTAGCACATTTGCACAGGCAAAGCAGGGCTGTCCCTAAGACAGAGGACCTTGCCTGCCACAGGGACCATGCCACAGCAGTCACTAAAACAAGGCTGTGATTTTTTTTGTTAATAGAAATATACTACTTTTAATGATTTTTTTTTTCTTTAAAACCAGACTGCTTTCTGGTACTCCAATATGAAATCATATCCTCTATCCAGGTATTTCAGTGTGAGGAATATCCAGTTACTTTTGTCTTTGACAATCTATCCATACCAAAAAAATTGTCTTCTTGGGTGATCTGAAAAGTCAGAATAATTTCCATCTTTAAATCCTGCCTCAAGAAACCTCTGTAATGCTCTGCACATTAGAGTCAGACAGTTAACTATGTGTAGATTAGTGGCACTTGGGATAGAACAAGTTTCATAAAAAGGTTTTGAGGGTTTCTTTAACGATGAGAATTTTCCTAGAATACTGCAACTGGTAAAGATGCAGTCCCTCTATTACTGCCCAAATTTAATTTTATTTAAAAAGAACTTTTTGAACATGAAAGTGCCTGACTGCAGATATGTGGAGTGTGTTGCATTATGGGGCCCTCATTTTGGCCAGGGCCTTATAATAATATTCCACATAGAGAGGAAGAGAACATTCCCAACCTCAGATGTCCACACAGAAACCTGGCCTCAGCCTGCCAGGTGTTACTTTGCAGTCATAAAGGGATCCTTCCCTCCCCTCTTCTGTGCCAGTTCTGTGATCAACATAATCTCCTTACCATGGATCACCTGTGGAGGACCATGGACCATATTGTGCTGTGTGGGGAGGG
The DNA here is from genome assembly GCA_038090715.1 of Florisuga fusca. NCBI lineage: Eukaryota > Metazoa > Chordata > Aves > Apodiformes > Trochilidae > Florisuga > Florisuga fusca. The sequence goes on along the minus strand of JAAWXA010000015.1, from coordinate 6,833,148 downwards.
AGGAGTGCAGTGCAAACCTACCAGGCTCCTGGGTCTCATGGGGCCCAAATCTTATAACAAGAAGGGAAACAAGGTGACCAGCAGAGATGCTGCCTGATGCTTTGGCTCCTCCATATGGGAACCCTTGTCTGCTGCTTTGACTCCTCCATGGAGGAACCCTTGTATGACAATTGAAGTCATACAGGGAGATGCTCCCACCAGTTTGCAAAGAATTTTTTTTTTTTTTTTTTTTTCCTTTTGTGGGGGTGTATATAAGATTAAAGGACACTTTAAAAACAATGGGTTTGTGCATACTTTTTGATGCCTGACAGTAGATTTCTAGTCCTTTTTAAAATTAGTCCTTGCCATAAATTCGACATTACAAATACATGTTTCATTTCAAGCTATAGCTATTTTGCCAAGTTCTACTTTTTCCCCCTATTGATTTTATTCCTGTCTAAAACCTCTTTCTGTCATTCTGTAAGAGAATAAAAATGGGCTAAATCAAGCACTTTATCCAATCGATGTCTCTTCATACTTGACCAAGAATCCCTGTGCCAGAAATAACATTCCACAGTCTGGAAGTGATAAGGATGAAAAGGTCCATTACAACATATTAATCATTGTTCTTTCATTTTTCTTTAGGCAGGACAAGTTCCATAGGTGTTTATTCTGTAACTTGTGATGGGTATCTTTGAAGCTAGCTTTACAACAGCAATGACCTTAGGCTCTACATGCTTTCTTTGACTTTCTAAACTTCTGTGCCAAAATATAGGCCCATTGGTATGCATAATTCACACATGCAGTGGCTAGGACTGAAAACAGTATTACTGACTGGAAGCCTGCTGTGGGGAGCCTGGTAGTTTTTCTGTGCCTCATTTGAAAAAACAGATGTGGGAAGTATGTGGTGAAATCCAGTTCACAACTGTGGATGGAAATATTAAGATGGTAGATATTGCCCGTGCAGTGAGAAAAGTCAGGAGGCTACCTCTGGGACTGTGCAAGAGGGCTGCTAAAATCTATCTTCCTCTACTTCTTGCAGGATAAAGGAAATAGGCAGAAAGGGTAAGAGGTCTAGGGGTAGTGAGAGCTCATCAAATAAACACAGTCCAGCTGCTTCTGTATCAGACAGAAGTAAAACATGTGATAGATTGGGAGTCAGGTAGTTGATCTGTAAAAGAAAATTACAAAGAAACAGTAAAAGAAAATATTTTCATTTTAAGCTGAGTGTTCATCTCTTACCATGCTAATTAAAACTCTTCCTATAATGCCTGTGCAACGTAGGACCTGCAGAATCACATATTTAAAATATATGTTTGCAAAGAGCAGTTTGCTTCTCACTAACACTGGTTGTAGATTTGCTCAGCTCAGGAAACGATTTAGCAAAATGCTTCAGAGTGGCTCCAGTGCCTTGGGCTCCCTGAGTGTTCAGGGAGGGAATGGTGCAGCTTCAGAATAGGCTCTAACCCATGCAATATGTTTAGCATGAGTGTTTAAACTAGACAGCAGGAAAATGTGAGAGCACTGAGTCTTTGGTCTCAATTCCTCAGTTGTAGAGCCACTGTGAAATGTATTATCCAGAACTCAAAAACCTCTCCTGAGGACTGGAGCCTCTTCTCTGATAACGTAACAGGACCCTCTCTCTCTCTCTCTTAATATGGTTGTCATCTTCTACAAAAGCAGTTAGGAGAGAAAGAGTGTTGCTGCTCACTTTTCTTTAGGTTAACAGAGTTACTTTGATCAATTCCTTTTCCTGCCAGAATAAGTTCAGCTGCAGATCTTCTGGAAGGATGCTCTGTAGACAGTTGTGGAGGAAGGAATGATATCTTGAAGAAAAGAAGCTGAGGCTGCTGGGATCAGAGAGACAAACTAGGCAAGGCACTGTGGCTCTGATCTGGTGTGGATGACACAGAGCAGGACCCCTGCTCTCTAGATTTTCCCAGCTAACATGATTCACTGAACCCTCCAATATTTTGCTCTTGAATTTATTTTTACAGGGAAGAGTAAGGAGTCCCATTTCTCTTGTCCCATCCCCATCATCCACATTTGGGATACTTCTAGAAGAATAGCCCTGGGAGAAGGACGTTTATGTAGCATGAGGGGTTTCTCAGTGCATGTGTCTTGCAACTGAAATTGGATCTTTAGAAAAAGAAGAAGTTCTGCTGCATGTTCTGGGTGGAGAATTTGCTTTACAGTTATTTTTAAGCATGCAGAACCTGGCCCCTTATTTCAGATGTTCATTCTCTCCCTCTTTCCTCTCAAAACCAGTTAGACTTAAGGCAGCTTGCACTCTACTTCATCTTTATGAAGTGCTTACAAAGCAGGTAAAATTGAAAATTACATGATATGTTTGATCAATAATTAAAGGTAATTTATATATAGTCTCAAACATAGTGCATGACTGTTGAGTGTTTCTCATTAGAAGTTTATGGAATGTCCTTGCTCTCTTTTGCCATATGTTCACTGTTTCTTGGTGTTTTCTGCACAGACTTGTTGAAATATTTTTTGTGTATTCTGCCATTTCCCCCTTTATGTGGATCCACATATATTTGTTTAATCAGGAGTTTTGCAATTACATATGTAGCACTAAAAATCCAAGTTGAGAATATTTTCAAGGGTCTGTCATTTCAAAAAGTTATGGTGTTTTTTTTTAAAAAAAACAACAACGTTCTTGTTTTAAATCACATTATGAAGTGGGGATACATAATGTGGTGGCACTTCTATTATTCATGACAGACCAATTTTGTATGGAAGGTTATGGCAAAAAATTGAAACCAGACTGCCACTAGAAGGTTTGACAGAGGTAGATCACAGGTGACACTGGTTTCTCTAGAAACTACAAGCAGATAAAAATAAAGCAATTAGCAGGAGACTGTTTCTCTTGTGGTGTTTTTGGCAGAAGTGAGGTAAGCTATTCACTTGTTATTTTACAAATAAAGAAACACACAGAGAAAATGTCATCAGAAAATATTGTGGCCTCTAGGTCACATCCAAGAACTTGTGTAATCCTACTTATGAGGAAAACAAGCAGCAATATTTAGTCTAAAATGTGATTTATTAAAGTAAAACATTCATGTTTGTATGAATTCTGCTTCTTGTGCCTAGCAGAATCTTTAAGTAGACCTCATCCCTTCAAAACCATGACTGTTGTGTGGAGTATAAGTCTAATCAAAGATGGAAAATCCAGTGATTCCACCCCTGAAAAGCTAATGCCCCTGCCCCACCCCCCTGTCAGCCTGATGCAGTAACAAACCTGTGGGTTCTTACAAAGCAGGAGTTTGGGTCTGTCAGTGCTCAGCATCAGCTCCCTGCCAGGCTGGTGTCTCAGCATCCCCTTTGCTGAGGTGAGGGCTGAGACATTATTTTCTCGACCGGGAAAAGAGAGTGAGGAAGGGAAAGGAAGGCCCAGGGGAGGAGGTGAGTTGGGGTGCAGAGCTGGCAGCTGGGAGATGCTGATGCTGTGGCCCCAGAGCCCTTCTCACCTTCTCATCCTTGTTCTTTTCCTAGAGGATTGTGCACACAGGATGGCCAGGGAAGGCCAGGCCTGCAGGTTTTATGGGATAGCTTTGACTGCCCATCATTGCTGGGGGTGACTGTACAATTTTTCCTCCACATTCCTTTTGATTATCAGTTCTCCTAGGAGTAGAGGGTCCAGGATTGTGAAGGATGTTTCTTCACACATCATGAAACAGATCTCAAATTGACCTAAAGGTTATTTCCTCTAAATTTCCTTTGGGTTCTGTTTTCTTCGGCTGGCTGAAAACAGGTTATTTCAAATGAAATTAGCCTACCATAAATCTTTCACTTCCTTTTCTGCCACAGGCTCTTACTTCCATGTCAGTGGTCTTTGATTTTTAAAAAATATATTTATTTTAGAGGAATTTTTGTAGACCTTAAGCTGATCCCCCAAAAGCATGAATTCAGCTTCACATTACTGAAGAATTTTTCAGGACATGGTGAGCACCAGAGATTTCATCCCACAGCTATAAAGTATGTTTGCTGTGTTGCTTCTCTTTTGGTGGGAACACACATTTTTAGGATGTTGTTATGGGGTACCTTTGTCACTATCAGGTTTTCATGATCTTTCTGAAGTAATTCAGAAGGAAATAATTATGTTTTGTAATTCAATGTCTTTTAAATGAGTCAGCTATCTGTGGGTTAAATGACACTACCACAACTGTTTCTTTATAGGTCATAAGTGCTCCATTTTCATCAAAGCCTTAAATGTTAGCCTATTCCAAGGAGTCAGCCTTCATACTAGGTATCATTTATCAAGGATTAACACAAAATTAAATTTTAATTGTACAGTATGATGGAAAGCTGGATTTGTTTAAAAGAGGTAATAAAAGGAAATTTATGTGTTTAACTGAATAGCAGAGTGGGATTGGGTGACTAGGGAATGCTTAATGTTTTTTTGAAGAAAAGTAAGGAGGTGAAGGCAGAGAGGGGAGACAGGCACTCTACTCACTGATAACCTTCCCAGCCAGGGGAATTGTGTCGGGGTCTCGTGCTTGACTGTTGGAGGATGACACTGCCATATATTTTCATTTAAGGCAAACCTCCCAAAGATTAAAGCCAGTTAGGGAAAGGCCAGCTAGGCAGCCTTCTTACAGCTTCATTTGGGAGTAAAGCTCACTCTTCACTTGTATTCTTAGCAATTTGGAGCTTAACTGAGATTGAGTTTGACAGTAAAAGAGATAAAACTTATCATCTGGTGTCATGAATCAGTACAGAGCCCAGAAGATAAATGACTCATTTCAGAAGTTGATAAAAATGTATTTGTGCGTTTGCCGTTATAAGATCTGTTATATTTTCAAGCAATCTTACAATAGAAGTAACATCCATTAGCTCAAAACAGCTGTATGCTGTCTGTAGAGTTAAAAGGAATTAAAGCACAGTTATGTTTAGAAAACTTATGTGTACTTTCAGATTTCAGCTGCAGCCTGATGAAACACCATTAGATACTTGGGTGGCCAGAACAGTCACTGCTGAAATGGACACCCAGGCTAGTAACAGAGTGCTCAGTAATGTTCCTCAGCGTGGGCCACTGGCAGCACCCACAGTGTAGGTTTGCAGCTAAAGCTCTGCCTCCCAGGAGCACGGTTGTAATCCCTGCTGTAGCTCACGTCTGCCTGGTACATCTGGTACTTGGCCCTTTTGGGAAAGATGTCCAAAAGCCCATGTGAATCTGCAGAGATTACCAGAGGAGGAACCTCCGTGAGTGGCAAGCAATCTTAATGGGGCCATGCATTACAAATATCAAGGCTTTGAAGCCTTATTTTAAACCAAAGTGAAAATATTCCTTCCAGCAGGGCTGGAGAAAAGGGATTCTTTTCTGGTAAAGAGCTCTGGGCCAGTTTCTCCATCTTTTATGCATTCCCTTTCTCCCTTTGCAGTTTCCCAGGCTGACTTCCTTAATTGGCCAGCCCTGTCTTTCCAGAAGGAAGCAGTCTGGTCTTCTGACTCTTGTCCTTCTTTCCACAAACTGCTGGGCTGGGGGATGAGATAATCTCTCTCTCTGATACTGACTGACTCAGGTGAGTGTGATTTGCACAGTGAACCACCACCTGTCATTGCTCTGCTGAAACTTGCTCTGACCTGTGGGAGCCTTGGCCCAAGGATTTCTTGTATCTCCTTGGAATAAGAGACATTGCATGGTCACAGAAGAGCTGACTTAAATTGTTGAGATATTCATCACCAGTAAGACCTTGAGTGTGGGTCTGGAGAAGCAAAACTTAGATCTAAAATGAATCTTATGCTGTTCACAGGATCCACAACTCAAGGTCCCAGTTCAGAAACAGAGTTAAGGCAGTACTTTCAGAAAAATAAAAATTCTTCTCTGGTCCATGTCCAGCTCAGCATTTTTTCCTCTTTCAAATATACTTATGCTATTCCTGATGGAAAAATGTCTCACAGGAGACACTTTTGTACCTGAAAATAATTTTCATGTACCTCTGAGATGCATGTGGTGCATAGTTCCTGTTGCAGAGAGGTTTTTTGAGTGTGTCCAATAAAATTATTATTACAAATATAACTCCTTGAATGAAAATGAGATGACAAATTAGTGGAAATTTTATAGGTACCACGGAAGATAAAACCCAACATTTCCATGGGCACATTATTTATCAGTCCCATGTCTTTATGCAGTACTTCTCATCATGACTATCTTTAATAATCCTCTTGAACACTGTCCTCTAAGTCAGGAAGTACTGCATTTTTTCTTAGAAGAAATCTGCTGAGAATTCACTCTGTTTCAGTTAGTTCTTGAGACCATTTATATTTTTGTTCACTTGAAATATCCTTTCCACAGCACAGAAGAATGTTCAATTTGTTTTTCATGATTTATTCACAAGTCAACACTTTTTTTACTTTCTGATCATGGTTTTCTAATTTGATTTCTATTTTCTTTCTCTCCCTCTCATATTTTCGTAATCAGGCCCCCAAATGTACACAACTAATTATTGATGACAGCCACCCCATTCACCTGGCTGTCATATTTCTGTGCTAAGCAGTTCAACCATTGTCTCATAAATAATATAATGAACAACTTTATTACAGAATATCATAATAAATAGTTTAAATTTTCTTGTATATAGGCCTGGGAGTTATACAGCATTGTTTTCCCATAGTGGTTGATTTAGATAATGGCAAATGATTTTTTTTTTTTTTTTGGTCACTGGAACGTACAAAGATGGGGAGAAAACACCTGTGTGTATTGGATGGTTGTGTTTGATGTCTGGTGTGTGTCCCTGGGGCAGCAATGCCTGACACCTGAGCAGGGACTGTGCATTTCTGGACTGTGCCTCTGGCAAAAGCCCCATCCATCCTCTCCTTCTTCCCCTAAAGCAGCCTGGATGCAGTTTCCTGACAGGATTTCTGATGCTTTTTCACTTTTCATGTATTATGGCATATATTCTTTATCATACAAAACAGAGGTGACAGAACTGAGGTAAGACTGACCTTTTGTTCAGCTGTGCTTCTCCTGGATGACTTTTAACCTATTTTAGAATGAAGAGGGATTTTCTTCTAATAGGAAGGGCTTCTGTTTCAAAACTGGAGAAAATATTCTGAGCCATCACTGAATGTTCAAATTAACTTTCCAGCTATTCTATCTGTCCCAGATTTATCCAGGCAATTACCTAGATGCATAATGAAGCTCTTTACTTAATAAAAAGAAGATTTTTTGCTAGTAGGAGAGAGGCAAACCATTTACTGGAAACTTATTTTTTGTTATTTTTTCAACTTACACCAATCCCTGGTGGATACTCTGAAATACTCACTACACAATACATTTGTGGCTTTCCCCCCAAAAATACCCTGATGAATGCTTTGCCATCTAGCTCCCAGCCTGTCTGCTACATTCACCTGTATTATGGCTCTTGGGGAGGGATCTGCTTTTCTGTGGGCTGGGTGGTGCCAGGAACAACGTTGCAAGGTCATTTAGGCGTTAACGCTGTTTAAATAATAGCAGTCAGCTAGCTGTTTCATTAGCTGTGAGAAGCTGACCTCATCTTACCTATATTCTTTATAGAAGATGGAGGGAAGAAAGATGTTGTTAGTCAGATGATGCTTGAATCAAGAAAAATCCCATTAGTTTTAAAGAAAAACAGGGCATGATTCCTGTGACACATTTACCTGTTTTGTCATGCTCTTGTGTCACGCCTGATGAGACATAAGGCCGTGCAGCACGCTTCACCTCCAGCACCTTATTAGAAAATGAGAACAAAAATTACATGTACAGCATCCATTAACCCAGGGAAAAGTGTACTTTCATTGATTGTGGCTTGTTTTCTGAGTGAAGGCTGACTACAGCCAGCCTTGAGAAAGCACTTCCAAGTAGCCTGGGTGGAGATTTGTGCTGTCAGGAGGGACACTGCAGACAGAAAGAAAAGACAGATAAAGATTGGATCTGTCCAAGTGCAGCAGCTGATGTCTCAGTGACTTCCTGGAATAATGGTGAGGTGGTAATTCAAAATACAAACAGGTTCAAGTGCATTTGCCCCCAGCAAGGTAACGATCCTCAGCCAGAATTAGTATGGAGAGCTGGCAGTCAGTCATCCAGTCTGGACCTAGCTACCATTAACAGCTGTGGTTGACTGTCTTGGATCTTCCTCTTATCTCAATTTCTGCCTTGTCAACAATCCTGGTTAGGATTAACTTGCATCCCTCAAGCCTCCATGGTCCTTTACTCTGCCACAATTTTAACAATTTGGGTGTTTGTTTTGGGTTTTTTTTGTAGTGCGATTGATTGCAGAGTTATTGATTAGAGCTGAACAATAATTGGAGCATAGTTTGTTAGCAAATAGTGCACATTTTAGGAAATTCTAACATTCCCAAGGTGAAAAGATTTAATTTCAGAAAAGCCCCCCACCTTGCCCCAGTCAGATCTTGGTTTTCATACAGCATCCATCCCAGGCCCTCTTCTTCACTGCCAGCCTCACATTCCTGCAGAAGCTGGTGGGAGCTGCAGATGCAACTCTCAGAAACACTTTCTTAAAAGAGACTTGGAAGATCTCAAGGGAAAGTGCTTTTCACCCTCCTTCTCTTCCCTGCCCCCTGCTTACTTTGACGTGATGCACAAAGAGGCTTGAAAAGATGGAGCAAGAAAATCTTCAAACTTTTAAGCCTTCTGGGTCATCTTTTAATATCCTAAAAATAAGCTCAAGAGCAGAGACCTATAAAGGCTTTTCTTTTTGTTAGACTGCTTTAATGAGAAGTGTATAAACTGACATTGATCTCTTCAAGTCAGGGTATATTACACTGAGACACTAGAGATGCTTTTAGGTGATAAAGTTCTGCCCAAGTACTCTCTAAATAAATGCAGTAATAGAGAGATTTGGCTTATGTCAAGAAATGGTGAGCTGACCAGAATAGACTGTAATAAACAACTTTTTCTTGAAAACATTTGAGTATTACAAGAACAAAGGGCTTTGTCAGTGTCCTTTGAACTCAATGAGAGTGAGTTGTGTGGGGTCTTGTTTTAAGGACAGGGGAAATTCGATCAGATCTAAGAGTGGATTTCCAAATTCTCTTCTTGGCTCTGCTGTCATCTTTACTAGATGCTGCTAACACAGATCAATGTTTCTGTTGATGTAAAGTAATCTTGCCATTGGAAGGAGTCTAATTTAGACAGTCTAATTTAATTTGCTCTGTTTGGACATGCTGTATAATCTGGTGTTGAAAACCAAATCTTAGAACAGCTTTTCTTGACTGTACTGACAATTACCCAAGTTAAGTGGTTGTGCCTTTTGGGACAGCATGTTCACATCTTTGTGGCAGGTTTATATTTGTTTTATTTAGGTGCTATTTCAAGTCAGGGTTTATGTGATAACCACTCGGGCAGACAAATTAGCTGTTTCTGTTTTAATTAATCTCAAATAGCTTTTATTAGAAGCCTTCAGGAATATTACTAATGAACATATTCAAGATAGATTACTCATAAACAAATACTTATGTCTTTATCCCTAAACCATCATTTAAGTCTGAAAATATTATCACACAATTTCAGAAAGTTGTGTTCTATCCACTGTAAATGTAATGATTACATTACCATCACATTCACAAGCTGTCAGCTGTCAGATTTTACTGGTAAATACATTGTAGTAAATAGTGAAGCAGCATTGCAATTTCTTATGTTAATGTGGTTCTGTAGCTATGAAAACAGTCTAAATACATAATAAGAAAATAAAACTACTTTATAGAAAATGCAGACATGGGAGATGATTTATTTGCCTCACTAGCAGTCTGTGGCATTAATGGAAGTGTGAGGTCAGGACATTCACTGGTGGTTATGGGATTAGCTGTCCTCTGGTGTGTTACGTGCTGGCTCATATCCCTTACCAAATGTTTTGGGTGCAATTTGCCTCATGATGGCCTCTCTGAGTGGGGAGGATTCCTCTCTTGCTGAGTTTCTTGTGGGAGATGGGAGACAGGAAAGCTTGCATTGCAGAAATGAGAGAACAAGAAGGCAACTGGGTTTGTGTTGGTCTAACAAAGAGGAGGGGAAAGTCAGGCTAGCAGGGAACTTTGGTCAACGTAACTCAGGGGTCTCTGTCTCAGTGCCTAAGGAAAATGACCAGTCCTCCACTCCTTCCCTCAGTCAGACTCTTTCCTTGCTGCAGGGCTGAGAATAACACTGAAGTGAACAGTAAAATATAAAGTGCACCGTATCGTTTTTCCTTGACATCTCATAACTTACCCTTTTCTACAGCTTTTTGTTCTGAGCCAAATGTCACAAGTTAATGCATGAATAAATGAGGACGTTTCTCACCACTTTCGTGATATGTTGCAAAATATACACAGGTGGTGCTTTAAAGCTTGCCATTTGCCTCAATAACTAAATACCATTTGCATTTTACTGGCTTCTATGTGTGTCTGATCCCGCACCTGCTCAAGACCGATTTCAGTAGGCATTATACAAGAGCCTATATTTTACTTCTTTCCAGTGGTAAATAGGTCAGTATTTCAAGACAGAAATCTATTAAAAAGAAAGTAAGTGTTCTGTCTGAAAGGAAATATGGCACATATGAAGTAAAATTAAAAATAAATTGGGTAATAATCAGTCAAAAATGATAAATGTGCTGAAGAAATCAGCCCAAACAGGAGGATTAACAAAAGCCAAACAGCCCCCAACTTCAAACTTTCATGCATTAAATTCATGTTTCCATAAAGACTGTAAGTATGTACTTAACTTGAATATATGACTTACCCAGCTGTAATCGAGGGTAAGCACACATGCTTGAAGTTATACATGGTCTTATGTACCTTGCTGATCTCTGGCTAAAGCAGTCAAGCGTATTAACTATCTCTGGAAAACGTATTTCTGCTTATAGTTAGACAATAAACACTGTTACATTCACAGTATTTGTTCACAGTCTGACCATGATTAGAGGCATTGTGGCACTAGATGTGTGACAATATTTGCTTAAGGATTATTCTAAGTGCACAAATGACGCAAGAAACCAGTGGCTTTGGGAAGAGGTGATTTTTAATATTCCTGTCAACATAAGATGCTGCACATAGGAAAATCTCCATGATTTTTCAAGACACTTGTAATTTATCTGGAAAGTTTGCTGATGGTTTTCATCTTGTTGTACTTTAGTAAGGTGCTAGGAGTGGCTCTGGTGCAAATTTGAGCAACCCCTGCCTGAAGCCATCCATTATCTCCTGCAGACATTTCATCTTGTACCTCTAGGCCCCAGTTAAGAACTTCAAATCAGTCTGAATGAGAGTGTTCATGATGTTTACAGTTTACATTAAGTGGCTTTCAGAAAGGAAGAAAAGCTTTTACTTCATGTATTAATTGTTCTGTGTATGTTATTATGATGGTACTAATAGAAGCTAGCATACACAATAAAAGCAGATTCAAAACACATCAGCTCTGGCTGTCAGGAAAATCTGAGTTTCTATGAATTGTGTTAAGAAATTTGTAATGCTATTAGATGGCCTTTTACAAGCTTTAGTTTTATGAAGCAGGACTTTGGTTTTCCTGTTGTCAGTGGATGTGCATATGCACTGAGAGCTGGAACTGGAGTTAGAGGCCAAGTTGTACACAAGCCCAAGAACATAACTCAGCATGCAGCTAGACTCCCATGGAAAAGTGCTTATGCTCTTATATCCAGAAATATTTACATGTACCTACCATTTAGCTGTTTAGGTGTCCAACCATTCTGTTCAGGGGGTGCTTGTGCACCCAAAGGAAGCAGTTGATTAGAAGAGCAGATTTGATGTTGATCTCATTGAAGCCAAGTGGGAGATGGAGAACTCTCAGCAAGAGACCTTCTGCTGTGCTGGCCCTGGAAGGGCTGCAGAGAGCCCTCTAACCTCTTGCTCCATTAAATGCTTGGCTGATTTGATGTATTGCATTTTTGGTGACCTGCTTCCCTCTGGATGTTTTGGAGGGAGGAAAGGTGGAGGCTGTGTCTCTGCTGTTGACCTCTGTCAATATAGCTAGAGGGGTCAAGTTTGGGAAGGGCTCAGGCCCTCACTAGTGAAAGCCCTAGCAGAGCAGTGGGCATTTTGTCTAAACTGTGCTTCCCTGAAATAGCTTGTAGTGAGTTTCCTGGGGAATCTTAATTTTCCAGTATTCCTACTGCAGGGTTTCCCCAGAATCTGCTCTTGACAGAGATGTTGGTGTGACCAGAGCCATCTATGTCAGTGTCAGAATACAAATGTTATAGAAAGTAATCTGTATATAGTGAACATGGAAAAATAGTTATTAACTTTGAGAGTGCAGTGTTCTACTCTGAGACACATCCTCCACTGTCACCAATAGCTTTATAATAGATGCCCAGAAGAGTCCTCAGAAACATCTGAGCAGCAGCAGTCAATGCTTCATACCTTTCCTTGAGGCACAATGAGCCAGTAGGTTTGTTCAGATGAAAAAGTGGAAATAATATGAATTTCACTCAAATATCTGCTGTTTGATTTCCAGCACTAAAAAAAATGTTTCAGAAATGTGTAGCTTTTTCTGCAGAGAAGTGTGGAAGTTGTATCACTAAAATGGCAGTATTTATAAAGTAGAGATAGTGAGAGCATTTTCACAGTATAACAGTTTTACTTTTTCCTGAAGTCACTATGAAAAATAAAAATATTCATCTGGGACTGTTGAAAAATACTATTTATTGAAATAAATTTACAGCATCTTAACTGCTAAAGTACACTTACACCTACTACAAGGGTAAGGGTGTTTCCTATTCTTAAGAGAAAAGTAATAGCCAGTATAGATTTAAAACTACATTTTTCCCATCTGCCTGTAGTAGGAAGAAGCACACAGCAACACTGCCCCATGAGCAAGCCTGGAAAATGCATACTCCTAGAGTAAAATCAGGGTTCCCTGAAAGTTGTGTCCCCTTTTGCCATGGAGTGATAGTGGTGTTTAATAGGTGGGTTCCTGCTGCTGGTTTCAACTGGGTGGCTATTAATGGGAGATGCTAGACTCACCGTGTGGGACCCTTTGGAAGCTGCAGAGGGAGGTCCCAGCACTGCCTTTCTTCCCGAGGTTGGTGCTGTATGTCACAATGCAACCCTCACCCTCAACTCCTTGGCAGAAGAAATGAATGAAGAAAAATACCCATGCAAATAAAAATTATGTGGTGCTGAGCTGTTATTCCTGCAGACAATGTTTCCTGGCCCAAGCTCACATGCTGGCACCATCCAGACAGAGGTGTGTGGCTGGGGTCACTATGCCCCATGGTGCAGCTTTTCAGTGGGTCTGAAAGTCGAGCTGTGAGGCTCCCCTGCTCCTGATGGAAACTGCACAATTGAGGTGCCAGTCACTCCACCCAGGTTTTTCCTTCAGAAATATCACAGAGTGAGCCACAGAGCACACAAAGTGCACATCAATCACAGCTGCACCCTGGCTCAATGCCTGCCTGCTGCTCCATTCAGAGAGATGCAGTGTGCAGTCTCTCTCAGAAGATATCTGCTCTTATCTGGCTGGAGGAGAGTTACAGCCTGTCTTACACACCACGTGGAGCTGCTGGTGATGAGTCTTCCTGAGAGGCCACACTGAGTGTTTTTGAAAGACTGAATGAAGTGGAAAGGAATTCCCTCCTTGGGTGCTTCAGGTTCCAAAAATGTGTTGCTGTATACAGCCCAGGAGAAATTCCAGATAACTGTGCTGTCCATAGGCTATGTTGCTCGAGAGTATGCTTTGCTAATTATAGAATCTTAAACCACTGTCCCATGCTGTTCTTTGCTGTATGATACCTCCAGAGGACACACCCTTGGCAGAAGGCAGCATGTGCTGCATTTCTGATTCAGATGATTTGGCATTCCTGCATGCACTCCTCAGGACATCCCAAGGGAGTCAATGTCTGCAAGTCACTGCTCAAACAGGAGCACTTTCCAATCCATATTTAAGCAGTTTTTAAAACAGGCTTTTTGGCAAGTAGGCTCATCTGTAACTTCTGTTGTCTTTGAAAAGATGAGTATTTGGTATTCCTTAAAGTTGATCTAGTTTTTGTTTCCTGAGTTTTGTCGAACTGTTGCAAAATATTTCTTGTGTCTGGAAGACCATAATGGGTAAAACTAAATCACAGATTTCTAACCACTTCTTCCTTTAATCACAGAAATAACTGAGCCTGTTCAAAGCTGTCCTCTCTTCTAAAGTAGCAAATACTTCTAGTACTCTTAAAAAAGCAGTTAAAAGTAGTGTGTATTTTATTTTGCAAAGTTTGGATTTTGGTGGCTTTCCATTTTCCAAATTAAGTCCTCTGTGCCTCTTCCCCCTGCAAATTAGGGTGTCAATTTTCCTTGAGCATGATGTTTGTTTGGGCTGCCATGTCTGCCTCATTGTGTGCAATGATCATTCGGTGGTACCATTGTGTGTCCTAAACCTCAGCATCTTCAGACATCCATACCATACCAACACATCTGTTCTCACAAATGCTCCTTTAGGGTGTCTACCTATTCTTATATTAATGAGGATTTTCTCTGAACACACGCTATTTCTCGTGTGTTTGTTTGTTTTGAACAGTAGCTACAGTTTTACAAACACTGACCGCTATACTGTAAAGGATTGGCACGATTCTCATTGCAATTAAGTCATGTGTTTCCTACTGAGATTTGCTGGTTACATTTATGATAAAGTGGAAAGCTATACAAAGATAAGCCCTTTTAGATTGGCTGGTACAGACCCAGAATAGTGGAATATGAAACAAACTTATATATATGCCATTAATTGGTTTCTACACAACTTCAGGCTAGCGGGCTGCTGATGGCTGGGGTGAGCACGGCAGCTCTGCAGTTTGAGCTTTAATGTGCCCTCCTGCTCCAGCCATGAATTTTGCTTTTAGACTTATGTTTGTTTGAGTTGTGTGTGAAAGGAATGTGCAGGCATATGGGCATTGTACTGTTGGCATGGAAGTTGCCTAGACTTATGTATGTTTATTTTTCTGAACCTATGGGATGAAGTACTTGATACGGTTAATTTATTATGAGACATAAATTCAGCAACATGGTAAAGAACTTACTGTGAAATGATGGACAACTTGTATTAGAATTCCTCTAATAATGCTGTGCAACACTCAGTTATTATTATTATACATCCAAAAGTGCTTTTGGCACAGTTTTGGCTCACTCTACTAACAGACATACAGACCAAATTTATTGCTAAAGATAGATCCCCATAGGAATGGCAAACTATTCCCACTGTTCCTGTACTGTCAGGTACCACACTCTGCCAGCTATCCAAACAACTGCAGGCAGGAGGCCAGGGAAAACACATTATAGCATATTATAAAACTCTATTTTGACTTGCACCTTTATTAAAAAAATAGGAGACTGAATTTTAAAGTAATAATAGAAGAAAGGCTTTTGAATTTGGGACCTAGTAATCTGAAGGCAATTCAGTGACCCATCAGACTAATCACGTATAAAGATTAGGTAAACATTCAGTAAAATTCTGCAGTGAGTGTGGGGAAGTGAAATATTAACTCCTGCACCTCACCATTCCATTTCTTTCTTCCCTTTATGATTTAATATTAAACAACGATGAAATATGTCATCCATAATGGTAAAATTGGCTGAAGTGATTTTCCAGTAATTAGAAAAATGTATGGAATCCGGGTCAGTCTCCTAGCAAAATACTCAATATCAATTGATTCAGAGAGAACTTAATCCATGAGACATATGATTTAATTAATTATCTGATTTCTTAAACGTAGTACTTGAAAATCTTGTTTTCATTATCTAGGTGGATGGAGGGGAATACAAAGTTGCATTAGAAGGAGAGGGTGCATTGGAGCTTCCCCATGAGGGAGAATTTCCTGGACATGATTGAAATAAGTGTTAAAACTTTAGTAAATCCAATGTACAGGCATAGGAAAAGCAAGTGAAATCTTTTCCCTGCCCCTTTCCTTGAAGCAACTTATTTTGTTGCTGAGGTGTTCCCTAGGTCTCTCCAGCTGCGAAGAGCCAAATCCCACTTGCTGTTGCCATGCAGTTAGTTTACTTGAAGCCAACAGAATTATTTTTCTAAGTAAGAAAAATGGTCTTTGGCTACATTAATTGCAGTCATTTATTCTGTATTCATCCGAAAGACTGCCTGGTGATTTCCATAAGCATTAGATGTAGGTTTTACAGACTATTTCTTTTCTGCTGTGGTAAACTCCTCTTGGCTTCTGAGATTCTTTTCTGGCAGGAAGTCTGCGAGATCATCCAGACTGCAAGTAACTCTCTGGTAGGATACTTATACTTTTTTTGTGTCATCAGGAACTATAATTCCACTTGAGGCCAGACAGTTCCACTCTTCCATCATCAGTAATTTCAGCAAAGTAGATTTTGATATTTTGTTTTTTTAAAATTAGAATCTCTGTATTCCCATGTCATTAGAAGTTGTGCGATAGATTTGTAATAAAAGATTTGAAATCACTTTAATTTAATGGAAACTTTTTCTTAATATGAATGATAGAAATGGTACATGACTAATCAAATATACCAGTGCACAGAATGGAGATTGCATAGGCTCATGTCCATGTTTTATATTGTCTCTATTTTACTTTTTTTCCCCTTCCATTTCCTCTTTACCTTTTCTCTAAGCCTAAACTGGTCAAATTCACTCAGGGTTCACTGTAAGACAGTCCTGGAGTAGATTAGCTAGTGCTTAATGGATTGCATTTCTGCAAGATCATTTATATCGTATTTTTAAGGGAGTTTAGTTTAATAGAAAATTAATACAAATATCAAAAGATTTGTAATGTTATATATGTTTGTGTGTTTGATAATTTTAACATTTTTGTATGGAGGTCTACCATCTTTGTAGACCTAGCAAGTGGTATGTCAAGGAAAGAGATTTGCTGCTTTTTATAGACTTTAGATGCTATGCTCTATTCACTTAAGATATTTTAAAAATCAAGAAGTCTTATAAAAGTTAATTAAGTCTTTAAAAATATGAAGTGTAATCAAAGAGTTTCGCTTCATGTCTGTATTTCGGTGCTAGACTATTGGCATCATATTGCATGATTAAGAGTCACTTTCCTAATTTAGCTATTAGACAATCATTAGCCTGATTACTACATATTGACTGCTGTACTTAGCTCCCAGATCATACTACAGGAGGGGAAAAAATGTACCAGCAGAAAGGAATAACTTAGCAATGACAGCTTTTCATAGAAGTTCTCTGAGTATTTTTGTTTTTAAAACATTTTTCCTTTCAAAGTAAATGCTCACCTTGGCTTTGAGAGATGTAAAAGCCTGTCAGGTTGTTGCAGACGGGCAGACTGCGTGGCCAGGCTGAGTTTCATGCTCCCAACAAGGCCAAATGCTCCTTTTGTACATCAGGCTCTGAAGGTCACTCCAAAGTCAGACTATATTTTCATAGTATGAAAAGATAGAGTTCAGTTCTGCTTCTGAGACCCAGAAAGCTTGAAAGCCATATTTTAGAAACTTTTAGGTTCCCAGCTCCTGTTGAAACCCTTCTATGTCACAGCTTCCTCCTTGGAAAGTAGGAATGATGTTAATTTGGTCTGTCTAGTCTAGTTAGGCTGGAAACCCTTGGGGGAAGAGGCTGTCTCTAACCATATGCTTGTGCTGTGCCTGGCACAGTGGGGACCTGACTTCAGCTGAGGCCTCTGAGGACAACAGCAATACAAACAGCAATGGTATGAAATCAAAGAAGAATTTTCCACTCGTACACAGTTACAGTGTATGTATGATCTGGACCCTTCAGCTTTGCTTTTCCTCAGAACTGTGATGGTACTGGACAGCCAGCCCACTCTTCTTAGCCATTGTCCCAGGGACCAGTGTCCCACCTGTCTGCCCTTCCCAAGGACTCCTCTTCTGCCTGAGTCTTTAAGGCATGTCCTCCCTGCATGTGAAGACAACACTCACAAGATGAGAGGGAAGGGAGAAATGAGAAATCTTCTTCAATCTCTCCCTTTTTCCTGTGTGCCTAAGCATCCACCTCCAGGCTGCTCCAAACTTGGCAACATCTCTTGCCTGGGCCACCTCAGCAGGGCACAGACATGGTTTGTCAGTGGGAGCGTGGGTAATCCTGGCCTGAGCTCTGCCCTCTTTTCAGCTCTAAAAACAGTTGTGGAAATAAACCTTAACCGGGCCTAAGGATGGACAGCCAAACCAGGACTATTGGTAGAGTAAAAATGGGTTCCTGTGCAATCGAATCATTGCCTTCATTAATTTTGGACAAACTCCCTTTTGAGTTTGTTTTGGCATAATCAGACTGTTTGAAGATGAAGTCCTTGGAATATTGCTCTCTTTCACCTGCAGCAGGGCTAAGTTGCTGGTAATGACCAAAGCCTTCATTCTTCCTCACCCCAGCCCCATGACCACCTTCTGTGCCAGCCTATTTGGTGCTGAAATGGAGCTCATCATACCTATCATCCAATTCTTCTGCAAAGCTTGCTGCATGGCTGCACTCTGCAGCATCATGAATATCATCCATAGTAAGTAGCTAATTTAGCATCTCCTATCTGAAGATGTGCTAGTGATGAATAATCAGCAAAGATTTAAATTATCAGGAATGGAGATACTCTTTGAAAGACTGAAAGATGAAACTGAGATCTTACGACAGTCTATGTGTATTTTATAATGCTAAGTGCCTATATAGATATTATTTTAAAAGATGACATGAACATTGTTGGGACTTAAGCCCATGTAATGCATTTTTATTCTCTCTCCAAATAATTTTTTTCCTTGTCAGGATGATTGACTGATCTTGATTGAAGAATCTTTCATCATAAGAGAATACATTTTTGGTTTATAATTTTTAATAATTTTTATCATTAGCTTTAAATGCTGCTACTATGCTCTGTGAAGAGCTGACATCTGCCAGAAGTAGCTGCCCAAATAAACACAGACCTCTTTGAATATCACCTCACATAAGTTTTTTTCCATATCAAAAACCAGATGTGCTATACAATAAAGCTAAATTGGTTCAGGTAGAAAAATGAAATTAGGCATAGAAAGGCTGACACAGATAAAATACCAACCTAGGCAAGTTTCCTTGGTGTACACCAACCAGCCCTGGGCTTCTGGTGCTTAAGTGCCTTCTGCCAGTGTTTGAAGATGAACCCCATCTGCAGGGTCCCTGTGTGCCACGTCCCTCCACAGCTTCACTGGGAAAGTTGCCCTGATTTGCTTTGTGTCCTACAGAGGTTGTGGGTGAAGGCTGCAGGCTGCTCCTTGTGCCTATGCCCAAAGCATTTCACTTCTTTTCTATTTTTAGTTTCCTTCAGCTTCCTACCATTCTCCTGAAGTTTTTCCTGCATGTGTGCAGTTCCTAGCTCCAGAGAAGGTGTGAGTGCCAGAGGGGAAGGCAGCAGAAGCAGTGGGTGCTCAGAGGCACCCGGTGCTGGAGAGAGCTGCTGGCTAAGCCCTGCCAGGGGGCAGCTGAGCTGCTCACCCCCCCCCCAGCACCATGCTGGGCTCCTCTGGGTCATGTCACCAATTAGGACTGCTTCTGTGATGGAGAGGTGACCTGCCTACAACCAGCAAATAGGACCAGTCGTGGTTTGCTGAGGCTTTCAGCTGTATAAAGGGTTTAGATCAACGCTGGACAAGTTTCTGAGCTTAAGCTTTTGTGGGGCATGAATCTTTTTTCTACTCACGTCAATGTGTTTTGAATTAGGCCCCTTGTTGGGACAGGCTGAATCTTTTGATATATTAGCCTGTTGCTGATTAAATGTATATTTCAGTTTTTAATTTTCACTTTTTGGGGTAACCATTGTTTTAATGGAGACCCATTTAGCCATTGCTATAGATCAAAAAAAGCCAAATTTCCTCTGCACCGCTATGGATTTTCCATGGAGCTGCCCATAAGAGCCTTGAAGTTATTAAACCCTTTTGTTTTGCTGTCAATTAAAGACGGGTAAACATCAGTCAAGGAAGGCTGGATTTTTTTAATTTTTTTTTTTTTTTTGCTTGGTAATTAGTCAGTGAACCCCTTCTCTCTTTCCTGACCACTTTCCCTCTCTTTTCTCTGCTTTATTTTATGTCTGTCCTGGTTTCTTTCTAATAGTAGCAGACAGCTGTACAGCACAGACTTCAGTGCTTTAGTAGCAGAACTCTGTGCCCCAATCAGTCACAGGCTTACAAATTAGAACAATCCGTGGTCTGCATGTGGAAATATGAAAGAGAATGGTCCTTATTTTATTTTATTTTATTTATTTTATTTTATTTTATTTTACTGCTTGCACACAGTGTGCAAACTGTCCTTTTAAGAAATTAGTTACATTTCCTTGATGGCTCACTTTCTTATTAGGTCACATTTGGCACAACTGTTCAGGGCTACTCCTAATTATTTGTATAATATCATCTTACATATGAGGATGGCCCATTTTCCACTAATTTCTCAGCCCTGTTTTTCTTTCTCTAATGGCATATGACCAGCCCCTAACGTAAAAGGAAAGAAAGGAGAGTGAATAGAAGGATATGGAAAGAAAAAGAACTCTGCTCTACAACCAAAACGAGTAATTATGCTCCTCTAAGCACATCACCAGAGCCCAGCTGGCACAATTAAAGAAATAGCTGATCAGTTCCAGTTATTGATTCTGCTAACATGTTTGTTCACGGTTGCTTCTTGTCTAATTAGTTTTTTCTGCTTTCTTAGTCTGAAAGCATACCTTTTCAGTCAAATCTGTTTTGAGGCATCAGATAGCAATTCTTTATTTAGAGCGCTTGCTGGCCATTTAGTTCAGTGCAACAGTACTTCTGTTCACTTCTTTTTTTTTTGTTAACCCAATGTGGATCTGATTCTTTGGAATGGTGTTGAATTTCCTAGAGCTGTTTGAGATAGTCTGAAATTCAAGATGGTGCTTTGTAACAGTGAAATGAACAGATCTGAAAGTTGGAGTTGGGAGATCTCTTGGGAGCAACTGAAAACATGGAGATACCTCTTGCAGGTTCTAAGAAGTTACTGGCTGTACTTAGCAGTTAGGGGCAAGTGAATGTTAAAGACCGGTGCTTGCATTTAAATTGCATTGTTAGATAATTTTAACTGGTCAGAAGCTCCTAAGTTTACATGAATCTAGTCTCTTTCTTCTTTCTCTTTTGGAAAAAACCCAGCTCCTATGTAGAAAACAGTACTTTTGCAAAACGGCCCTCCTCAAAAAACAGGGACTGGACAAAGAAAAAGAGAGTGAGAACTTAGTGGGAATCCAAGTGTACCAGGTTTTGTGATCTCTGAAGTGCAAATGTGTGCAATGATGTTAGTGCAAATGTGAATTTAACATAAAAATGAAGAGAATTGATATTTCAAACAAAATAATTTCCCTTCCCTAGAATTTCACCGTGTGAAAACATTTAGAAATTTATTTAGAAATTATTCATAACAGCAACAAGAAAGAAGAAATCCTGGACTGTTCTGCGGGACAGAAAATCTGTTTTCTAAACAGCTCTAGTTCTAATGTTCCTTTGTGCTGCTGAGCAGCTCTCACACTGCACCTCAAACAGGAATGTTTTGCAGTGGTGGATAAAGCTTTATATATTCCAGTAAAAAACAAATAGACCATTGCAGTCTGAATAATTCTTATTTTATACTTAAAAACAGCAAACAGGAAAGAACATGCTTCAAGTCTCCATGACACAGTGTGTGTATCTGCACACATGAATGAACACAGTAAGCCTAAAATGGATAGTAGCAGTTTTACAGATTTAAAGGTGAAGAACATAGAAAAGACATCATAATTTTCTAACTTCAAAATGTTTTCCATGTAATGATTTCTTCAGAAAAGAGAATTGCTGATTGCTTTGTGCAAAGAGATTTGAAGGAGTGCATTATCTAAACTGAGAGAATAAGAATGACTTTTATGTCTGTTTGAATGATGCTGTTCGTGAGATTTCTTTTTGGGTTATTAGAGATGTATAAATACAGGTTACTATTAACTGCTTTTGGCACCCAAAGATGTATACATATTTTATGCAGTAGTCCTTGTTTTCATGATTGACATAACTCTTTCCTGATTGCCCATTTTCCATTGAGGGGGGCAACCCAAGAAGTACTGCACTTGTTAACAGATAAACCCTGTACTTTATAAATTGGTTATCGTTCTAGGAGAATCCATCACAAACATCCAAACATTTCTGACACACCTGAGCTCCATCACTTCTTCCCTGGCCAGTATATTTAACATAGTTTAGTCCCAGGTTTTGTCACAGGTTCCCTCTTACTCCCTGGGTCTCGGTATCCTTCCTGCTACCCAAAGTTACCTTCTGGGGAAAAACATCCCTGCAGCCCCACTGCTCTCCAAACGTGGAGGGGATGTGGAGAAGCAGCAAGAAGTGTTAAATATACGAGGAACAGCTGCTGGAAAAGTCTAGAGGGCCACTGCTGCATTCTAGGGATGTGTAGGGGAGTTTCTGAGGTCTTGCCTGCCTGGGGTGCAGGTGAGATACTGGGCCAGGCTGGCAGAGAGCCCAAGAATGCCCCACCATCAAAAAAGGGATTTGGGAATCCAAGGGATTTTGAGCAGAAAATCATGTTTTGCTCTGCCCCAGTTTGCTCTCTGTAGAATACTAAAAGTAGAGAAAATGTGCTTCCCTCTGCCTGAGGGCATTTGTGGGGCTGAAAGCCAGAGGGGTGTTGTGTGTGAGGAGCAGTGGCTCAAGGTGGGGAGGAGGAAGGGGCTGCCCTGGCAGAGGGCTCGGGCACAGCCAGACGTGGGGAGCTGGCTGAACTGTCTTTATTGAAGCTACAGCTCATTGTGGTGAAGCTTTCTCCTCTTCCTACCATAAAAAAGATGTGAATTGGAAGGGTACAGCATTTCTCATAAAAACCCTGTGCATTTATATTTAAACACTGAAGTCACACCACTCCCTGTTGAAAAGCCCTCAGCTCTATTGTTGCACATGACTAGTACAGAAAGAAACCATTATACTGGGCAAAAATGTATTTTCCTTGCTCATTTTCCTGGAAACAAAACCTTCCGTGCTCTGATGGCAGAAACCTCACCAAATAGTATTGATAAAGAGGGAGAAATTGCACATGGCACCAAATCACCAGCTCCATCTGAGAGGGAAGGAATAAAGCTCCAAAATATGGCAACAGATGCCTGTGTGAAATGGTGAGATTGCCTTTGTGGCAATGCAGAACAGTTTACCAATAAAGCTCTCTCTGGCTCTTATAGTTGTGTTCAATAGCAATGACAGCTGTCAAGGAGCTCGGGGACTTGCTGTGATGCCTTCAACATTTTAATCACTCCAGCAAAGGCATAGAAAAACTGTTTGTGTTTGGAGCACTGTTATGGCTATATGATATTTCAAAAGAATCAGTAATTGTTATTAAACTAAAATTAGAAGGAGCTTCTGAATGTTGCAACACAGCTCACATTGCTATAAACAGAAAGGACAGATCCTCTTGCATTTTAATTCTGAGTGGTTAATTGGTGCTTTACATAGCCCCTTTACCATCATACTCTCAATCCTCAGATGATGAACTAATTTTTCCTGAGAAGCTCAGCTGACAGATTTTAATATTCCATTAACTTTACAGTTTTACTATAACATTGCATCTTGAGACATGGGGGCACTTTGATTCAAACTACAGGAAATTAATTTTCTCTCTTTTATTATACCACCAGTAACTACCTGAAAAAAGAGAAACTTTAGAACTCCTGGTGACATGAGTATAATATGTAAAAATGACAGGAAGAATTATGAATTTTATTTCCATAAGAGAAGGAAAGGGGGGGTAATTATAGTACTGAACCATTGCATTCAATCTGAAATTAAGATACTTTTCTAAGACATGAAATTCACACAGTGAAGAAATGATCATGATGTAAATCTTTGAGGTTGAAAGGCACTAACAGTTGTTAACCCCTTTTGTCGCAGCCAAAATGTTTTGACTGACTATTTCTGCAAAAGAGAAAAAAAATCACAAAATTTGGTATTGAGGAGACCAAACTTTTATTTAAATTTTGCCAAAAATGACCACAGTTCTTCCTGGACAGAATAAAAAATATACAAACTTCACTTAAATTTTCTCTCTCCTTGACATTAGTTCAGTTTCTTGGCAATATTCTATTGTGGCATAGGTCTAAATTTGTGCTGTAATACTTGAAAGTTATGGCCTTAGGTTTATGAACCTAAATTTATAGGTGAATATAGATTATATTATGTTGACAAATACATATTTCAATATGTAAGAGTATCTTGTCTGGTCCCTAAGCACAGACAAATACCGGTTAATAGTTAAAATATTTTCAACTGGAAGAGCATCTTTTTCTTCATATCCAAAAAAAGAAAAATAAAAATTGTGTTTGGTGTCATTGCCCCAGATGGCGGAAATGCTGTGAATTCAAGAGGATTTCTGGCAGCTTTCCACACTTCTGGACACTCTTATATTTGCTGCCACGTTCTGACCCCCATGCCCTCCCAAAGCTGCCCACAATTTCCTGAGCCCTGCACCAGGAATTCCCAAGGGCATCCCTTCTCCCTTGGTGTGATCCAGGGATGCATTATTTCTACCACAAGGCACAAAATGCCTCTTTTTTCACATCAAACCCTCCTGAATTCAGCAAATGTTGGGGCTGGGAGTTTTATGGCCTGGTGGTACTGTCTAAGCCTTCTCTCTAACTAATTATTGAAGCTGCCCAAGGAGTATTAAAAGCAGGGTTCAGGCACCCTGCACAAGGGGGCTGCTCTTCCAGTTACCTCTGGTTGCTGTCAAAACCCCGACAAAGGAGCCAGGTCTGCAGAAGCACAAGGAAAGCTTGTGTGGAGCTGGGAGGGGTTTTACCCCAGCTGCTCAGGAGGGGACATGGGGGACAGAGAACCCAGAGGGGCTGGGCAGGGTCAGTGCTGAGAGGAGGGGAAAAGGCAGTGGCAGAGGACAGCACTGCCCTGCAGTGGGGCAGATCTGTGTGAGCAAAGGTTAGAAAGTGTCAGTCTGGTGTGATATCCTGCTTTGGGACACAGGTCTCAATCTAGAGCCCTTGTACTGTTTCTTTTTAACTATTCGGTGATTAAAATGAGGCAAGAGGGATGGATTTAGGAAAAACTGATGGAGTAATGACAGCGAATATGAAATAGTTGCTGAAATGCAGTAGTGTAATATGTATTACTGGGATCATGGAAGAACACATATAGGAGGATTTAAAACATGTTTGTATTACTTGTGGTTTAATTTCAAATCAAACAAGGGCTTACAGGCTCCCATGCCATAGAGTTATTTTTTAAATGGGTTTACACGCGTGGAGCTTTCTGTCCATTTATCCTAAATTTAAGCAGAAAGTGTGTGCTGGGCTGCAAAAGACCTGGGTTGTCTGCACATCATCAAAGAGAATTAATGATATAATTGCTGCACAATTTGCAGCTCTGGCTGAGAAGGAGAATCAGGCTCAGGGGGAGGGATCCCAGCAGCAGAAAGGTGTTGGTTGCAAAGTATTCACTGTTTCTGCTTTAAGGAAAGATGAGAATAGACTGGAAAAGGCTCATCCACAATAAGGAAGTAAGATTTCTGGTACTCCCTTGGTAGGCAGGAGAAAACAAGAGCCCTGCTTCTGAGAGCATCAGGATGAACTCCAGTGCAAAGCAAACATGCACTTGCTCTGTATTGCTAGAATTGAGTCAATCAAATGGAAACAGAAATTATTCAAAGCTTCTGTCTTCTCATTTTTTCTAAATTGTCATATTCTAATAACATTGTGTCTTATTAGCTCTATTCTTATAAAATTCCTGTCCACCATCTTACTCTTTTAATGAATTACTGTGTATGCGTTATTATAAAAACCTGAAGAACAGATTTAATCATAGTTTTTGTGATACCTGTATTGGATTACAGATGACCTGGGAGCTACAGTTTCTGCCTGCTGTTTTTCCAGGGCTTTTAGCAACCGAATCCTGCCCCTTTATATCCATGGGTGGAGGATTAGTCACAATGAGAAGAACCTGTGCAAAGAAAGAAATGTGACATTGTATTCCCTGCTGAGATAATAACTCCACTTTCAAGACAGGTTGAGTAGAGAGATAATTGAGATCTCAAAGAAATTAATTACTCGTACATTGCAAGCAGAGTCTATGGCACTAGTAGCATTATGTTACCATACTATGGCAGTTTTACCATAACTTCCATGTGCTTCAGAGGAAGCCAAGCAAGTATTAATGAGATTTTGAGTGCTAGAATGTAGTGTGAATGTATGTGGCTGCTTGAGAATTGCACTGACATTTGGTAAATAGACTTTGTCATTTAGAAGCAACTTTCCTGATGAACTCTTCTGCCTCTCATCCACATATTTCCCAGAGCTTGAGAAATTCTAGTTCAAAAATGTTGATTAATCTATATAAATTCTCAGATGAAAACTGTCATTCATACTTAACCAGCCCTGCAACCTCTTGTGATGATTCTGTATTTATTATCGATATGAGATTTTGTCTGGGAGGCTGTAAAGGGGAGCAGAGGACACTTGTCATGATTCTGTCATGTAGCTCTGCTCTGCAATCTCAGCCAAGTGGAGGGGAATTATAAATGCTGATTGTTTCACAGTAAAAAAAGTGTTAGTGAGTTTTGACTGATTGAGGGGTTTGTTTTATATAGCTTTTACCTACCAGGGCTCTCATAATTGGAGATCCCTCCAGTCTTTCAGCTTAATCCCCATGAAAGGCTGTAGTAAATGTAGGTCATCTTACTACAGTGATTCTGAGCCCCAGAAATTTTACTGCTCTGTTCTGCTTTGATACCTCGTGAAGAGCCAGCTTTAGCAAAACAGTATTGCATTTTTACTCTCAGCCATAAATCCAAATCCTTTTGACTTCAAATGCCAGCACTTGCCCATTCTTATGGGCCAGCTGAGGAGACTCTTGCTGAGCACCAGACCCTGCACCGTGCAGGATGCTGGGGNNGGGGGGGGGGGGGGGGGGGGGGGAGCAGCCACGCTTTGGGTATCTTAGTATTTTTTTTTAGTATTTTTTTGTGTTTTAGTATTGGCAATAAAAGCACCTGATATTTATTACTTCCTTTGGAGCAAGCCTACTGTCAAGGTGCTGTGAGGCTGAAGCTTTCCATCCTGGGCACTGCTGAAAAGCTGCAAAGCCTCTCCCCGGGGCTGGGGGGCGGGGGTGTCCCTGCTCTGCGCAGGGCTCCTGCCGCGCTCTCCCCTGCCTCCTGCCTGTTGCCATGGAGAGCAGATTTTGTCATGCACACTGGTGGGTCCCGTGTGTCCCCTCTCTGCTCGGGTAATCTTTTTTTTTTTTTTTTTTCTTTTTTCCAATATACTCTTCTCGGTACCACATATTACTTTCAGCTGCCTAGGTGCATTCTTGTCATCAGCGGCATGATGGGCTACTGCTCGTTTAAACCGGGAGACAAAACCCAGATGTGCTCTGCTCAAAAAATTGCTCTGTACTACTGTATATTCTGCAAGGTTACTTGGAATCCATGCACCAGTGTTTCACCTTTTGTCTTTAAAGTGATGTAGGATGAATGTCTTTCAAATGAAAAGACAGGCAACAGGAAAAAAAAAGGGGGAAAACAAGTAACAAGATCAAAGACATAAATAGAACAAAATATGCACAAGAGATCTCATCTGAGATCAAAGATGTGAGCATAATTACCATGAATAAGACGTGCAGAGCTCACCAGAACAGAATGGTTTGTGAGCCTGGAGAATTCTGCAGAAATAAAACATTCTATGGGAAATTGAGTGCTCTGCAGAGTGCAAAAAGGACATTTATTCTGCATTGGAGCGGGGACAGCAGAAAGTCTACCATTAGAGCAAGTTTGCTTATTGCTGGCTGACGCTGAGCAGGGCTGCAGACATCGAGGTAGCTAAAAGAAAAGCTCTGAGCCTTTTATGTTAAAAAGATTTTGATTTGTGAGAAAAAAAAAAAGCCTCAAATCCCAGCTCTTTAATCCTGGGAGGGGTGGAGTTTTCTGACAGGCATTTTCAAGGGTAAATGTAGTGATTGTGCTACGGGGGTAGTTGGGAGAAAAAACCCAATTGCTTCTGTTAAAGTAATTTAACACACTGAAAAACTGTACAGAACATGAAGAATGTCTTTTCACTAACTGTTCAGTCAGGGATTGCCAATGTATTTGTGATTTTCATGGATGTTATGTACACATGTCTTCAGGCCCTAACAGAACATCCTTATAAATGGAATACGTAAATAAGTTATCTAGAAGAGTTTGTTATGAAAGGTATAGTGACTAAGCTGAAATTGCAAAGTACTGATTCTTCCCCAGAAAAGATTTTATGAGCTGTATGCTGGTCAAATATACCAGGATACTGTTTGGTTTTTTAGTAGAGTTATTCCAATTTTATTCTTCTTTTCCTGAAAATACACTGGACACTGATTAATCCTTGCTGTTATTCCAGATAAAATGTTCCATCTCCGTGAGTATCCTAAACATGGGAGGAGTGTGGAAACCCAGTACATTTTGAGAGTGATTTTCATTTTAGTGCCTCTCTTTCTGTCATTGTGAACCAGAAATTCAGACACCTGTGCACATTCCAGGATTATTTCCACTTGGAAGAAGGGACAAAAAGGAAAGCATATATGCTGAGTCTAATGTCAAGGTTTATTTACAGAGCAACTCCCCTGGAACTGCGTTTAGCATGTAGATTAATATGTATTTATTTATTTATTTAATCAGTAGCTTACTCCATAGAGAAACACCTGCTGCAGGGACCTCGGAAAGCATGTGAAGTCTAGAAATGAATATTTTCCACTCCATTCATTCTTCTCACTGTTTCATTTTTGGGAAGAGCCCACACTCCACGTGGGTTCTGTTGTCCGTGACTTCGAGTTAAACACTGAAAGTACAAGCACTGTCTGTTAGGTCTCATATTGATCTGTGAACTGTACAAATCGTGGTGGCAATCCTGCTTTCCATGACAATAGACTGTCTTCATTGCAAAATAATATCTTCAAAGGGTCATTTCTGCATAAATTGCATTTCTTTCTTCCATAATAAAGATATAGACTGAGCTGCATATGAGCTGCATACAAGCTTTTTGTAGGTACTGTAGAATTTTTACAGTACAATAAGAAATTTTAAAATATGTCATTTTCAGTAGGCAACAAATTGGTTTACTTGGAAAAAAAGTGTTGTACAGCTGTTTCTAGTCTCTTTAGAAAAGTAGACCAAATTCTAACTTCCATCATACAGAGGTATACAGATGATATTGAGAGAAGATTTTGTCCTTTTGCAGAACATAATATTTCACAGAAAGAACACAGCCAATTCCTTAGGTTAAGATGATTTTTATTTACCATCTTAAGATCATCAGACGCTGTCAGATAACACACTGGGGAGAGTTTATTCTGGGATGTCTGCTACTATTTCTGTTCTGCAAAGCCTTAGCTTTGGCTTCAGTGATGTCAGGAATCTGTAAACTCACTCATAAAATGTCTTCCCTTTTTAGATTGAACATTTTGTTATTATTCACAGATGTTTTCAAAATAGCAAGTATGCCCATGGCCCTGGGTAAACTGGAGGTGCTCTAGGTGACTCTGCATGAGCAGGGGGTTGGATAAAATGACCTCCCGAGGCCCCTGCCAACCTCAGCCAGTCTGTGATTCTAATTCCCTAGTCTCTTCATTTTAATTCAGATGTTATACCAATAGAAAACTCTGCCCTATTTTATTCTAGAGGTGGGATACATTCCAGAAAATGGCTCCACAGGAATGGTGATCACAAATTTTGTCTGTGCCTAATATATTTAGTTATTTTCATTAGATAATGCTATGGGCTTTGGTTCAACTAAGTGCTTAAATGCCAAAAGCAGGCACACAAAAAATCCTGAGGAAGTCAAGAGAGGTGCTTTTTTATAGAATACTTAAGCTTAATTGCTTGGTTGAGTAAGAGCCATACTTATGATTTTAATTAAAACACTACTAAGAAGAGCATGTATTTTGTGCAGCAGAAAGAAGGGCACACATTGTATGTAAGCCTCTGCCTTTTACAAAGTCTTTGAAATTTTGATGCTGATCATTCATGAAGAATGCAGAGATGTCTCTGAAAACACAACTCACCATTTCTTAGCTATGAAATACGCTGGATTTTTGTCAAATACCATCTTGGTTTTCGGGGTTTTTTTGCTTGTAAGAATGAAACATCAAATATGTTTTGTGTGCAAATAGCAACTGAAAAGAGGTTCTCCTCCCCATTGCCTCATCCAGCTACGCAAGTATTTTCAGTTTCAAACTATTTATCATTACCTGAGGGTTTCTGTAGCTCATGGCAGCTGTGAACAGCCACAAGGCAGCAGTAGGCAGATAAAAGGCAGTATGGAAAAAGAAAGCTGTAGTTATATTCTTTAAATATATCTCCTTTTTTTCTTGACTCATTTCACCCATGTTATATTGAATTATTCTAAACCATAAGATTAAGGTTATTATGCTGGGTCACTACAGTATGTTGTGGAAAACAACAGGCTTGTTCTCCCCTTGGAAAAGTGTGGCCAGGACTGACTGCTCAGCATGGCAGCATGCACGGGCTCATCTGCTTTCTTTCAGAAATGTTTTCTCTGTTTTCATTTGTGTCTGGAAGTTCAACACATCCATGACATTTAACTAAAGTAACCCAATGGGAGATGGGCTTTGGTACAGTAGGGTCAATGACAAACTTTGATACAAGTTAGGGTCAAGCCTTTCATTCTGTGGGTGGCAGTGCTGTCTGCAGCACAGTGCCTTCCATTCGAATGGCAATGTCAGGTATGTTCTTCCCTTCTCAAAATATCTGTCTTCTCCCTAGGACTAAAACCTTCCTTGTGTTTCCAGCAGTGAACACGCTTTTACAGTGGGTGTAAAGATAATGTAAACCTTAGTCTAAATGGGAATCAGGCCCAGAGTGTGTGTATCGAAGACCATTTGAATTATATTCAGCCCTGTTTACAGTTTCAGAGGAGCTGCAGAGCCTGTTAAAAATGAAATACTGCTTACAGAAAGTGGCTTATGTTTTCTATTCTGCTGATAAAAGAAATGAGGAGGGAAACATATTTGTGCGTGTTCAAAGGCTGCACAAGGACAGCTTTCATTCTTTGTGACCCACTTACATTAAATGCTTTCATAGGAACTCCTCAGATACTTATTAAAACAAAAAAACAAAAACAAAAAAACCAAAAAGCAAAAAAACAAAAAACAAAAAAACACACAAAAAAACAAAAAACAAAACAAAACAAACAAACAAAAAAAAACCAAAACAAAACAAAAAAAAAACAAAAAACAAAACCAAAAATCCCCAATGCTTCTAATCTTCACCCTGAGGACAAATACAGGCTTGGAGTCATTGATAGATATCATAGATATCCTGCATCTCTACTTACCTGTGCAAAAGTTAATCAAAGCAGAAGACAGGCAGCACTGGCACTGAGAAATTAGGTCTGTCCATGCAAATATGAAATAGCATAGTTTAAGACAAGGTTGTTTTTGAGATAATGGACAATTGTAGCTTCAGCCCACATAAGCTGACCTGTGGCTCTTGTCCACTTTCTCCAGTCAGTTCTATTTTTTTTCTTTTGACACAATGTGA
Source organism: Florisuga fusca (assembly GCA_038090715.1). NCBI lineage: Eukaryota > Metazoa > Chordata > Aves > Apodiformes > Trochilidae > Florisuga > Florisuga fusca. The sequence continues at coordinate 6,801,737 of JAAWXA010000015.1, read as the reverse complement.
GTTCTTTGGGTATTTTGACTGGTGTTACCAGGTCTCCTCGAGTCCTGCTGGAAGTTTTCCCTGGCTTTTTGTGCCCATGCAATAGACACCACCGTGGTGCACGTACAGTGAAAGTGACATTTACTCTACCCTCATCAGGCAGGAACCAAACAGCTTTGAAACCTCTTTGTGTGGCTGGTGAACAACACTGATGGTCCTCAGCCTATTCTACATCTTGAGCACTGCTAGATTTACTCATGACCCCTCTACCTATGTTGCTGATAATCCTTTCCTGGAACATGGTGTTTTGGGGTCCAGTAGGTGTTCTTGCCAAGGTGCAAGGACAGAACTCCAAAAGTTGCCCTTAGAATCAGTTAGTCTATCTCCCTGCTAATGCTCCAGAGTCAACTATCCTCTTCCTCAGGCTGGTCAGGAGTGAACCCAGCTCACCTCTGGAAGCCCACCTTTTATTGGTCCCCCAGTTCTGCTCATGCGCACTTGGGGACAGCCCTAATGGGGCACAGTTGGGCTTAACAGGAGCTCATGCCTTCCTCCTCCTGACTGGCAACACCTGAGTGTGTTTGCCTGGTTGCCTCTACATACCTATTTGACTCAGAAGAGATATTGCTGACAAATGAAACGTTACAGATTTTGTTAGATTCTACTTAAAAACCAAATCAGTATGTGCTTTGAGGGAAAGAAACAAAGCTTTTTCTAATACTTCCTAATATTTTATCTGAGTGACGATGTTTGATTGTTTGATGCTACTTAAGAATGTGCAGCTGAAAGGATTTCTTGGGGCATGTGGTATATATCCCTTTGCACCTCCCGGGGCTTCCAGAAGGGAGAGGGTGCACAGAGCTCCAGAGACCACTGGGCAGCAGCACTGTATGTACACAATACGGAAAAAGCCTTTTGTGGAGTCAGGGGATTAGGTGTGATAAAACAAGAGCACTTAGAGACCTTTTGGGTATCTTGCCAGTGACAAGCAAAATGTTTTCCTTGGTGTTGTTGCTTTCTAACGAAGAAGAAAATAGAAACTAACAAAGTTTCTTGTACTTGCTTATTTTGATTGGAAGAAGTTAAGATACTAACTATCCACTACACCAGCTCCATTGTTACCATGCCTTGTTAGATCACCTAAATAAAATAAATTTTAAAAGACATTAAAAATCAGCATTTTCTTAACACAAGCCTGTAATTCTATTCTTTTTCCATGAGTATTGAGTCACTGATATTTTATTTGTCATACAGAATAGTTGAGATATCAGAGAAAACTGATGACATGCATAAGCCTCCCAGAGGCATTTTTTCTTCCCAGCATGCAGAAGCTGTAGCCTGTTGCCTTTACATGGAGTCTGCTGTAATGCTGCCTGTCAGAGATAATAATTCATTTTGTGAAACATGATCAGAAGGACCTTTATGAAGCTGTGACAGATGCAGCATCACTTGAAACACTTTCCCATAACCTGAAAATTGTATCTCCTTCTGATTCTCTTTCTTGACAACTTTTTTAGGCATCCTTGCTGCACGCAATGAAAATTCCTAAAAGAGCAAGGGGATAAAAAGGTTAAAGTGCCCACAGACAGAGTTTCAGGACTTAATTGGACACTAACTACTCAACTGTGAGCATTCTCCCAAAGAATGGTGGAGTTCTTGCAGACTTCAAACAATGGAGATGCGTGGGTTGATGCCATCTGCAGCCTAGGGCTTGTGGAACAAAAAGATGTTTGAAGAGAAGGGAAATTCTCAGAGATATGGTAGAATGGGAACGATCTGAAAGTAATCAATCATTTCAGTGACATAAATCACAACACCCAACAGCCCACAGCCAGAAGATGTCAAATACCGCCCGCGGCGCGTCAGTCTCTTTGGCATCATCACTTTTGTGTGTCGTGCCACTGATCTTTTGTGGGCCATCAATTTTGTTGGGTGATGAAACTCAAGAATGCCACTATTCCTTCTCCCTGGCTTTATGATTGCGCACCCTAACGTGCACTTAAGGCGCATTCATCCTTTGACCCCCACCAACAATCGATTGTGAGTGGGTGCCAAACCCACCAGATGTTGCTTGATCTCATAATTACGTTACTGCCATTGCCCCAGCACAACAGCATCAAAACAATAGCAGCCAAGCTGGGGCACAAAGAGAGTCTGCAACTCTCATGTGGTCATCTGGTCCACGCCTGACATTTTTGCCTAAAGCTCTCAGATGTTAAACTTAATTTCCCTTCCTTGTTTATAAGCAAAATGATCTGTGCGCAATATTAAAAAAACATTTATCAGCTGGAAAATAGTAAAAGGCATAGCATAAGCTCATATTAATGTTAATGAAAGGCAGACAAAATTAAGCAATAAGATTGGGTTCCTCAGGCTCTTACACACTTTTACTTAAAAGATGATCTTGCAGAGGAGGTCAGAACAGGGTCGGAGGATAAACACAAAAAACGTTTTGAAATTCACTCTGATTCTTCTTGCAGTCCAAAACTGGTCTGGAAGTTCTGTTAACTGGAGCAAGCACACGTCCTTTAACTTATTTTGATATTGATCATCAATATAAATCATAAATCCTTAGTTTCAATAGAAAGGCTCCATCTTTCTGTTGATGCCTCTAAAAGAAACAGGAACTATTGGCTGCATAGCTCCTACCAAGAAACCGTATAAAGTAGTAAAGCAATGCCTGTGGCCATTTTCCAATGGGATCTATTCCTCTGGGTTAGAGCAATGCCATAGGCATGGCCTATAGGGCAGCACTCAAAGCACACAGCTCCAAATCCCAGTACAAAAATACCTGAATGCAAATGACTCAAGCAACATTATCCTTCATCTTGCCGTATTGAGCTGTAATTTGCTAACCTGGAGCTGAAATACAAAAAGGACATTTTCATCCCATTTTTTCCAGCCCTTATCTCTCAGATTGCAGATGGGTGTGGTGCCCCTTTCTCCTTCACCTGCCTTCCAGCCTACAGAGCCCCAACTTCTGTGCTCAAACTCTGCAGCACTTGTGATGTGCATGGGAGCAGAGGTTCAGGGTTCACTAGGGTGCTGCATAGCCCACTGTAATTTTCTGCTTTTTTAAAAAAATGTGGGTGACTTCTCATCATCAGCAACTGCCAAATTACAGCATTTTCCTTCCCTCTCAATTGTGAGACGTTGTAGCACAGAAGAGTAACTATCAGCTAGAATGAATTTTGAGACAATAGAATCTGGCTTCAGCATGCCCTACTGATATTCCCCATCTTACAGTATTTTGATTTCAAATGAGAATATTAAATTGTACCAAATAAAAAAGAAATTTTATTTCCTGAGCTACTACAGTTTTTAAGCATTATGGCCCATGTAGACCAGTGGGCAAATATTACATCCTACAGTTTCAAATAATTGCCATCTTTATGCTTCATAGCTGATCTTTAATAATGTTATTTTACACAGAGCAATTAGATTTCAGGACATAAAAATGAGGGTAATGCTGAACCTTTTAGCAGAGGTGGATATTTTCAGGGTGCAATGACATCTAGATTCTGATCTAGCTGATGGCACAAATTTCAACAATTTCCTTGAAATCTGTACAACTATATCTGCACAAACTGCATAAAAGTGGGATGAGAGTCAGACATTTATTTCTTTTCCAGTCATCTCTAGAGACATATTATTTTCCATTTAGTCAATGAAAAGAGCTGTAAAGGGACAGAAAGAAACGATAGAACTAAGTTTTAGTATTCAAAGTATGGGAAACTTGGTTATTATTTTACCATAAGCATACGCAGGAAAAAGAGCCTGTTGAAATAAAATGGGAAAATTCACTTCAGGTGTTGTATCATGAAATCCAAGGAAGTGACATCAAAGATTAAGCCTTGTCCATTTATTTTTAAGCTATTTTGTTTAAGTATCAGATTTTTATGTCAAGTTTTTCTCTACTTCATGAATTTTATTTTTTTCTTAAAACATAATGAATACGGATCAGGAAAAAAAATAGTTTTGTTGCCTCAGTACTGAAATAAGACCATCATATCAGGCCCTGAGATTCTTTTGACCGTTTTGGGTATTGGGCTTGTAAAGCTTCAGGCTGAGGTCAACACATGGAGCGAATGTGGGTTTTAGTCAAGCAGAAGACAGTAATTTGCCATGGAGAAGCCATGGCCAGCATACTGCCAGAGAAGCCTTTTTATTCAAAAGGCAATCTTCTGGTCACAGGAGACAATCTTATTTTTTGTTATATAACACTAACTCTCAGTCATTCCTCTTTCTTGAAAGGGGAAGTGGGAATGCCAGCATTGTCCAGGCAGCCAGAGCTGCTCTTGTGTCTCCTTTCCCCTTGGGATGCTGCAGGCTGTTGCACAGGCTGAGGAGGAGGTGATGACCATGGCCAGGGCTGCAGCCTTCTGCAGGCTGCTGGCAGCTTCAGTTGATCCGTGTCACTAATTCAGAAGAACAGGAGAAGACTGCTTGGGAAACCACAGGAAAGTTTCCAAATTCTTATGGGAAAAAAGAATTAAAGGGACACAAAAAGCTGTTTTTGGCCAACTGGAACCAATAGGGAAATATCAGGGAGAGGCAAGGCGGGGACAGTGGGTGAGGTGGCTCCAGGCTGGCTCATTCCCTGCAGGAAGCAAGGTGCCCTGAAAATCTTTGGCATATGGAGGTCTCTTCTGGGGCTCTCCAGCATGAGCCAGCCTTCCCTCCAGGCCTGGTGTGATCTGGAGTACTTACCTGGACTTTCTGGAGCCAGGGAAGTTCAGAGGACTGTGGAAAGCTTGGTATGGATAAGATGTGTATCCGTCATGCTAAATTCTGTACCAAGTCCAAAACTGAAAACCTTTTTGTGGAATAAGTTAACTGGAACTGCAGAAGTTTCTTTTCATGGATTATTTAAGCAGTACAAGATGTAGTTAATTCTGAGTTTCTTCCATGATATTCAGGAAAGTATGTCTGATTATGTAAATTAGAAGTTGCTGCTTAAAAATATTTTGGTTGAGAGATTGCAAAGGCAGCCCAGTAAATGAATTAAGATCAGAGAGTCTTGCTCATGTGAGAAGATTGCATAAGTAACTACATGTGTTATTGAAAAAATACATATTGTTTACAACGTATTCGTACAAGATCCTTAAATATTTCACTTTGAGGTTTGCTTGATATAAAATATTGCATTTGTTCAAGTTGTCAGACAGGCTGGGCTCTGAGCCGATTTGCAGCTACACACAGATTAAAACCACTATGCTGACCCACTGCAATTTTGGATTTAAAGTGGTTACTTTCCCTCTTTTTAAGAGAAACAAGAGAGTTTTGACTGCTTCCCTAATTAAATATGTATCCATCTGCTGGTTTGGTGGCTGACTTGTTATTCAAAGCATGCAGATCTAAGTCGGCTGATTTATTTATGAAGACCTTATGACACTGAGAGATATGCACTCAAAAACATGTAAAAATAAATGTGGCTGCAGATGGGTAGACACACACAGATCTTTATGGGGTTCTAAATAACAGATAGAGAGAATTTGGAAAATGTGCTTTGCAGGGAAGATCCTTTTATGTTGCTTCCACATGTTTAACATTTAGAGCTCAAATAACAAAGCAGCCAGCTAACATGTTGTGAGATAACTGTAGTCTAAATATCCTATAGTGCCTTTTAAGTTGCAACGATTGTTTCTGAAACTTCGAGTGAGTGATAGACTCTTAAGGACTTGCTACACTTTAAGCAATGTTTTATTTAGAGAACACTTTAAAGTGAATTTTAATTAATGGAGAAAGAAAACATTCTCTCTCACAAGCATGATGCGTAGGAATCAGAGTAAATGCTGTCTTCCTATATTTAATTTCATTGATGCATTGGTAAATCTCCCCCAACTTTTCTTAGTAACTATGCTCAGGCTTTGGAAACACTGAGTTCTAATGGATTCCTCCTCAATGCTATAAATACTGTTGAAATCCTCAGGTGAAGCTTATTCCTCAGTTTATGGGCTCTAGGAAATTCCCAGTGTAATGAAAGCATCATGGTATTTCTACGTGTGGTGTGGAGTTGCTCACATCAGTATATTTGTGCAATTCCACTGGTGTGAGCTGGTTTCTTAAACTAATACCAGTGGAATAACACCCATGACTGATCCAAAATGCCTGCTGTGAGGCTGAGTGTGTAGGTGGTCTGTATAGGCCACCTGAGAGGTATAAGGAAAATGGAGAATGACGTGGCTGGGAACAACTTTGGAGAAGCTTTGCTGACTCTGATTTTGTTTCCAGCACAGTTTCTAGTGGGTTCTTCTCAGTTTTTCTTCCATCTGCCTGCCTGGCAGCAAGTTTATTCAGGTTTTGTATGTGTTTGCATGTGTGTTCACATTCATAGGTAGAACAAATCTTTTTATCCACAACAGGCAGAAATTACTCCCTTACAGACCACCTGATCACACTGACATCCTCTTAAATTGAAACTGTCTTGCACCAAACGATAAAGTCACTTTCAGCAGAAATGTCTTTTTTACTGAACCATGCACAGACAGTTGTGTTCAGCTTCACAAAAAGATATTTCTCTAATCCTAAGGTCAGTTTAAACTGGTTCCCTGGTTTATACCTTTTCAGATTCCCTGTAAATCTTTTTTATTTCCGTGTCAAAACAAGCATTGGGGTTTCTTAGTGCCAGCAAAGTTCAAAAATACCGTTTGTATGTAGATTTGCCAAGGAGGATATTAGATGGAGCTGCCTTTTTTGTAGGAGGCCATCCTGGCATTTCTTTGGAAAACTCTGGAGATGTTTGAATAGTCCTTATACTAACAGATGTCACCACTGGGATTCTGCTTTAGTTTTGCAGCTCTTTATTTGAGTATCTTGTTGGCATTTTTTTATATTTTGAAATGGTGGGGGAATCTCCAATGAATTTACATCATCTTTAACTTTGATATATACTAAATATCTATTTTGATGAAAGCGTCAGCTAGGAACCAAGGAAGGAAAAAACGCTATAAATTTCACTATGCGTGTTGGCTTTGATCAGAACAAAAAAATGACCAAAAATGACCAATAACCCTCTGCTTTTGTTTCCAACACAGTGAAAATGGCTGTTTCCTGTTTTCCTGGTGCTGTGCAAGCCCTGGAAATAGGGGACAAGGGATCAAAATGGGTCAAGGCAAATAGTCACACTCTTCCTTAGAATTGAAGAGGGGTAAGCAAGTTTTAAACTAATAATTTTAGTCTGTGCTAGCAAGTCTGGTCAATGTGGTAGTATAAATAAGGATTGGTAATGGTGACGGGCAGGGGAGATAGCTGAGGAGAAAGGTGGCATTTTTGAACCTATAGAAGCCAAAGTTGTTGCACATTTCTCCCCAAGCATATTTTAGTGGGGACTTGGCAGTCCTAACTTACAAGTTGGCCTTGATGATCTTAAAGGCCTTTTGCAACTAAAGCAGTTCTATGATTCTATGATTGTTGTTTGCCTCACAATACTTCAAGAAAAAACACTGGGGAAAAAATTACTGTTGGAAACATCAGCTGCATACATGTCAGGGAAGTCTCACGATTGGCTGCCTCAGTAAAAAAACAACAGTTAGTAATTTCTAATGGAAACCTTGCCTTAAGGTAGAATTCATTGATGTGTTCCTGCTCTCTACTGCCATTATGGACCTGTGTACAAGAAAATACAGCCAGGGTTTGGGACTGACATTCATTAAGGAATGAGATGGTTACTGCTGAAGGAAAACTCAGAGGGGAATGGGAGCTGACAGAGTGGTTGCAGCAGAAGAAAAACCTGTTTGTTGGTGCCAGAAGTGTATGAAAAAAGAGGAACTAATTTTGTATGTCACAAATGTAAAGAAAAAAAATCTTAAAATGAGGTTCATGGCTGTGTAATGTAGGATGCAGGTACAAACCTGCACACATCTTTTGTCCTAACGCTACAGTGATGCTCAGTTCCCTGAGAGCAGATTTGAGGTCTGGTTGTGCTGAAGCTATAAAAGATCTCAACCATCAGATGGGTATAAATAAAAAGAGAACAAGGAAATGCAGTGGCAGTTTTGCTCAGCACAACAAATTACCTTTTTCTCTGAACTCTTCCAAAATCAGTGACAGTATTGAGGAAAATAATGACTGTCACTTTTCTGACCTAAATACAAAGGCATTGTCCTTTCAGGTTTTCTTTTCCATGTGCACTGGTTTACTGATATGAAGTTAATCCAGAATTTGCAAAATTCTGCTGTAAAATCTGTGCAAATACTGATCTAGAACATACACATATGCACATACTTACTTTCCTCAGTGAGTTGTTCCCCTAAAATACGACAATTTCTTAGAAAACAAACACCTATTCTTTGGTTTCTAAAGCTCTGAAGTCAGGACAAAGAAACACAGGCAATGCTTCAGTTTCTCAGATAAGCTCAAGATTATTACCTTAGGGCTGGCCAGCCTATAGACTCAGAGTGTCCCGGTGTCTTAGAGATTTTACCAAATGGAAGTTTTCCACTCCATATTGCAAGAACAGAGCAACAGGCATGGGCTGCCTACGGATCATTCCAGCTTGATATTTAGCATCCCTGTATTAAGGTGGGCATTTGAGGTAATCACCTACATCCAACTTAATATGTTTTTCTGCAGAGACTGTTTAGGTCTCTAGGGAAGTCTGTGCAGAACTCAGAGCAGACTGTCTCCCAGGTGTAAATTCCCAATCTTAATTTTTCTCCTGTCCTGCGAATGTATCATTCATGCCTGCATGAACAGAAAAAAATACACAAATGCTCTCCACTTTTTTGAACAAAAAGCAAGGATTTTATATTTAATTCTAAAGAAAGACAGAGTCTGCCTCTTTCCTACTACTAAAAAAATGCACACATTAAAAAAGGAGCAGTTGGTTTTGTTTCTTACTTTAAACACAACTTTCTACTATATGGTTGAATATATTTTGCTCATCCTAATGGATGGACTCAGATAGGGTAGTTTAATCTGAGTTAATTAGGATTTACACTCTATTAGAAGCACCAGGAATCTTCAGTGTTCTGTAGGGAACCTGTCTCTGGTGCAGTTTGATTGGTACCATCGTTGCATAAATAATTTCTGACAAGATCGCCGTCTCTGAACACACAGAATAAAAATGAATTAGAGCTCAAACACAGTGTTCTTTTGATTGTTTAACCAAAAAGATAATTTAGAAACTTTGCACAAAAATTATCTTTATACATAAACATTAAGTGGTACAATGAAAGTGATCTGGTATCCTTTTTGAGAGACAAACAAAGAAACAATACCGGCAGTAAATTATTGCAGAAAACATAAAGTTCCAGTATGAACACAAATCCAGGGAACATTTTTTTCCCCATTTACATTGATTGTAGATTTTTTCTGTTTCACGTGAAGGGTCCAGTTCTACCTACCTATTAAAGCTTGGTAGCTAAGCTGTTACTAAAATTCAACTTTACCTTAGTTACCTTAGTAGAGCAGAATTTAGCTCAGAAATTTTAAACTGTGACCGTGTTCTTAAAAGAGGAAATCTAAGTCTGCCTGACAAAATATTTTTTCCCACTGCAGAAAAGTGGGCGTATGGTTTGAAAGAAATCTGGCTGTAGTTTACAATTCTCTGTGCTTATTCTTCAGCTTTACCCTTCAAATTCAACTAAGGCTCATCTGAATTGCGACAAGCGGATTCCCTGCAACTTCTGGCAGAGGCTGCCTCCCTTACATGAGTTCCCTTAGGAATGGGCAGCCCCAGGAGTGCTCAGGAGGAGCCTGCCGGAGCTGCATCCCCTCCGGCTGGTGGCCCTGACTGCTGCCAGCAGCAGCCCTCCCACCAGCGCCGTTTGCCAGCACGCAAAACCCCTGCATCTTCATCTCAGGAACTTTTATTTTCTGGAAACGGACGCTACTCCCCAAGTGATCATGAATGAGTAAGAAGCACAGCTGCTCAGGGCTGGCAAAGCAAAGCCGGCGATACTCGAAAGCAGTTTGTAATGATTAAGGTGTCTGTTAACCTCCACAGCTTTAAATAACCTCTCCATGAAACGTAGGCAGGCACATTCCTTGCCGGGTTGCCAAGCATCCGTGCTAGTGCTGCAAACAACCTGCAGTTGTAACCTGTTTGTAACTTACACTGTTATTTTTCCTGGTTTATTGGTCACACTTTCACACGAAAAAAACTGCAGGTTGCTGCCTGCCCCCTGGGTCTAATGAGGCTGAGAGTGGCCATAGGCAAAGCTGACACCTACGTTGGAGAGGTGGGCACTGATATATACAACTTTTTGATCTGCTTGTTAGGTGAAAAGCCATAATACCTTCTTTGACATCCTGGGACATTTATTTTTCTTTTCTCCACTCCATCTGTACTGCTTTTCAGATTTTACCCTTTCCCAATGTCCTTTAATGTTTGTTTATTTTGAGAAGCATAAACTATCTCAGACATTCCTGGCTTTGCAAATAGTTTTGGGGATAGGATTTCCTTTCTGGGTCCTGATAATTTTTGACTAACCAGGAGATTTGAGGTGTGTTGTCAGGACCAACGCAATTAAAGGTACTAATTTGATTGTCATTAAGATCCTGTTACATTTCACTTACAATTATCTAATTTTCCTTAGCACTGTAGGTTAGCAATGGCAAAAAATCTATGTGTCTCTCTGCATATTGTCATGTCGTCACGTGTGCCTGGTCCAAATAAATACACTGCCACCAGTCCTGTAATCAGCATGGAGGCAGTCATAAATAGGAAACTCCTGTGAGGATGATCATGATTAAGAAAAGGAAGTGTAAATAATCTGCAGTGCCTAAAGCTCACTTTTCCCAGAGTGGATTTGCAAATGAGCTATAAATCTGATCCTTTTCTTTATTGAGGTCAGCAACAAAACTCCTGCTAATCCCATCTGAAACAAAATCATTCTGCCAGCCTGATGTTTACAGAAATGCATATTACCTCCACATAGAGGTTCTCCCAGTATGGCTTTTTGTGTTACAGACTGCAGCTTCACCTAACGTAAGCACGACCTGAGGAACAGAATCTTACTCATATTAAATAAAACCTCTTATTCTCTGATACCTAACAACAAATGTTGCCAAGTAATTTATCAGCAAATGTTTAATACTCACAGGTCCATTAAGAATCAGTGAATCCAGGGAGGGAAAGGCTTTCTTGGCACATCTGAGCACTTGTACTGGGAAGGAGCAGCAGTTCCCCTCTGGTGCCAAGCCTGATAAAGGTGCACCTTCGGGGCATTATTTCTTTTGACAAAGAGACTGTTTTTTTTTTTTTTTTTTTTTTTTTTTTTTTTTTTTTTTTTTTTTTGTGGGAAAAGGCTTTTCAGAGGAGCCTGGAGAATTTTTTCCTGCAGGCTGTAGAATTGCATACTAAAGGAAGAGCTTGTGCTTCTTCCCCTCCCTGCTTTCTTCTTTTTCCTCTCTCCCTCGCTTCCCCCTCCCCAACCAAATGTATTGCTGAGCCTCAGGAGGCTCATGAACACATAGAGCTTCCTACTGTGGTTGTCACTTGACTGACAGTAAAAAGGTTCTGGGGAGATGGACGAGCATGAGTAGGTGGACATAGAAAAATGGAAAATGAAAAGATAAGGTAAAAATAGAACAGAGTGTTCATCCAAAATCACAGCCCTTTCAGGAGCTAATGTGTTTCACTTAAGAATGTTGTGTTTGTGACTGGGCAAAATGTGAAACAACTACATGTATATGAGTGTGTGTGTTTGTGTGTATTTGAGACATCTATTTGCAATGCTCTATTAGAAATTATAGAAACTACAGAAATACAGCCAAAATCAGATGTGCCGGTGTCCAGCTATTTGTAAACTAATATATCCCTTTCGTGTTTTAAAATAAAGGGAAAAGAAATTATGAATGAGTAGGAAAGACAACAACCTTTCAGCCCTTACATGTCAAGATGATTTACAGTTTCTCAGAAACTCCATGTTTGTGTGTTCGTGTGCCTGTGTGTCTATACCATGCGAGTCCTATAAACAGATCTCTAAATAATTCAGCTGGGTTTGACCTCTACGAAGTAGACAGGATCAAACATTTCACACATTGTCATAATTATTACAGTGCATGCTGCAAGTGAATATAGTCCCACTAAGGAGCTGAGACAAATATAAGATCTGAGACAACTATAAGAGACACAAGCTGTGCTTTTCCAAGCTACATTAAATTGACCGTTTAAATGGTGTAAACTTGATTATGGTGCAAACATGATTAGTTCCTAGCAAAGCAGGATCTCTCCTGATAGTGAGTTACAATAATGTAAACTGGCAGGCTGGCAGCAGCACAGGCTTCTCAGTTAATAGGCAGTTAAGAAAAATGTAATAGATCCAATGTCTGCAAGAAAATTTTCAGGAATAAATTTTTTTGTCAAGTAACTTTGTTGTAAGATGGAGTTACTTGCTGGAGGTGAGAACAGAATTTAGTCCAAGTCTGATGACATCTGTTAAAACTAAGCTGGGCTTTTACAGTCCACTGAAATGACACGAAGTAAGGAGATTGTGATTATTTTGGCAAGGCTTCTTTAAAAAAAAAAACAAAACACCAAAAAACCCCACACCACTTTTCATGGAGCCAAAATGTAGTGGATTTGGTAGAATTGTGAACATTTTAGTTTATTGCATTTGCAGGCCCTTTTTACATTGTCTGTGTTTATTTTATGTGAATTTAAAAAAATTAAAATGGTATTAATATAATATAAATACTTTAATGCTTTTAATGTCTTTAATAATTTTTATGACAAATGCATTTCCTGGCATTGCGACAAAAATAACTTCAGTCAAAAAATAGAGATGTCTTGATGTTCCACCATTCCCATAAAGTTTATCCTGATTTATAGTAGATGTATCAGGTGCATCAGAGATGTGAAAACAAGAACACTTAGATTGCTTTAATTGAGGGGATGCCTATATTTTTCTGTAAATAATAAAAGAGGAACTAATCCTTTTCTTCCTCCTCATTAGGCCAAGAATTCTTGTAGATAATTAAAGTCAGGAAGTACAAGTTTTAACAGTTGCATTGACTGTGCTGCACTGTTTTCCAACTCCCATTATCCAACTAGCTGCTTAAAAGATTTATTTTCTATGGAAAAAGAAAAAATACACCATTTATCTTTGCAGAGATATCTTTAAGGTTCTGCCAGTGGGTGCTCCAAAACAAGTACTCAAAGCAAAGAAAAATACCTTGAACCTCAGACTTGTTGAAACTGCATTGTAAATACTACGTCAAGTATTTTTAAAGCTATTTAAATCAAAAAAAGTGTCCTACCTAGATCCTGACCTAAAATTAAAATATGAAAGATACTCAGTATTTTGAAGCAAAAAATACTGTTAAGACTGTGTTTATAACTGCCACATGAAATTATCTCAAATATTCAGATATTTGAATTTGGGAAAAAAATTAGTTAGTGGTTTAAAGAGAAAACAATTGATTCATGGCAGGCGTATTTCCTGATGCACAAAACCTTTGGTCAAACTTTCAGATTTATTCAACGTTTTTTTTCAACTAACCGAGGTTCTGTAGTTCCGTGCTTGAACTGAAGTTAATGGGCCAATAATTCGTTTTACTCTAGACAGAAAAAAATCCTGTGAGAGTCCGGATGCGATCCCTTGAACCGGGGGTGCTGGGATGCAGCCGGGAAGGGTTTGTGTCCTGCGGGGCGGAGGGAGCACGTTCCGCCGGCGGGGCAGAGCCGCGTTACCGAGAGGGACACGGAGCAACGCTGCGGGGGACAGGGCGTTTATGAGAGCGCCCAGGAACCGTTCCCGGCTTTTCTCCAGCAGGGTTTTGTCCCCAGCCGAGGGGACAGCGTGCCGCGGGAGCCGCAGCCACAGATGAAGGGGGTTGTTCCCGCCCTGCTCATCTGGGGGGAAACTGAGGCAGCGCCGCCGCCCAGTGCCTCAGATGACAGCGTAGGATGGTTTCGCGCCCGGGAGCGGAAGGCGCTTCCCGAGATAGTTTGGGAAGCGTTTGAAGCAGCCTCAGCGCAGGCTGCTGCCGGGGAGCGTTGCCGGTAACGGCGGCGCCGAACCGGAGCTGGCAAGCTGAGACCGGGCTGCAGCCGCCCCCTCCCCTCCCGCGCCCCCCTAAAACATCCCTCGGGCACCCCCGGTCCCCTCCGCGCTGCTCCGGGGGCGGCGGCGGACAGACGGGCCCCGGGGCCGCTTTGTCCCTGAGGGATGTTTTAGGGACGCGGTTCACCGTACGGACATTACCCGGCACTCCGAGTCCGACTTTTAGCAACTGTGGATTTACTGCAAATACACATCTAGAGAGTATTTTTTAAAGTCTGGTGATCGAAGCCCTCGGAGCAGAGCAGAGCAGGGCTGTGGGTACGAGGGGAAACCCGCCGCACCGCCCTAAAGGCACCGGCCAGCCCAAGCGCTACGCGGCGCGCAGCTGCTGTGACCCTGGGGACTTGATACGTGTGTATTCCAGGTACAGGTGCGGAACAGGGCGTGTGCGTGAGGCTGCGCGGCCCAGAGAGTCTCTGCGGTCAGAGGGAATCTCTCCTAACGCTGGATTTTCCTGAGCTGCCCCCCGGCTGCTGCCCTCGTGCGTAAGAGCATTAACGATTTCCACGGTCGCTGTAAACGGGGGGTTTGTGGCCGCGGAAATTCCGCCGGGCGTTGCTGCGGGTCTGCCTGAGCGGCTTCTCCCGAAAGCCTCATCCCGGCGGCAGCCCCCTCGCCCCCCGCCCCGCCCGCCTCCCAC
>JAAWXA010000015.1:6664826-6787086 GCA_038090715.1 Florisuga fusca | reverse complement strand
TAGCCCCCCGTGGGGTCTACTGAGTGCCCGACCATTCTTCGGGCTGGGCCAGGCGAGCGCCCGTGGTGTCAGTGACAATCTCCCACTCGTCTCTAATGTGCGGTAGCGCCGGTCCCGCCGTGGCTGGTGCCGTGTGCCCAGCGCGGGGTTGCGGCGCGCCCCGCTCTCGGCCTGCCCGCCGGTGTCCCCCCCAAAGCGGGAGCGCTCCGAGGTCCCTCTGCCGAAAGTGTCTGGGAATTCGCTGCCCACCCCGCGCTCTGCCAGCAGCTTTAACGCGCGGAGGAAGGAACGTGCGATTCCTCAGATCTAAAACAGAGAGTTTCAGATTATTTAAGGTACTGGTGCAGTCGGAAATAAATTTCCTTTCAAGTTGAAGGTGGATGCGATTGTGCTCCACACACATGGAAACGCTCAGGTAAACGATTTATTTTAGTACTGCCTTTTGGCAGCTGGAATTTAATCTATTTTATTTGTTCTTCTCTGCAGTTACCTTGCTGGATTCCAGATCAGTTCAGGGAGAACTGGGGTGGATAGCAAGTCCCCTGGAAGGAGGGGTAAGTTTTAAACCGCTATCTGATCAAAAGGGTAAAGGGGGTGATTAGTAACTTTCAGAGAGTCCTAATGGCTCGATTATTGTTGATTGTGGTGAGGAGGTCAGATTTCTTCCCTGGCTTACCAAGTGAATTACTCTTTGTTGGAGAAACTCTATACTCCCTTTGGATAGTTCTGTCACGGAAGAAGTGGAAACCAAAAGGGCAGAAAAGAGGTTTCAGAATTAGGAGATTGGTTGAGGCATAGGCTTAGATGCCTATTTAAAACTGAAATACCAACAAGAAATGTGATCTGTGACTGAACTGGCCTGTAGTTATTATATCTGCGGGCCGTCTCGGCTGGGAGATGTTCACAGCAATTGCTGTTCTATTTCTGGATGAAGGAGTAGGGATCAATATACAAGACGTTTTGGCATGATGGGACCATTGCCTTATTTCAGGGTGTAAACACAGTATGTTTGGGTCTCTGAACAGACAAACTGGAGCACCTGGTGCTGGATGGTGATTCCTTTGAGTTTCTTTTTGTTTACTTTTCGAAGAGAAGATTGTAAGAGAAAATTTGATTGAATTCTCTGCCCAGTGGTGATGTGATGACATTAACAGATTTGCGCATCTGTCACTGGGGCTTAGAGCCCCTTTGCTTAGGGAGCTGCAGGCAAGGTATCTCGACTAATTTAGTTTTCTATTAGTGGATGGGCACCTTGCTGCTCCCTCATCTGTGCTTTGTCCTGCAGGGTGCCCAGGGCCTCTGTGGGGAACTCCCAATAGCACTTAGACAATTGGTGGGATCTGGTGGAGACTGTACTTCACAGGAACTCTTGAGATATATATATGTGTATATGTTTGGCTCTTTCTTTTGGACCTGTGCACAACAAAGCACTGGATTCTTCAGGAAACCTACAAACTTACTTTTTTGTGTGTGGTTCCCCCTCGTAATTAGGAGAAGCAGAGCTAAGGAAACAGCAGCGAGCGGAAGGAATCCGAGGCTGTGTTGGTCAGTGATGCATTATGCATAAGCTCTGAATAACCAGAAGACAGGAGAATGGGGAATTGTTTGCTCCCCCATTGTTGTCCTGGGTGAACTTGACTACAGTCCTGGCTTGTGCTCTGCCTGAGCATTCTGCTGTCCCCCAAACCCCCTCGGGTTTTCCAAAGAGCGGGGAAGTGATTGGCAGTCCTGTGGCAGCACTGGCGGTGCAGTCACTGCTGATTGCAGGCAATTGCCCTCATCCTCTGACAGTGTGGAAAAGTACAGCTCTATCTCGGGGAGAGTCAGGCTTCCTTGTTAATCCTATACTCTGGAAAGGTCAGTTAATGAGTTTGGGTCTTTCATACAACTCTCCAAGGGATGTCTACACTGGATATTAAAATAGGATCTAAAGTACCAGCTTTAATAAGTCAGTAGTTGAACTGATACTCAGAGAACAGCTGTTTATTCTTAATGGCTGCTGGATTCCTCCTATCCCCCACGTTTTCTCTGAAAGAGCCATGGAAGCTCAAGAAGAAAATGTGTGTTCCTATTGTGGACGTGACTTGTTTCACTAAACCTATATACATGCGTTCTATTTTTAAGTTGGTAGTGAAAAATTTAAGAGTATGTGGACTGTCTCTGAGATATAGCGCTTGGAAAGCATTTATTTTAACTTGAAATGCTGCAGATTTTTAGAAATAAACTCCTTTATCTTCTCTGGAAGATTCAGTCCTTCAGTGCTAGTTTTTCTTTAACTGTGTGTACCTTTGTCTGTTACACAAGATATTTTTCTGGATCTGTATCACACAGATTCTGAGGTGTGAGAGTTGTGTGCATAAGCTAAGCTGGAGATAAATGTAGTCATTTAGTAGTGACTAGCAGTAATTGAATGTATAGGAGACCTGGAGGAATTAATGAATTGCATTATAAATATAATTAATGATTTACTCTTGTATTTCACAGTTGCAAAGCAGGATTTATGCCCAGAATGTTTTACTCTGCATCATTAAACCGTGGGAAGAGTTGAATTATAAAACTCAATTTCAGCTTGAAAGTAATAAGTTATGGCTTTGACCACATATTTAGAGTTACGAATCATTTACAGTGGCTAGAAATTTGGGGCTGTAGTTATTTTCATCTCTGGCAGTAAGATGCACTTATGTTTGTTTTGTGTGTGTGTGTTTATGAAATAAGAATCCTGGCTCTATCCATTTGTATGTCTGCCAGGAGACAGAAGCAGGTTGACAACCTGACCTGAAACTTGCTGAATTTAGCTGCAGTCTGTCCATTGACCTCAGCAGTCTCTTTATTGAATCCTCTAGCAGCATCCCCCATTGTATGAATGTACTAAAGGAAATCCAATCAACAAGTATTATTTCCCTCTGCTTCTTCCTTTCTCTTGTACCACACACAATATAGGTAGCATAGACAGTCTGAAGATAAGCAGAATGGAAAGTGATGGATCACAAAGACAATATTGTACCAGTAAACTGGCTCGGTGGCAGCTGTAAATTAAACAACTCTGTCGTCTTACTAACACCATGTTAGACTTTACATTGATAGATGACTTTTTAAGATTTATTTTTTTCTTTTCTTTGGAAAGGAATGACATGCTGTGTATTGATTCTCCCCCCCTCCTTCATTTTAATTTGCAGTTATCTCTAGGCAGCAAATAAAATAATATTCTTTCTGCTCCTGGTGACTCATGGTGCTAACTACTGTCATTCTATAAACAGATTCAGCTAAGCTGGAATCTTTTTAAGTAAAAATCACTTGCATAAGAGCAATCCTTGTGAAAAGAATTGAGGATATTATGCAAGAAGCCCCTTAACATTAAGAAGGCTTCTGTTTATCAAAGCCATGGCTTCAGTAGTTCTGAAAAGCACTTCTGGGAAGTCTCTTTAAAGTTACTACTGTTTTCCAAGAATAATTTTATATGCTTCATTGTATCATCTGCAAGTCCAGACAGTATATCATTATTTAAGTATTATTTTTTTAAGAAGCATTTTTTTTTGATACTGAAGCACTATGGGACTTATGCTGGAAAGACATTTCATCCTAATGTCTGTATTTCCCCTCTGTCTCTCTATGACAAAAGCACAGTGATAAATTTTCTTCTGACTATGATAATCCTTCAAACAACTTTTCTCCAAAGCTGTTGGTTATGTGTGCTTCACTTTTATAAGTTAATCATGATGACTTACTGAACTAGGGCCAGATCTCTTCTTCCTATACATTCCTTGGATTGTGTGTATTGTTATTGTTTCATAGTTATGTTGCCAGTTAGTTTGGCACTTCTGAAGATGCCTGGACTTGATTTAAGGGGTGTAAGT
Source organism: Florisuga fusca (assembly GCA_038090715.1). NCBI lineage: Eukaryota > Metazoa > Chordata > Aves > Apodiformes > Trochilidae > Florisuga > Florisuga fusca. The sequence continues at coordinate 6,783,232 of JAAWXA010000015.1, read as the reverse complement.
TTTGAAGCACAGTACTACCCTGATCTTTCAGCACTTACCCTCTCTGCTAACCATTTTGTGTTTTTGAGAATATTGCTATATCTGTTTCCTCAGATTTCCTCTGGGACAAGATGTGTAATATCCCTTGTTTTCTTACCTTCCCACTAATTAGAAACTGTAAAGTTATGGCAGTGTTTCTGGTAGGCAAATGCTGCTCTCTCCTTACTCATCCATCTATCTCTAACTGCTACCCAACTCCGGGACCCAGTTCTCTGTAGGCAGCTATTTCTGCCCAGCTCTGAAGTAAAGGCTGTTTGCAGAGTGTGACTGGGATGTTGCTACCCCAGGAAAGTAGCTGGCAGCTTGGAGAAATAATAAGGGGTGGTTTAAGGCTTAAATGTACACAGCGGTGATGTCAGAAATGCAGTTGTTGCACTGACTCTGCCCTGTGCTTTGTGTGTGACCAAGTCTCAAGGTCTCACTCTTGGATAGTCTCAGGTACAGAGTAGGGTATGCGTGTGTTCTGCCCCATCTGCTACAGGGAAAACACCGCAGTGTTGATGTGCTGGGAGTTTGTGAAGTGCTGCCTGTAGCCCTGATCTAGGCAGGGTTCTGTGGGCTGAACTGGAGTGCAAGTACACATAGCAAGTCGAGATTCAGAGTGCCTTTAAAACAGATGCTTGCTCCTTGAGGTGTTACTTGATGTGGAGAGTTTCCCCTGAACAGATTCGCCTTTTAGTGTCCAAGTAGTTGAGGTCCTGCCTGTGGTTTGGGCTGCTGGGTTGTTTGTTTCTTTTCCTTTAATGGAAAAAACGCAATCTCCTTATTAATTGTGGAAGTGCAGATTATGTTTGCTGTGAAGCTCTGTTGTTCCTTTTAATAACAATGTATTTTTCTTCCCTTTTTCCTCTTTGCAGTGGGAGGAAGTAAGCATTATGGATGAGAAGAACACTCCAATCCGCACCTATCAAGTTTGCAATGTGATGGAGCCCAGCCAGAATAATTGGTTACGAACTGATTGGATTCCCCGTGAGGGGGCTCAGAGGGTATATATTGAAATCAAGTTCACGCTAAGAGACTGCAACAGCCTGCCAGGTGTCATGGGAACTTGCAAAGAGACTTTCAACCTTTATTACTATGAATCAAACAATGATAAGGAACGTTTTATTCGAGAGAGCCAGTTTGCCAAGATTGACACCATTGCTGCAGATGAGAGCTTCACCCAGGTGGACATCGGTGACAGGATCATGAAGCTGAATACGGAGATACGGGATGTGGGACCACTTGGCAAGAAGGGGTTTTACTTAGCTTTTCAAGATGTTGGTGCCTGCATTGCTTTGGTGTCTGTTCGTGTCTTCTATAAGAAGTGCCCATTGACAGTTCGAAACCTGGCACAGTTTCCTGACACCGTTACTGGGGCTGATACATCCTCTCTGGTAGAGGTTCGTGGCTCCTGCGTCAACAACTCGGAAGAAAAGGATGTGCCAAAAATGTACTGTGGGGCAGATGGCGAATGGCTGGTGCCCATTGGCAACTGTCTGTGCAATGCTGGCTATGAAGAACATAATGGTGAATGCCAAGGTAGGATGAACCGTATTGTACTCTTCATTAGGGCTTAGTTGAATGTGTAATTGAATTGGGGATGAGAGTAAATGGAGTAGAGCCAGTAATTAGCAGCCCCTGTGGGATGCGGTGGGACAGAGGGATTTAATAAAGAAGTCCACTAGCTCCAGGTGGCAAGGCTAAGAATTATATAATGCAAAACAAATGATACTGCCATAATAGGCAGAAGGGGAAACACATTTTCTAGCAGGCGCCTAAATTTGAATTGGCTCACGATAGTGACCAAAATGTGAATGACAGCAAAACAATGTAGCTGAGCTACCGTCCTTTGAAGAGACAAATCTTGAAAGTTATATCTGAAGTGACCTTTTTTAAGCACAGGAAATTCTGGCAAAGTTTCATTTGGATAATGCAGTGAGGTAAGAACAAGTTGGGGAGGGGGAACAGGAGTTTTAGCTGGATTACTTCCCCTCTTTGAGAAGTGGAAGTCCTTGGTGTTTTACTTGTTGCAAATTTTTAGCACTAAATAAGCCTTTGATATTTGACACTGCTGCCTTTGTTAAATATTTTCGTTTCTCAGAGGGTCTCTATTGTCAGTGTAATAATAGAGGTGCTAGGATACTCTTAGAAATGCTAAAAGTCTCCACCCCACCCTCCCACACAACCCATCCTGTGTGCTGCGGAATTAGGGATTAAAGTTTGTATAAAAGGCAGATTATCTAAAAAGAAAAAAAACAAACCTCAAAGTTTATGTTCTTTCCACCTCCTCTTCCTGGAAAAAGAAGTTGTAAAAGGTTAGAGAAAGAGATAAGGGAGTTTATAAATAAAATATCTTAAGCTTTGGCTTCTGAACTCTTGCTCATCTAAGCATAAATTAAGATCAAACTCAAACGGATTTTTGCACAGGTCAGTGGGCTTAGTTTTGCTGTGTACTGAATTAAGATGCTCACCTCCATATTGCATTTGGACCCATGCTTTTGGAAAAGCTTCTTCACTGTCAAATGACTTTGCTTTATGTTTTCTTGGTGTGTTTTTCTCCAGGTCATTTTTTTAATCTTGCAGGCTGAGAACAAGATAGCAGAGCAAGTAACTGCCTGCTTTTACGCCAGAATCTTAGGGAACAGAATCTTTTGGATGTCCTACTTGATTTCTTTTAATTGAAAATTTACACTCCATACAAAATACACCAAACTTAGGCTTTTGGTTTTTACTTTTTGTTTTAATCCTGTGAGATGAAAGTTTAAAAACTTGTGTATTGCTAAACATGCAAACCTATGGCTGTGGTATTGACTGGGTGCTGCTGGGGAGATGCTCTTACCTTTTGATAACTTCAACTTGATAACTTCAGGGCAGAGCTTCTTGACACCTTTACAGCCTGGGTTGTGAGCGAAGGAATGGAATGGGGAGGTAAAAAAGCATCTTTGTTTATTGCACAAAAAATTATTCTGCCTTCCCTTAAAGGTCTGCTAGGTCCGTAATGGATCACTTTGATTGACAGAGATCTACCATTTTTCAGTGTCAGTGGCCCAGTGATGAGCTAATTGCCTAACAAATCCTGTGTTGTTCAAGGGAAATCTCTTAAGGTTTTGCCTCTGAGCATTGGTGATAGTGGGATGCTTTTTATGTTTGTGATGTTGTACTAGACCTTGGATGAATGTCAGTTTACCTACCAGCTCTCAGCTGTCCCCAAGGAGCTTGGGCTCAGAAAATCCAGTTCTCTGTGTTCCAAAGTAAAGGGAAGATCAGGTGATGACATATTCACAAAGAAGATAGAAATATTCTTTCTCTTGGGCTCCCTGAAGTGAAGTTGGCTTGTACTAGTCATTTTGAGCGGACTGGAGCCAGCATGTAATTTGAAAGTGCTAAGCCCATTTCATCAGCAGTTATTTGTGGTTTCCTTTTCTCACATTTGCCATTCTTCATCCAGAACAGTTTACTGGGAAGCTCTTCTCCATGAATTCATGAAGTTTACCAGAACTATGGAGCTTGTTCTCTGGTTTCCAGCGAGGCTGTTAAAGCAGTTTGGCCTTTGACACTGCTGAATGAGGCTTCCCCTTTTCTTAACCCACTTAACTTCAGAGTTCAGCAAATGTTCTGCTCTGGCAGGTTTTTGAAAGGGAGGAGGAGGATGAAGTGGGGAGGATTCCTGTGGTTTTGGTGCAGAGACTTGGGGGTGGGGGAAGAGACTGAGTTTGGGAAAAGCTGTAAAAGGGTACTGGGCTGGGACTGGAGCTGGTGAGCAGGTTCCACCTCAATTGTTTTTCAATAGGTTGGCTGTGGCAGGACAAATACAAGGATAGGTCAGAGGTTGTCTGTTTCCTCATCCATCTTCCCCTGTGATCCTAGGGTCAGAGTAAGGATTGATTAAGATCTTAAATGTTTGACAAAAGCTTGGTGGGCTTGAAATCGTTTTGTCCTGTGGGTTGGGACTTTGCACTTGTTGAAGATCCATGGAAGATGTTGGAACTCCCTGTCTTCTTTGGGGACTTGTCTTACAGTTCTGGGGCAGACCACTGGTGCCTAAAAGCTGCTTCAAGGTCGCCCAGCCTTGTGATTTTTAAATAATACTTTTTTCTTGAGCTGCTTTTGCTTAATTTCTGATGTATGTGTGAAATGTAATAGGAAGCCACTTCACATCTAAAGTAGTGTCTCTAGTAGGAGTTTATGACTTCCTGACCTTGAATAGGATTTTTAAAAAGTAGTGTTGGTTGTTTAGAGGTGTTTGAATGTGATGACAAAAAACTGTCTTTACTCTGACTACTATATTTTTCCAGATGACTATGATAATTTTCTTACTGAACATATATGTCTACATACAGGTGTACATAAAGGCAAACCCCAGAGCAGAAAGGGGAGAGGAGCCATTAGAGGAGTGTTAGTGTATTTTTTGAGGGGAAGCTTCACAGAAGTAATGCCGTGAAACTGACCCTTATCAGTGGAGATATTAGCTGAGCACTCATTATTTTCTTACAGGTGAATTTATAACTATGAACTTGATGCTAAAAACAAAACAACAAAACACGTTGTGTTTTTTTGTTATTATTATTTTTCCTCCCCTAAACCTCTTTCACTAGTGTCTATCCATTTAGGAGAGCATAATTGTGGAATACTGTTGATGGAATATGAAACTGTCCTAACTGGTGGCAAATATCAAGGCTAAGGTTATTAGTGCTTTGGGGCAAAGTTGAGACATAAAGTAATTTTAAACTTCTCTTGTATGCATCATTGTCATGTAAATTGTTTTGTTATGCATTAATATTATGTGGTTTGGATTTAGTTATTATTCCCTTATGATAAAACACATCTTTTCAAGTCAAAGGAGGAGGGGGGGAAACAAGCAGGAAGGAAGAAAAGGCAGATTAAAGAAGCAATAGACTGTAGCCATCTGTGATGATTTTGATGCTGTGAAATTACAAATCTCAATTTTAGGCCTGCCATTTAGTATAAATATGTGAGGCAGTTGAGATTTTTTGCTGTGATATTGTAAAGGTTATGAGAGCCAACAGCTTTGTCTTCATCTACACTTGCTTTTTTGAGTTGTGAATTGGCCAATTGGCAGAAAATCCAGTGTCATTTAAAATACGGCTCTGTCCTGGTTTCATATCACTGCTGTTTTAAAAATTTTCCTTCAAACTTTGATAAGAGCATCCCTAAGAAGTAATAATTTAAATGATAAGATTCTTTTTATCTCAGGGACTTTGAAGAGTGGCTGTGATCATTGAGAGCAGCAATTCAGTTTTCATCAGAGAGTATAGACTAATTGTTTTTTCCTGTGATAAGATTTTTTTGGATGGTGGGTTTTGTAAGGTGGGAAGGGAAGTAATTTGTATGTACTTTCCCATTTTAGTCATAGACAACTTTTTTTTTTTTCAGAATAACACTGATGAACAGTCTGGCTGCACAAAAGAGTAATCAGAAGGGTGACTAAGACTGTGCAGATCTTAGATTTCTGAAGGATTTTTTTTCAGGTTGATTATTTTTGGCAGGAGAAATAAATGCACAGACTCAACATGTTATGTTTTAAAAGGAGATGAGAAGATGGAAGCTACCAGAAGGGGCATGGGAGCGATGCTGAAACACAGTCTGTCTGAACCAAATTTAGGTGGTTATCTTCTCTGCTGAAAGAGTGATTTGGTTATGTTATGTTCTTGTGTAGCTCAATAGATCTGAGGGGTTCTCCCACTGATTTTTGTACCACCCGATGCATTTCAAAATCTCCATTTAAATTGCATTGCAGGCTCTGTAATTTTTTCCTCCTCCCTGAGTCCCTCCGAAGTTGAGCTACAGTTGTCAAGCAATTATCTCTTCATGTATCCCTTGGAGAAGAGCTCTGGGATTGCCTCCTCCTGAATTCCTGCACAAAACTTCTGCTGATACACAGGGGAGCAGTATCTGGTCCGTATTCTCCATGTTACCAGTAAAAGCACAGTCCACAGAGTCAAAGCCAGATGAGCTGGTGTGGTGGGATGAATTTCACGGCAGGTCCAAGTAGTCTTTTCTGGGGCATATAGACCATCTTCTGTTTCTTGTGGTTTTATTTTTTGTCTATACAGAAAACCAAAACCTTTCAGACAACTCGTCTTGTGTGTGATGACTTCAGTATTTATATCTTGGCTGGGTAAGGATTATTATCTGTCTAATAATATGCTCCACTGAGCTTGATCTTTATTGCACTTGTGAAAAGTGATTAAAGAAATGCTCAGCATCAAGCTTCAGTCTTTTGAGACTGCATCAACAAGACCCCAGACTTGTGAGATATAAATCTGGTTTTGTTCCATGGTGCCACATCTTTTGATATGTTGCAGGGGAGCAGGTGAAGTCACACAGTTTTGTGAATCAGACACAATTAACACTCCCATGACTAAATGGCCATTTTATGAATATTGAGAGCCTGCTTCACCTCCCTGGAAAGCAAACATGTTTGTTCCCTTCTCTTTCCTCCTGCTGGAGACTAAGGAAGCTCTCTCTGTGAATGAGGATTGGCAGCTGTCGGCTGCTTTGCCTTTTGCATGCAGCAAATTCCTCATTTACATCTTTTGTATACACCCTCATGCAAAGTAGCACACCCATTTCCCCATTTCACAAAGGAGATAAGAGCTTCCTTTGGAAAAGCCAGCCAAAATCTCCTTCTGTTTATGCAGAGCTCAGATTTGGATTTTATGCAAATGGATTCTGTTTTGATCTCTTTGTTTAAGAGAGAGTGTAATACTCGCACGGTGTTCTCCTTGTCTTGCAAGGTCTCTTGACTAGGACTGATTGGAACTCTTTCCCCAGTTTCTGCAGCCTGCTTGCTTGCTTCAAGCTGGTGTCTGAGAAAGTCCTATGTTCCAAAACCCTGTCTGCATTTGTATAAGGATAGCTGGAGCTGCAGAGTGCTATTTCTCATTCCTGTTAGGGCTGGAGGCCCTTGGGTGTCATCTCTTGGAGATGTTCACCAAGGACCACGAAGGCCTTCAGTAGCTACAACCTCAGCTGGGGGAATGACTGACTTCCCCATGCAGAGAGTGTGTGTGCACACCTGCACATGAAAGAGCACTACAGTTTCTGGCATTTTGTAAGTGCTGAGCTGACCTGCTCAGCCCTGGTATAGTGCCCTTTGCTTTGTTGGCCTGGCTGCAGAAATGGCCTTGGCTTCCAGTTGCAGTTTGGTGCAAAGGGAAAAGGGGCTGGTAGCACTTGGATAAATAGGCACAAATGAACTGCTGTCTTTATTTATCAAAAGAAAATATTGGGTGAGAAAAGTTCTACTTTCTTAAGCCTCATGATTACACAAGAGCCTATATTTTATTTTATTTTTGGTTTTAGTGGCTTTCTTTTCTTTTTAACTTTTCTTTATTTCAGCTTCACTTAAAATTGCCTTTGGCTTGAAATAAAGCTGAGGCTCATTAAAAGCTCCCAAAACACAGGCTTGTTCAGAATGAATTTGTTGAAAGGTTTATTGATATAAGTTAGAACACATGCTGCACGAATGTGCTGTATTTCTTTAAAGCACTGTTTTTCATTTTGTGTCTTTATAAATCAGTGGTATGAAACTGGGACCCTGATCGTGCTGGGCCTACATCCTATAAGAAACCAGAGGGCAAACAAGGTTGTGGGGGGTTTTCGTTTTTGTTGGATGTCCAATTAGTGTTTAACTTGAAGGTAATTTCACAGGGGTAGTAAACTGCACAGTGTGAAACCTGGTGGCATAATTAAATGGAGGAAAGGCTCTTTTAAACAACAAAGGAATGTGCAAAAACTTTGCTTTTGTTCTAATAGTCACCCAGAAGGGGAGGTCATGCTGTTTAAAGTACAATATGGATGGGCTATTAAGGCTTAAAAAAACCCCTACACTGTACAGTTGGTATTTGCTTTGGCTCATTTGGTCATGGGTGCCTAGAGAAAACTTGGTTTGCTGGTTAACTTTTTTTTTTTTTTCCTTTATGGGTGGGTTTCAATCTCACTAAAGAAATCTGTAAAATGAAATTCATCTATACACCCCAATGCGAGAGATGTGCTCAGCATCAGTCCTTGTGTTTGCTGGGGGCCTGGTGCAGCACTGCAGAGGCTGTGGGGGGGCTGTGGTTTCAGCAGGCATGGGGGGCTCCTGGGCAGGAGAAGGGATATTTCTGTGCTGCAGTAGCTGGGGTTGTGGAGGCAGGAAGAGGAGGTGACTTCCCAGTGGGATACAGGATGCCTGTGGCTGAGATGAGACCAGAGGAAAGGCTTAGTCTAGTGTCCTCACTACCCACACTCATCAGAGACATTGGTCACATTTCTCTAAGGAGTCACCCAGCTGGGATGCTGGAGCTCCTCAAAACATCACTGGGACTAAGGCAATCGATAACTATTGCTTCTGCTTGTATGTGTGAATGCTTTGTACAGCCACAGTACAAAGCTGCATTACAGTATCTTAATTACCCAGATAATCCTGTTTGCTTGTATTTTTAAACTATGGAGCACTGGGTAATTATTCAATTCTTAATAGAAGGCAAATGGCAATGTAAACAATAATTAGGATGTTAGACTAATGCGCTTCAAAGCAAATTGGATTTTTTTCATGCTGTTCAGCATGAAGTCCCATAAAGCTAACAATTTAGTGGCAAGGAAACAAGTTCCATTTTGTTCATATTTTCTGGTGTTATCTCTTCATGCCTTGTTTCTGTGAATAAGTTTGTTGTGATGATGCTGCCTGCTCCAGAGGCCATGTCAGGTTGACAGTCAGCTCCCCGCTGTTTGCCGTGCTTTCCCATGGCTTCCGATGGGCTTTTTTTGTGCCCTGCTGCCAGGGGTTAGAGGTCAGCAGCATCCCAAATTCCTTCCTGTTGTGAGGGCAGGTGAGAGTGGAGGGGGATGACTGGTGCTGCCAGTGCAGCTGGGGCTTGGCTTGGTGGGTTGTGGCTGTCCTGGGCAGGGGTCCAGAGGAGCAGACTGAGCTGGATGGCTCAGGCTCTTCCTTCATCTGAGTTCAGCTGTTCATGCTTTCTGGACAACAATGACTTTAGCCTTGGAAATAGAGACATTCTTGAAAGGAAATTTTTTTTTTTTTTTTTTTTTTTTTTGTCTCTTTAATCTTTGAAAGCAGAATAATGTGCAGTGGGTCAGAGCTACAGCTGTCTCCCTTAGCCTGGAGACCACTCCAGGTTTTCACAGCTCATCTTTGCTTTTACTAGAAGTATGTTGTGAACCCTGAGCATGGATGCAAACCACTCTGTTGACTCCTGTCTGCAAACCTTGTGCATCTAACTTATTTCAGTACTTCCACAGACAGTTAATTAAATCCTGTCATTGTATCCATTCCTTGAATTGCATTTAGCCAGTGATCTAAGACTGTGGTGGTAGTAAAGACATTAGTCAATAAGGCTGCTGCGTTCTGTAATATTTTAATAATGCTTCTGTCACACTGTGGGTTTTGTCTGGCCTTCACCATGCATTCTCAGCCGTCTGAAAGGATTGAACAATTGGCTTTATTTTCCCCATTATCAACGCTACGAAAGGCCAAAATGCTCTCCAGTGTTGATGCTGAATTACGGAAATTGAATTACAGAAATTTAATTTTAACTATGCTTTACTTCTGAGAAGTGGTGGTGGGGGAAATCAGTGGAACGCTTCAAGGAGTTGTGGCTGATTTATTTAGTTTTGTTTTTTTTTTTAAATACCAATACAGGCTATCTTTATATTAAAGTGTGCATTTAAAGGGTGTGGATTTTTAAATTTTAATTCTTAGAGGCTTTTTGCCAGGCCACATTTAAACAGCAGTAATTAACAAGTCTGTCTTTCCATACATCAAACATCTCTGTCTGGGGAGCTGAAGAATAGCGACGGTCAGAGTTTCTGTGAACTTGGTGCTTGAATTCAATTGTTTTCAGTTTTAAGTGTTTTCTGCAGTTGAAAAAGACGTCCCTGCTTTGAAAACAGTTTCCTTTTGAAGTGTCCAGACTGCCAATGTGACTGAAGCCGCCACTGGGCATATTAGCATGTTAAAAGGACCGGATCAATACCTTCCCCTGCTTGCTCTCTACTGGTGCTGGGCCCGGGCAACCCTTGCTCTGGGTCTGCACCCGTGTTTCAGAGGAGCTGGCAATAGCAGTGTGGGTTGCATCAAGCTTAGAGAGCTGGATCCAATGTCCAGGCACTTTCAAGGATGGCAATTTGAAAATGGATTTGGGGAAACTGGTAGCTTTGGGAAGATCAAGCAGCTCATGTAATTATGGAGAAGATTTGAAGAAAAGCATAGGGAGAAATAGGAGATCAATTGTAGGGCACATGTTGTCTGAACTCCTCTTCAGATGCTGGAATATTCCGTTTCATTGTACTTAACTAGTATGTGTAAAAGACTTCTTTGGGCTTTTCCAAGAGACAAGTAGACACAAATTAAAAAGAGGGTGTGTGTGTGTGTGTGTGTGTGTGTAGTCCTTAGTGTTTCACATGTATGCTGCTGAGTAGGTATAGCAGGAGGTGCTTAAATATAACTAGGTTTGCTGACAAACCCAAGAAGATGGTTCTGGTTTCCTCAGTGCATGGTCTGCAGCCCCAGACTGTGTGTCACCTGCAGTGACAACCTCCAAAGCTCTGACTCTTACTCCCTGGCTTTCTGCTTAACAAACTCTTGCACTCTGATCAAGGCCTTCCTGGGACCTTTGTGCAGTGCTCCATGTCCATGCCCTGGTGGGAGAGAGAGCCCCTTCACCCCTCCTTGGGATGGGGTGAGCACTGAATGTTCCTCCTGGGTTCATCAATGTTAAAACAACAAATGATTGCAGTTTGTTGCAGCCAAAATTCCACTGAAGCTGTTTTGAAACAGAGACTGTTTCGTGAGAGGCTTCCTGTGGTCTTGTGCACCAGAGATTCTAGAAGATAGCTTAATTCTGTTGCAGTTTCTTTTTAGTGGCTTCAGTGTTTGCGTTTGCACACCTGCCAACCTCCCCTTAATCGCTGAAGGATGGCAACAGTTATTAGGTTGGTGCATTTTGTCCACTCATAATTAATTTGTGGATTTCCTCTTTTATTTTTGTGATGATCCAAAGTGGCCAAGCTGGAGCTGGTAAGACAGCTGAACCAAGAACCAGCTTCCTACACGCTCATTAATCAAGGACTCTGCAGTTTGTGAGAGTACTTTCCAGGTAATATTTAATCTCTGCTAGTAATAGTTACACTTCATGTGGAAGAACTTTTTTTGGTAGTTTGTTGCTGAAGTCATTCCCAGAGGGCATTAGAAACTGTCCTTCTGTGCTAATCCCAGACACAGTTCTGTTACACTGACCCAAATCTGGACTGCTTCTGAAAATGCATACAATATTAAAATAGTGGACCCAATAATTAGAGCTGGACTAGACACCTTAGTGGCTGCTGGATACATCTGCATTGGCATGGCTGATAATGTACAGTGTTTTGTTATACTTTGAGGTTCAAAGGCCTGTCTGTGTGGGGAGGAAGGTTGAAAGGAGTCAAGTAAAGAGGTGAAGTCAGTGCCTATAACTTAAGGTGCCTCAGTAATCACCCGTGAGACTATTTCCATCTTTTTAGGCTGAACCTACCCATGTGAAGATCCTTTTATCCATTTAGTTGATTCACCTAAAAGTTCTCGGTGGTTCTTTGAAGACATGCACTTGGTACCCAGTTTTAAAGTACCCACACTTAATGTACTTGGTAACCTTGAATTCAGCACACCCAGAAGCTTGGGAAAGTGAGCTCAAAGGGTTGTGGGCACTGTGAAAGCACCCATTTACAGCTTTAGGATAGGTAAAGCACTTTAATTTTTGAGAGAAAAGAGAACAAAATCACTTCACAGTCACTTGCAGTAAAGTATGGAGCAGCAGCAGGGCTGCTGAAAGGAGCAGGGCCACCCCATTTCCAGGGAAGGCAGCTGGCTGGCTCCAGAAAGGGGAAGAAGGCCTTGTCTGCTGTGAAAGAGCAGTGCTGGCTCTGATGGAGCCTGAAGGAGCTGCATCCTGGGTCTGATCCAGCACTGCAGGGAACTGCCCTTGTCTTAGCAGGAATGGCGAAAGCCTAAGAGCACTATGTGACTTTATTAAGTATTGCATCTCTTTCCCATTAGGCTGCACTGGAGCAGTGGCTGTGCAGAACTGGTCCTTTGGCTTTTAGACGGGCAGTAATCAAAGTATGAAAGTGTGAGAAAGGAAGTCTGTCTGTCCTGTTTGGTTTTTGTCTTTCCATGCTCTCAGAGGGGTCCTGTGGATCTTAACTTGCACTGAATTTTTAGAAGCTTCCAGATTGCTGTGGTGATACTGGGGAGAAAGCTCTGCCCCACTATATTGCTCTGCTTCTTTAGAGGTCACTCTTAATTCCTCTTTCTTGTGGTTGTGCATTTAGCTTGCCTTCTGCAAGGTAGTTTGACCTCTCCATACACCTGTATTAAAGTTGGAGTTAAAAATGCATGGTAGCAGAGCAAAGGACATTTTTCCGTGGGATTGTTGAGCTCCTTCAGAATGCCAAGTGGCTAAGTTAACTCTTGTGCAAACACTGCCTTTTACTTGACTTTGTAGTTTGTCCTTTGAAATACAAACATATTTGTGTCAATCAGCAAGTCTCCCTTCCGGAGTTCTGGTTGACCCTGCACAAAGAAATGTGACTGTGCAATTATTAAAGGTGAGGCCTTTGTTTTAACAAATGCTGAGTAATTGCTATTCACTTGTCTCTGCACCTCTGTCATAAATGATGGTGAACTGCCCTTCAGCCCAGCTAAATAACAAGGAAGATGATACTTGTTTGGAAGGAATAACTCTTCAGAAATTTGCAACCTGTCAGAAGTATTGTGTCACAGGGACTTGTGGGTAGAGCAAAGAAAAAGTTGCCTGTCTCAGCTTAGAGTGTGAGAGCCTTACTTGAGCTTTAAAATGCAATTAGGTCAAATATTATAGCTATGTCACTTGGACAGAGTTAGAAAGGGCTGTTGAATACTAGCAGAGGGGAGAATTTGCCCATTATAAAACAATCTGAAGCAAGTATGGAAATGAGATATGCTGGCAATTTACCTTGCACTTCTGGTCATGAAAAAGATGAAAGTTCCTCATCTCCCCTGCTGTAATGCTGGCAGGTGTTGGAAAAAGGTTCTTAATGTTTCCCAGGAGATTTTCCAGTCTGGAGACTTGGACCTGGTTGCTGCCACAGCCCTGATTGATTCTGTACAGGGAAATGGTCTGCCACAGTGGTGAGACTATGGATGAGTAGTGCCAAAGAAATGGAAAATAAGACCTTGCAGTTGTTTTTATAGAGGAATACCTGTCGTCTTCCAGATAATTTTTGTTGTTGTTGTTGTTTGATTTTTTTTAAAATTATTTTTTTAAGTAAAAACATTCTGAAGACAAGACATTTTTTATACAAGACTGGTATAACATCAATTTTATTAAGCATTATTGATGCTTTCTAGAGACACTATCAAGGCAGCCCAGTGCTGATGCAATCTGCCTGTTCTTTCTGTATTGGCTTGTAATTCTTATAGCTTCATTCAGTCTGTATGTGGTTTCTCAAAGTAAATTTTTTATTGCCATGAGCTCAGCATCATGAATCTTGCAAGCATACCTTTGATAACAAATCAGTACACATGATAAGGGGAAATAAATTTTGAGAGCAGTTTTCAATTTGTTCCTCGAATAGGCTTTCTAGAACACATCCACTAGTGTATCTTGGCCTTATTCAAAAGCCAAAAAATAAAATATAATAAAAAATAATCAAAATACTAGCTGGTGTCTTTAACTATTCCAGACCTTGGCTGACAGGTTTGTAGCTCTCATTCATGCTTAAGAGGCTAAGGCATCCCTTCTGCCTATGACAGCACTTACTGTCCAGTTCACTTCAAGAAGCTCAAAGTTTGGATGTGCTTTAAATGTCTCTCACCTGTCTTAAGCACAGGTGCATAGAATTTGGCTTTAAAAATGGAGTTGGTAACAGAGCAGGAAATAGTGGGCTTAAATTGCAAAAAGAGAAGGTTAGGCTAGACTCAAGGGAAAAAAAAAAAAAAAAATATTCACAAGGATCTGTAGTGCCAGTGCAGATTGCCCAGGGATGGGGGGAAATCTCTGCATTGGAGGGTTTCCAGAAAAAGTCATCCAGTGGCATGGTTTAACTACAGGTTATCCTCCTATGGGCCAGGGGAATAGACTGAATGGGTTTGTCTTCAGCCTTATCTCTTGTGGTAAATTCTCTTGAACAGTTGCTATGGAATCACCATCATCTTATTGCTGAAAGTTAGCTCTCAGGGCCAGACCTAGAAATGGAGACTTGACTGTGCTCTTTCCTGATCCCATTCCCCCAGAATAAACTTTTCCAGTTTGAAGAGATCTCTTGGCTGCTAGAGCTCTTGCCCTGTTTGTCAGTTTTCCAGTTAACTAACCAGCTAGTTTCAGTTAACCAGGACCCTCATCAGGCATCTGGGATGCTCCTCTGTCTCTTCCAGTCCGTCTGTCACGGACGGTGACACTGAACAGATCCTGGCTTTTCCAAAGGGATGTGGCTCTATGAGTTACCAATGTAACTACGTTTTACTGGCTTTAGTGTCCCCTCCATACCTGAGCCTGTGGTAATGATTGAGTATGGCAGAGAATCTTCAGAGCAGCCACCAGAAGCTCTGCCTGTTGCTGGCTCACCCAGAAAGACAACAGAAACACAGCTTCCTCCAGCCCTGTACAGCGGTGCTGCTTTCACCACTCAGGAACGAGGCACTGTCTCAAACACTTCAAGAAGCCCCAAGTAGATGTGTGTAGCAAATGTGGTGCTGTGCTCCCTGCTTTGGGTGACTCTCCTGAGTTTTGGCTTAATTTTGCATTCCCTCCCACACACCTCAGTTATTTGGCAAATTTATCTTGGGTTGCTGACAGGTGGCCTCCCTCATGCAGATGGAAACTTCTTTGCATCCAGGTTGGTTTTAAATGTGCAACACATGTGCTCACTGCTGAATTGAATAAGCAAGTGCCTACTGAGGAGAGGTTGGCTGCTCAGGTATAATGGTAAATCTGGTGGGACGCAGAGAAGAGATATTAAAATTGTTTACCAGGTCAGAGCGATAGCAAGCTTTGCACCACCTTTGAGTTACGATATCATTACCTGAGCTGTGGGAACCAAGAAATAAAACCTTTTGCTGTAAAATATAAGGAGTACTTACGACTTTGAAGTATAGAGTATGAGAGGAAGAAAAATGTATACTACTTCCTAGTACATTTTTTGTTCTATTGCCATGGGTTTGATTTTGCTTACTGGTGACACAAACAGAACAGATACGGCATTTGTTTACAATGTTTCTGCTAGAGAAATGATCCTTTTGCTAATTCATTTATTTTTGGGTCATGCCAGGAAAAAGGTTTCATTCAAAAAGGAATAAATTATTCAAGCTTATTTAAATAAATTTGCTATTATTTCTCTACCTGCTATGTGTACCATGGTACATAAAGTATCTGCAGAGTGAGAAAGAATTTAAAAGCCATCAACAAAAGAATAATGCTTAGGCTGAATGAACTGGAATGAATGAGTGGTATCAGAACAGAAAGATGTGCTGTAGACACCAAGAGAGGCAGCAAAAACTGTTCCAGGAGAAGCTGAGGGACAACTGCCATGACTAAAAGCAGTCAATCAGTATTTAACAAAGTTAACTTCTGGTTTCTACAGAAAGTGGATTTTGTGGTCTTGCTGGTCTACTGTTATGTCAATAACCTGCATCAAAACTTCCTTGAGTCAGAACATCTGTTGTGGCCAATGGAAAGACTCCCCTTGACTTTAATGTGCTTTGGATCAGGCTCAAAATGTAAATAGTTTTTTCTCTCATCCTTTGAAGTCTTTAACATTTCATGGGCTCCCTTATGTTTGGTAATTTGCACCAGAGGTATTTTGCATGCAAATGAAATTTAGGCAGTAACGACTGCATTTGTGAATATGCAATTTAAGGGTGCATGCACAAGTATCAGCAAAGTGAATTGTACTTTTCAGCAAACTAGAAATTTCTTTGTTACAGTGGGTTGTTCATAGTAGCTAGAAGTGCAATCAGATGTATTGACAAATACATAGAAAAGTGTATGAAACTGACAAAGTACATTTTGATACATCTGTATAGAGCCAATTGATTTTCCTTTTCGTAGCTTCTGCATGTTAGTGCATGTTTTCTATATGAAACTGGCATTTGTCACTAACTTGTTACAGCACTGTAGATGTCATAAATTTAAATACTGTAATTGAACCTGAGTTCACTGTGGGTTTACTTACCAGATCAAAGAGTAACTTCAGACTACAGCACTCGTTTTGTTTGCTAGTATAAACTCCTGAGTTTAGTGAAGTGTCAGAGGACTATTCTTTTGAAATATGTGAATGCTAGCAAATCACAGGGGTTTAGTTTTTAATAAACTAGAAATGTATTTTTAGTTGAGAGAGCCTTCTGATTTACTATTAACATTTTAAAGTTTCTTAACTCACAAAGACTATTGTAGTGCTCCCATGGCAGTCTGAATGAGTTATTCTGCAATGCCAGAGTAATAAAATGTGGCAATAAAATATGACAAGTTTACAGTGACCCCATTTACCTGATACCAAGACCTCACTCTATGTGCTTTGCTGCCTATTACCTCTCCAGTGAACCCTCTATGAAAACCACCAAATGCTTATAGGGGCCAAGTTGTCACCTGCCTGGCCCACTACCATGCTCTTTGTTTAAAAGTCAGCCCATCTTGCTTATCTGGTTAGTTTCATTGTTTTCTGACTCAGCCATTTTTATATAAGCTCTCATTTGAGGAGCCATCGTGCTGAATCCCAGCAGGTTCAGCTGACATTGCATGCCCTGGAGACTTGTGCTGAGGTCCTTCAGCCCCTACCTGCCCTGCTGCACAGCCCCTGGGTTGGCTTCACTTCAAGGGCACAGCTATCTGGTGGCTGGAAGGAGAAAGGGAAAAATAATTTGGGTTTCTAATTGCCGTAAGTATGAATAGGAACATCTTTCCACAGAAAAATGTCTGCTAAACAGGGTATTGCTAGAAGAACTTGTCAGTGAAGTTGTCTGTTAGGTCACCATGTATGACTGGAACTGTAAAGAATTAGTCACTCTACGTACCCCAGGCTGTTATGTAAAACTCTTGCTGGGAATGTCATTGCAACAGGGAGGGAGTAGCAGGAAATAAGGGCCGGGGTCAAAAATGACAGTGCCAAGTGATGAGGAGCAATGTGTCAGGGGAGGGGAGGGGAGGTGCTGGGGCTGGGAGCAGGTGCTGTGGTGTCAGGGCTGGGCAGCGAGGAGCTCAGCACAACAAGCTGTTGGGTTTGATGGAGTGGGAGCTTCTGTCTGAGCTCCTGAGTGTGTATTTGTGTCCAAGTAAGAAGCACGTAATCAAAAACTGAGAATGGTCTTCTGTAGACTGACAAGTGATTGCTCAACAAACCCAAGTCACCAAAAATATTTGTCTGTTGTCAGTGGAAAGCACTTAAAAGAAAGAAGTGTCTGTCTGGTTCTCTGCATTTTATTTCGTGGTGGTTTAACAAAGTTTCATTTTGAGGAAGAGGAAAGAAAATGTAAGGGTGCATGTTTGAGAGAAGGTAATGTTGCAAGCCCTATTATGTAGCTGCTGGCTGTATTGGGATGAAATAAACTGTGCAAATTGAGGTACTTAAACTGTTAAGGATAGCAAGGGTATTGGACTAGCACTGGTCCTGCTCTGGAAAACACGGTAGGGAAGGGCAGGAGTGGGGCTTTGCTAAAAAGTGGATTGAGAAGCCCTATAAAACCCTGCCTTTTCCCACGAGGCTGTCCTTATCCTGAAGTGTCCCCAGCCTTGCTGAGTCAGCACCTCAGTCCCAAGAGTAAGGAAGGAGGCGCAGGGCCTCGGTAGCTTTTATGGTCCTGAGAAGCCGGTGCTGATGAGTACTCATCAGAAGCAGCCTGAGGCTGCCTTGTTTAATCCTGGAGACACGGCCTTGCAGCAAGCTCGGACTTCAGAAGGGCCCCGCTGCTCCTGAGGTGCTGGGTGCTGCGGGGGTTGCTCAGGGCACGGCCCGGGGAGGGCTGCAGGGGGTGGGAGGGAAGGGTGCAGTTGCATTCATGCAAATTCTTGGCTGCTTTGAGCTCCTCTGTTCAAACCCAAGCTGTGGAGGTTTCTGATTCATGAGCTGTTCCATTTGCTTAAAAATCCTGCTTGCATTTTCTGCAGGCAGGTGGTGTCCCGAATGAGTATGTAGCAAGCACTCTTTAAAATCATGAGTTTGAGGGCTAACTTTGATATGAGCTGCATAAGCAATGAATAATAGCTGCTTCATTCCTAGCAGAGGCTTGGTGATGGATGATGGCCAGGACTATCTGGTTAATTTTTGAACTCTCTTCCTCCATCCAAAGTTAAAAGCTGGCCAAGAATCAGTGACATCAGGCAAACAAACTAGCGTGGTTGTTCAGAAGCTCAAGTTCGTGGCTCAAACCATACTGTGACACCCGAGCGTGCCTGAAATTTGCCTCTCAAGTGGGCTATAGTGTTCCTAAGTCATGGCCACCCCTCTAGAGAACTGACAAGTCAGTGCAGAGAGAGCTGGGGTCTGTCCAAGTTAGCATTCCAAAATAAGTGTGAGGTATTGCCCAATTAATAAACTCTGCATTACCTAAGACCATGAACAGCCTCTTTTGTGAGGGCCCAAGTTGTCTTTATAAAGAAATGATACAAAGATGCCTTTAAATATGCATGGAATGCATATTGATTATTTTAAACATGTAAAAAGCCTTCCTTGTTATCTGGGAGACCACAGACAGTTGTTTTATTGTATAGAGTCTTACACAATCTTTGAAACTTTTCAGCTGGCTACAAGTCTAGAATGAGAATGATCTTCTAAGCCTGAATCACACATAACAACTTGTAAGCAGTATTACTACTGACAATGCAGAAGGGGGAAGGAGGGAGGGAAGGCTGTCCTCCCAGTAGTGACACGGCTCAAATGCAGAAATTGCAAGTTTACACAGTGTTCTTTCTCTTCTGCAGGTTGGGGTCAGGGGGTTGTTTGGTGGTTGGTGGGGCTTTTTTGTTTGTTTGTTTTTGCTTTATTTGTTTTGTTTGTTTGCTTTTTAAAAGACTATTAACACTATCATTCCGGTGAGGATGTACTTTGATTTTCAGATGAGTATGCCAGTGCCCATTTAATTGTTTTTTAGAGAGTGAGATTTTGATAAAGCTGCACTTACTGTGCTTACCATGCAGTGAGCTGCTGACAGCTAGGTCTCTGGCCTGTGAAATGACACATGATGTGACTACACTTAGATTTTGTATGGTGCAAAAATCTGCTTTCTTCTGGGTCTTCTCAGTGCCCATCCCTTGGCTCTATTTCTTGAGCTTCAGAACTTTTATATCAGCGAACTCCACTAGTGGTGAGAATTTCAATTTGCTACTTAAATTTATGTTGATGTCAATGTGAAAAGACTCTCATACTGTGTATTATTAGGCTGGTTTTATGAGAGCACTGATCATGCTGTTGAGTCATTACATCCACTTTACACGTTGAATTTTAATTGCTTTATGGAGCTTGTTAATTTTTGTTTAGTTAGCTAGTAGCTTACAAATGATAGTTGTCTCTATTAAAAACTGCTACCAGTTCTTTTGTTATTACTTCTGTATAGTACCACTCTTCTTGGAAACATGCAGGCAGGATTTTATCCTAAGTAACTATTACTTGTAGCTTCAACAGTAATATTACATATTTTTTTGGCTTTTTTTATTCTCTGTGTTACTAGGAAGAGACACAATGTTCAGAACAATGCAAACACTACTCGGAACTTCCTAAAGATCAGCCAATGTGGGAGAGAAAACTAATAAATGAAAATAATTTGTTGCAAAGTGTGTTACTCTTTATTTTAAATATCCTTAGTATAAAGCTGGTGGGAATATGCACCTAGAACATGGTGTGCAAGTCCCTCTGCATGTAGTTTTCCAAGGGCAGCTGTTCTTTGACCTTGCCCTGCATGAGGAGTTTTAGGCTTTCATTTCTAAATTACTGACTGCTCTCACTCAGTATCACACATTCACCTTAGCTTTCTAAAAATTCAGTGGCAAATCAGATTGCATTAATGGAAAATGTTGTGGCCTAGAAAGCAGCTTTAATGCTGACAGAATGGGCTGATGAAATCTGGGCCGGTAAGGTATGCTATTTTTGACTGTGATAAGGAGCATTTTCTGAAGGTTTGCTGAATGCAGTGATGTGATTTTGTGTTCTTTGTTAGTCATCTCTAGCTGCTGGTGATGGTAATGGATGTTGTTAATGTTAAACATTTAATCAGCTAAGGTATATGTCTGTCTGCCTTTCTCTCTCAGAATTTGAAAGGATTTTTATCGTTTCCATATATATATTCCAAAAACTCAAATGCAGCTCAGAGAAAGTGAGCAGAGATCTCCTAAATCTGTTTTAGAAGCCTGTGAGTGCAAATGAATGATTATGTGAAAAGAATTCTCTCTTTTCACCGGCTGGAGATGCTTGCAGTAACCACTGGCTTGTACTGTCTTTCTTCAACATTGCTGGGATCATTTAATGAGGACTGATGCATAATAGCTCCCACAATCTGTAGGTTTTATTCTCTGCTGAGGCTGAAATATTTGGATGTCTGTTCAGACGTATAGTTTTCTTTTTAATTAACACATCTGATTTTTTTTTTTTTTTTTTTACAAGGGCCACAACCTCTGTCCCAATCTGGGCAGGTGAAATTTCACAAGCACTTTATCATGGCTCATACCTCAAGCATCCGGACACACCTTTCTAATTGTCATTTCTATCCGCCTGTCATTGCCTCTGGCATTTGCTGAGTTCACATTTCCATGTGATTTACTGCAAAACATTTTGTTTAACAAGTCACTAACACACACTGACCAGGAAGTCCCCCTCAAGAAGCTGAAGTTAAGATTGCTTTCCTCTTTGCTTTCTTGAGGCGGCTGCTAAAAAATCAGTGCTTTAGATTTTGCACATATCAAGAGTTCTTAAAACTGGAAAACTCTGACCTTGAATCCATGAGTAGTTTGAATTGCATTTTGTTTTGGGTTCCATGTGTGTAACAAGGTGGACAAGCTTTGAGGCAGCACATTCAGTCCCCAGTTGCAGAATTCTCAGGGCAGTTGTTTTATGAGTCAGTGGCCATTCTGCAAGTGTTCAGCTAACCATGAAAGTATTCAGATGCTGAGGCTGCTTCTTAGCACCAGTTCTGCCAAACTTTTTAATACACCAGGGCAGCTGCTCTGCCTTCTGTACTTGGCTTCTTTGGGCCCTGTCTGAGCGTCCCATGCTCAGCTGGGACTCCCTTGCCCATAGCTTCTTATGGGACATGCTGCACTGGCAGCCTGGTGTGGGGCATGTTGTGGGGCACAGTCTGGGCAGGGAATCTCCTCTTTCACCTCCATGGACCTGGGAGGCCTTCAGCCAGGGACTTGGTGAGTTCTCAAGGCCCTAGTTGAGTCCTGTGTAACTGTTGCCATGTGGGAGTGATTTGCCTTCTTGTTGCTTGAAGGCAGTCTGGACAGTGGACATCTAATTTAGGCCTAGATTTGTTCTGCTTCAGTTAAATATGCCCTAACGTTACTGTGCAGGTCATCAGTCCTGTTGGTGTTTCAGAGTAAAGTCACTAAGCATTTGCAATGTCAAAAACCACTTAATGTTGACCAAGGTGTTTCATGCATGTCTTGTAAATAATTGCTTATCTCCCATGATGAGTTGGGTGCAACCTAAAAAAAATAGCCCTGTTAAGTGGCACACTCAGAAAATATAAGCAAATGCGGAAGAGTAAAATATAGTGAAATATCCATCTCTGCTCTTCCCCCAGTTAATTGCTGATCTCATGTATTTGGAGCTCAGTGCAAATTTACCGACACATTAGTGGCTGCCTTTTGGCTGCACCTTCACAAAGGAAAAGTATGTCTAGAAAATAAACTTGACATATCAGATACACCATAACTAATTCTTTCCAGACAGCACTTTTCTTCCTGCTCTGCTTAACTGCCTCAAGGTTTGATCATGTACAAATTTCTTGTTTTTAGTTCTGATAGGAAATCCTGGGTTTGTTTGAATGTGTATTTCTTAATGAATGAATGCAGACAAGAAGTGTTAACTAATTGCACGTAAGGAATACAGGAAAGTAATACGCTGATCTGAGCATTTGTTTTCCAAAGAACAGGTTCTGATGTAGGTTTTGATAGGCTAATAAGGATTTTGGTAATCGAGTGATGAGGCTCTTGAAAATTCAAGCAAATGGAGGTCCCTGAATAACTTCTGGGTGGGGCAACCTAAAGAATTCCCAGTGAGCTCAGTGTTGGAGGTCTAAGGCAGAGTGCAAGTAATGCTTCTGTGGAGCCAGCACAGGGGAGAAGTCTCTGGAGGCCATAGATGGCTGCTGGGGCTGCTCTTGAGGATCCTCCATCTGTAGTTGTGTGGTGCCTTATTGTAGGAAATTTGACAGTCACAGGAACACGAGGAAGGCTGTGAAATTTTTCAGGGTGGTTTTCTGTAATGTAGGATGTATCCAAGCATAGTTGACAAAGCCAGAGAGAAAAAGGGGGATATTTCTGGCTCAGGTTTGTTTGGCTGAAGTTTAGAAGTGGAGGTTACTCTGTGAATTTTGAGATCTCTTGTAAAGTGGAAGATGTGTGCCCAAAGTAGGTGGTCTTGCACAGCCAGGTATATTTGTTTAACTGGCATAAGATCACCATGTCAACAGTATTTTAAAAACCTTACTCTCCCAAGCGATCTTAGATGGAATCTGGATTCTACCGATAGCATTCTGTTAATTGTTGAGGCAAAACTAAGTTTTGATGTGGTTTAGTTGAGAGTAGATAAAAGTAGCTCTCATAAGAACTATGAACTGATAACTTATCATACCAGGAAGAGCGTGGGGCAGTCGGGGAGGATGTGAGTCACAATCCAGCTCCAGAGCCTGTGGAACCTCTGTGAGACTTCCCGCCAGTTTTCTTTGCTAGCATAAATTTTTGTGGCCTGGACTGAAGTCAGTGGTGCTTTTGGCCATTTCTAAATAGCTCCATGGCTTCCACAATTAATTTCTTTGTTTATTATAATCCTCTAATTTACGTATCATGTAGATATTTGAATAAATAGCTCTATCATGTCAGCCATGAGAGCCTCTGAGCCAAAATGGGACGTTATTGTTAGGTTCATTTGCCAATAGTTTTGTTGGAGACGGATGCATTTCCAGATTAGAAGCAAAATTGTATTTGTTTTGTCACTTTCTCCTAATTAGCAGCTGTGCGACATGCAGCAGGAATTTGAAAGGAAGCTTTTCTTCTTGTGAGTCACCAGTTCAGAGGCAAAGGTCCTGCAGGCTGGGCTGCATCCCAACCTGTATCCCATCCTGTGGGCTCAGCCCTCCAGGTACCTGCTCTGGCACCCAGGGGTACAGGAGGCTCAGGGTGATGTGGCAAAGCCCCACTGGGGACTGTCCCCTGTCCGTGTTGGGGACAGGACTGATTTCAGTGGTCTGTGTGGATGGAGGAAAGAAACGGGTCAATTTTTTATCGGTGCTGCTAGCATTATACCAGCCAAGTCTTAATTTGCTTTAATGATTAATGATGGGGTCAGCTGTGGGCTCATTCCTCATGCTGGAGGTAGTCTTCTCTTGAAAGTGCATTACTGTGCCTTATTTTGTGTGCTTCCTGAAGCACCCAGAGTTTGAGCTTCATTTCCCAGAGGAGCAACAGGCACCTGCACCATGTAAGCTTTCAGACAGTGTGGTTTAGCTCTAGTATGGATGGATTCATACTCAGTATTCTTCTCCTGGAGTGGGCCAGAAGGGCCCTGCTGCTCCTCTCCTCATTTACTTTTTTCCACCAGCTCACCAGAATGTCTGCTGAGGGCCTCCTCTCCCTGGAGCTGCCTGCCAAAGCTAAGTTGAAGGAGCAGTGACATCACAAGTATTTCTTGTTCATGCCCAACATAAGTTTCTGCAATTGTTTTGCCCTGGATTTGCCCATGTCATACAATGGGAAACTTCTTGCAGAACTCTTGGAAAAAAGCTTGGTTTAAAGCATTCAGCATATGTCTGCCTCTGTTAACAAACCTACTTTCAGATTGTACCAGGTGACATGCCCATTGCACAACTAGGACAAATCCTGCACTCTTAGAGCAGCAGCAGTGTTGTAAACCTGTGAGTTGTCTGGACCTCAAAGATGGGTGGGCAGAACTGTGCTATAAAGATACCAGACATCAGCTAAAAGGAATTAATGCATGATGAATTCAGGATAGAAGAGGATTTGAAAGCTAAGCCTGGTTCAAATTGTAATTCTTATCTAGAACTTGAAGAAGCTACTCATAAATATCTTTCTGGCTGTTCTTTTTCTGTACCTCTTGTTGGCTGGAGCTGTTGAAACAGGTCCCTCAAACCATCTTCTGTAAATCCAGTGCCTTTCCTTCATTCCTCAAGGAGGTGTGATGATGAGAAGAGGTACTGGCTGCAGGCTTGGAGGAGACATCTGCTCTTTGCAGAGCAAGTGCTGATGCATCAGCTTGATGGAAACTGTTCTGGGTGCACCTGAACAGGGTCAGCAATGCAGCCTGGACAGTGAGTGTTCTGCCTTCCTTCTCCTTGACTGACCCAGTGCCACTGCTGGCATCTCCTTCAGGATGTTGTGATACAGAACTTAACAGGGGCTGCTGCACCAGTGTTTTGATTTTTGACCTAACAGATTGTGCTTCAGTGCTACAAGCAATGTGCTTCTCCATAGATAATTCCCTCTCTTTCTTTTCTTTATTGGTGATAACAAGCTGTCACAGATAAATAAGCATGTTCTCACTTGACTTGATAATTTACGTGGCATTGCTGAAGGTGATTTATAATTTATACATGGAGAGGATTTGCTGATCTCATTAATAATGTTCCAAACATCTAGATAAACATACTCTGAATCAAGTGAGCTTGAAACAGCCAAGGTATTCACCTGCAAGGGCTTCTGGCACTCCACTCGTTCCCAGACAACAGAAGTTTGACAAAAGAATGTGGGAACTGCCAAAATTCGTTTCTCTTCACAGTCACCCAGATCACCCTAAGGTGGGAGATTCCATCTATTCTTGCTAAATTATTCTTCCCTATTGAAAGGTTTGTTGACAGGAGCAGACCCCAGCTCTTTGATTTTTAAATAGGGAGTGTATTTCACAGCGCTGAGTGCTCAGCCCATGCAAGCATTTCTCTGCATCCTCTCAAACATCCTGCCAATGTCTGTGATGCAAAGGAGCAGGTAAACAGTCTCCATGAGCTTCCTCTACCAAGGCTATAAAAGGGGATTTGAGACAGCCCTGGATATTCCCTGCTGAGTATGTCAGGTTGTTGCCATAAGATTTTATTTCATCAGAAGTAATCACCTCCTCTCTGGTAGGGGCACCCTCTGTTACCTGGAGATCTCCAAGTGCTGTGTGTATGCTTATTGCTTAATTAAGGCTCAGAACAGCTTTTGGGTTATCTATTGTGAATTTTATTGCCACTTTTTAAGTGGATAAACTGAGGCAGGGATACAAAGTTTACAGCTGTGGTGTCTGTATAGTTACATCCCTTAAACCTGGGCGCCCAGCCCTGCTTTCTCTTCCACTGCTTCCTACTTGCCATTAACTCCTCTGGGAAAGGGTTATTCACACCTGGGAACCTCCTATGATGTGCAGGAGATGACCTAGAAGTTACTGAGCAGAAAATGAGGCCAGACCAGCAGGGAAGGAAAAGAATGATTTTTTTCTCTTAGTATGGTGATACACACCATGTCCATGAATGGTCAGGTGAATGGTCAGGTGAAATGTCCCCAACCTCTGTGGCAGAGCCAGAAATTAGCCCGGAGAGACTGTGTCCGCAGGAGATCAAACCTTGATGGGAGGCATCAGGCTGCAAGTGAGAATGTAGGTAGAAGGATGGCTTCCAGCTGCCTCCTTGCATGTTTGGGGTACTTTAAATTAGCCCATAGAGGAGCAAATCTTCAGCTTGTTTCTCACAGCTAGGGGAGAATCAGGAAGATATGGTATCTAGAGGAATCCCAGGTGGGTTGAGCCTTCCTCTTCATTTTCAGCATGTCCTTGGTAGTGAATGCCACGTGTGAACAGTGCACCTGCATCTGCCATTTCTGACACTTTTTTCCTGAAAATCTGTGATTGGCTAAGAATAAAGAAACATACAGCTTTGGCAAATTTAAGGAGAAAAGGACAAACAACTGAGCTGCTCCTTTCCTCTTGTTGAAATTAAGCTTGGTGCTAAACTTTGCATTGGTAATGAACTAAAAGTGGTCATGAACTCCAAATAGCAAAGGGCAAAGAAGAGAGAAGCAACTCATCAATGTATGACCCTCTCTAAAATGTCACGGGTAATCAAGTGTGAAGTACTTAATGGTCATGATTTGCATGCCACCATTTTGATTGATGTACTACTTAGTGGAGGATTGATAGTTTTTTACAGTGATGTTGATGGGAGTCTCTCAGAAGCACCTCCATATATTTTCTCCAGTGCTGGGAGAGCCAAAGCAGTGTTTGTTTGAAGCCATTGTGGTCCCAGTGTCTTTGTTTAATGGTCAAAAATAGCATGGAGTTGTTATCTTGCATAGACTCACGTCCCACCAGAACTGTCTATATTTAGGCATCTTCCAAAACCTTTGTGTCAAGCAATTCTTCAGGGTGACCAGAATAGCTTTTTTTTTTTTTTTTTTTTTTTTATAGTGTCATACAGCCATTTAGAGAGCATGTGCTTATTAAACCATATTAAGGCATCTTGCTATAGCTCCAGAGATGCAAACTTGAACTCTGTTCCAGGCTGAACACAGTTAACCCAAGTATAAAAACAGCCCAGAAAAAACCCTGTAGTTTTTAGTTAGCTGGCATGAGGTGGCTCCATCACAGTCACAGTGCAAGTTCAAACAGTGGCAGAAAACATTACAGCAATGCTGAGTTCTGCTGCAATGTGAAATTCCACTTGCACAAAGGAGACTGCTTTAAAGGATTTATGTGCAGGATCAATCCACAGATTCTTGACAATAGGCGATTGATTAAGTAATAATTATTTCAGCCAATTTGCAATGTCTTGTTAGCATGTATAAAATACAAACACTTTTAAAATATAGGAAAATAAGATGTTATCTGCTTTTTAATACCTTACAGGTATGCTCTTTCTAAATCCGAACCCCTTGGATGATGCCATCTGCTGATTGTGTTAGGAGCCAAGAGACATTTTAAACAATAACATCAAGGCTACACGTTAGGCCTTTTTCTATCAAACTGCTCAAGCTGCTTCTGTGCTCTATCACAGACTTCATCTAACTTTGGAAGTTTAATTGCCTTTCTACAGAGCTGTTAAGATTCAGGAGATGAGAGATAATCCTGGGCTGGCTGGACAGTGCTGTGAGATACAGATCTCTGTTCCCATCAGTGCTTTCACAGGACTGGGGACAGGAGCTTGTAAGCCGGTCTCCTGACATGAGGATTAGGGCTTGTTAATGTAGAGATTCAGGCCAGTTAATCAGCTTTCACTGCAATATATTGTAAAACTTTAGCAGTGATTTTTTTAAAAAAATCTTTCTGTAAAATTCAGTTGTTCAAAAAACAAAAGTCACGATTTTCATGTTAACTTTGCTTAAAAGCCTGCTAGTTTTGTGATTCTCCTCGTGCTGCTTCTGTTCAAGGGAAACCATCAGCTTGTTTATCTAATTGAGTAATTATTTGAAACTGATTAGTTGACTCATCTTTTAAATCTCACAGCTTGTATAAAGGTGATTAAACTTCCAGAGTTAGATGAAGCCTGTGATAGAGCACAGTGACAGCTTAAGTGCTCTGAAATGGAGAACATCCGAACACTTGTCTCAGTCATATTTTAAAGATCCTCTTAGCACTTGCACAGGGCTAAGATATATCCCCCGCTCTCTGCAGCAAAAACGGACACAGCTGCCCAACTGCTGGTTCTGAGGAGAGGGATCTTCATCATCCCGCGGCATCTGTTGAGTGCTTAAATAAATAAATAACATATACAAATGCCAAACCACTAAGGTGCCGTGTCCTCAGTTCAGCAGCATATCCCTATTCGTTAAAACATTTGAATGTAAAGTTATTTGTGCTTTTAATTCTCCTGAATTGGATCCTCCAGCTGCCGGGAAAGGAAGGGGCACCTCCTGGAGACGCTGCAAGGACAAACAGTCCCTTCCGCTTCCCGCTGGTGCGGTGCCGGCCGCTTCTCCTTGCCAGTCCTAGCAAATATCTTCCTGTAGAGAGCAGAGCAGGTTGGGATTTTCATTCCTGGTGGAAAGTGCGGGCTTCTTACTGAGAGAAAGGGTTTGTTTTTTTGTTTTTTTTTGGTTTTTTTTCCAGTCAGGAATAGTTTCACCAAGACCTTGAATTTTTAGCTTTCTAATTTTTGTTTTAATTGGAAAAAATAAAAATAAATAAATAAATAAATAAAATAAAGACAATGCAGCAGGTATTCTGTCCTGGGGCTAGCTTTCGTTTTATGATGTCTTGAGCCTTTTCAGCTCACCCTCCTGGCGTGGTTCTGGAAGCAGTGTATGTAGGCAACCAGATCAGGGCAAAGATCAGTAGCAGTCATGATATGGAAACTGTCAAACTTGCCCCTATTTCCCCCCCAATACCACAACTATAGCAAGATACATGTTTGTAAGCTGTTATTAATTCATAGAAATATGAAACATTTTCAAGTTTCCATTTTGGGAAGGTTTTTTAGAAGTTTTGATCTATCAGCTGTGTAGCAAAGATAAGAAAAATAATTGTTAGTATTTTTTTGAGATGAAAGTTAATTTTTCATTTTGATGCTTTTCCATGTATGTGACTGTTGAACTTATTTAACATATATATTGTATATATATTTAATGTTTTCTTTTAAGCTATTGACTGTCTAGTGACTGAGAAAGTAGGTTTCAGGTTTTAAAATGATTGGGTTACCAGCATAATTGTATTTCTTTCATGTGAGATACAGGTTGGTTTGAAAAGTTTCTTCAGAAGACAAGCATAGCAACTTTCTGTGTAAAATCCAGGAGAACTAAAACCAAACTCTTGTCCCTATAGAGAGGGCTTGAAAGTGTCAAGATGCCAGCAGTGCTGTGGCTCTGTGCCTGCAGTCTGCAAGTGAAGGGCTGCACCATAAAAATGTGTGGCAACTGAGTCTAGAGGCTGAATTAAGAAAATGTTACCCAAGTGAATACCCTGAGACCTCTTAGGCTGGGATTAATCTCAGACACACAAGCCAAATGTCTGTGAGGATTGTATAATTTAACCATTGCCTGAGGATGCAGAGAGGAGGCATTAGCAAAATTTGGCTGAAGTTGGATGTAGTGAGGGATATGAAGGACGTGAAGGCACCAAAAGGAATGCTGAGGAAACTCTAGTCCCACCATCCAGTGGGGCAGGGTACCTGGTGACCAAGGACATGGAAAAGGCTGAAGCACTGAATGCTTTTTTCCTTGGTTTTCATTTCTCAGGTTGGCCACCTGGCTTTCCAGGTCCAGCAGAGTCTGTGGCAGTGCAGTGTTACAGGAGGGGACTGAGTTAAGGAGCACTTAAGTGAAGGAGATGGATATGAGTCCAAGTGACCTGATGGGGTGTGTCTAAGGGTACGGAAGGATTTGGCTGATGTTGATGTATGGCCACTCCCTGCTGTCTGTGACAGGCCATGGTGACCGGTGCCTTGCAGTCAGCAGTGAGTGCCTCATCCCTTTCCATCCTGAGGATTCACGATGAAATCTTGGGTGGTGATCCTGATTGATTTCCACACTGAAGATCTCTCTAGTTCCTTGCTCCTCATTTCTTTTGACTTAAGAAACTGAGGTAGGCATCCTCATTATGGATGCATACCAGTCCCTGGAGTATGAAAAAAATCAATACAACAAACCACAACCTGCAGATTTGTAGCCAAGATGGCTACACTGGGGAAAAATAACCCAAGATGTATTCTTTTTTTACAACTTTGCTCAGATAGGCTGTGTTAAAAGCTCCTCCATACCATTTATGTTGTGACATTGCACAAGAAGTTCTGTGTGTGTGCCCAAGAGTGTACCTGTGTGAACAGTGTCAGTGGCACCTTTGTGCTCTGAGGTTGCTTTTAGTTTTCTTTTGAACTTGCCAGGTTTTTACCCATTCGTGGAGTAAGTGTTCTCATCAAACAGTGTTAACTCTTTGCCTTTGTGGGACTGTGTTTGTGTTTCCTCTTGTCATTCATACAACAGATATACACACTTAGTGTGTAGAAATACTGATTTTCTCATCAGAGATACGAGTTAAAGATGGAGAACGCATTTTAATTTGTAGCAATCATGCAGTCATTATTAACAGGAGGCAAAGATCTTACACTGGGAACATCAAAGAAATCTGACGTTATTTGGAAGCAGCATTTGGTGCATCGCTTCCAATTCTACAACTTGACTTTTGAAAAAGGCTCAAGAGAAAGCTTTTTTTTTTCCCCTCTGTCTTCTAAGGATCTTTATTTGTCACCCTCAGGGGCATTACAGTGCATAATTAGATTGGACGAGGAGAACGACTTAATTTTACAAGAAACTCATTAATTCATCCTATTTTAAATCTTCTCATTTCACCCAAAACCCAATTATGCTTGTAGTGGCAATGATCTGGAAAGGCATTGTCTTGTAGGTATTAGGGGGGGCACTGGGACTCTTGCAGTATTCATGTCGGGGAGACAAGGGTGACTCCCTTTCTTTGACTTTTAGGTCAAAAGAACTAGTCACTGGGACAGCTTGACAATTAGAAAACCCTGATGAGCATTTGGAAGTAAACCAGCTGTACAATAACAGAGGGTTTCATGGTGCAGGGCAGAAAGCTCATCAAAAGAGACTATCCAAACAATTGAGTTCTATAATTAACAGACAAAAATCTGCTCAGAAATGGTAATAACAGTAAAAGAGACCTGAGAAGATGCTGCCTACTTATGTGGCAGATGTGGTTTTGTTACAATCTCAGAGAGAAAATCCATCTTGTTGAAGAATAAGAACAACATTAGAGGGGAAAAATAAAAGTAACCTTTTGTTCCTAAGGGCACAGTTAAAACATGAGCTTAAAATAATTCCAGGCAGAGATGAGCTGTAGAAAAAGTAAACAGTGATGAAAGATGTGAAATATGCTATCAAAGTATTTTTCAAGTCCTTAAACACAGATTTATTTTCTCACCAGATTTTATAAGCCTGACAGTGAAATATCTTTTCTTAAAATGTTTGCATTGTCCATTATTTCACCAAAAATACCATTCCAGGGCTTTTCATTAAAGTTGGCTACCATAATTGACTTGAAAAAATTGCCCTCTGTGCGGAGGTTTGATTCAAAATTGCATTTCAAGAAATTTTCATTACTAGTAGCTGATATATTTTTCTCCTTCAAAAAATGGAAACTTTTAAATACATTGCTTCTGAAATCTTGGCTAGTTACACAGATTTTTAGGTATATTATTCACTTGCCTCTATTAACAAATGTTCTGAATGGTGTGCTGGTCCCTTTGGGAAGGAGGGGTGCAGTGGGAGTGTTGTGTGTTTGGGTGCTGTTCCTGCTCTGGTCAAGGGCCCTTTCCTTGCAGAACTCCTCTGGAGATGGAAGCCTTAAATCCAATGATCCATAGGTGATGGCTCTGCAGTCCAGTGGTCCTGTGCTGTTCCCCTCCTGTTCAGGACTGCCATCCCCCTGGTCCTTTCTGCTGCTGCTGCAGACAAGCACTGTAGAACATCTCTGCCAGATTTTCATCCAATACAGGTTCATTGACCTAACAAGATTTACTTGAGCAAAACCATGTTTCTGTGCTTGTTTATTTACCTCTTATTATCTCCTAATGTGGAAATCAGTCTTTTTCTTGGTTGTGAATTCTCAGCTTTAGCAGAGGCTGAGCCAGCAGGTAGACACCGTTTCGTCTGACTTTGGTCCCTTGTTGCCAAAGCTGCTGGAAGGGCTTGTGCCCAGCAGCATTCTGCTCAGAGTGCACTTGGACCTTCCCATCCCAGCACCTGCTTAGAGCTCAGGCAGCCCCACCCCTGCTGCAGGGTCCCTGTGTGAGCATGGGACCTGCTTTACCTTCTGTGGATGAAGAGCAGAGCTCTGCCTCCGTGGCTCTACCAAAGCCTATGCTGAAGCTTGCTGAGATTTTTTTTTTATAGATGCACTGCATTTTTCATGATTTAAGAACTTGTCAGCAAAGAGACCAGGATGGTTTCTTTATCCAAGCCTTTTTTTTTTTTCCCTTAAAAAAAAAAATAGTATTGTTGAGCATACCAAGCCTTTTCCAAGCTCTGATAGAAAAATTCATTGATATTTTAACAAGGACAAAGGAGCAATTTATGAGCAAACACTGGGTTGTAGGGTTTTTTTAACACCTTTAAATTTGCAGGAGTCATTTTTTTAAAGATTCTCCCCTTTGATCATTAAAATAATTATTTATTTTAAAATAGTTAAAACTGATTTAATACATGTATTTAGTTATAACTGTGACTGGAACCCCACTAACTATGAGATGACTTTTTAAATTCTGAATTTTCTAGTATAATTTTCTAGTAGAAAATTCAGCATTTGAAGAGGCCAAGCAAGCAGACTTTCCAGCCTACACATGCGGGTTTTTTTCTCTGTGTTTTGGGGGGGTTTGTTTGTTTGTTTTTTGTTTTGGTTTGGTGTTTGTGTGGGTTTTGTTTTGTTGTTTTTTGAGAAAGCTGTGAGTCAGAAAATCAGGTTTTAATGAGAAAATGAAATTTGAAAGCCGCTTGAGAAAATCTACATTCAGATTTTACTGAAGATCCGTAATTCTTCAGAGTAGTTTTTGCAGTTTTAACATGCATTGCTGCAGTTAATTATTAAAAAAAAAAAAAAAGGAAAACAAAGAGGTATATAATGACCAGCAGCATTTGACAGTCCCTGTCTCACTTTAAGATAAATAGAAATCAAATAGCTTTTAACATTACAACTCAAAGATACCAGCATAATTATTTCAAGGTAATGTCAAATTGAAACCAGTGTGATTTGTCCCAAGGAAAAACTGTAATTTTTTCATCCTGAAAATAATTTTGTTTGAGATTTTTCCTTGGATCTGGTGCAGATGATTATAACCTTGTTAAGCTTGTGGGTGATCTGAGTGTGAGAAAAGATTCCACCCTCCCCCCCATCCCCTTTTTTTTACTTTAAAAACTAATAGAAAGAACTAATTAAGGCAAAGCTAAGGAATTGAATTCAAGGTTTGCATTGCACATGTGAACTAATCTTTTTACAATGGTATCTTTCGAAAGCTGTGTAAGAGCACCATTCATGCCAGGTCTCACCCGGCAAATCCTTCCTAGAAAAGCAGCTGAGTGAAGATTTGTCATGAGCAAGCAATAAAGACTTTCAGGGAACAGGTTCTGTACAGGCTTCTTGTTTGCCTACTAAATCATTAACCTTCAGAAAAAGCCCATCCATAGCCTTAGCTGGTGCTGGTTTGTAATAGGTGTGTCAGCAGTACTTCATGCTAAGAACAGCTTTTACAGGATTAGACTTGAGTTCTTAAGTGACGATATTGTGGAGTTCTTAGGGGCTAAGAACTGCTGGTTTATTGCAACACATTCTCTCATGTCCTTTTATGCCACATGCAGAATCTCTGAGCCTGCTAAAGTGATGCAAACTGGCTGTTCAGGAGTAGGGGGGGTTTGAAGCAGAATGACTGTATGTGCTTTAGGAGCAGTGACTGTGTTTGGAGAGCTTTCTTCAGGTCTTGAAATATTAATGATCTTGGCTTGGTATAGTAGAAAACAAAATACTGTGCATGGAACAGAGGGGGGATATTCTTGATTTACAGGCTGTTGACCTTGCAGTACTCACTGTATCCGTGTATTCCCTGGGTCTAATAAGACATTGAGGAGGAGAAATGGTTGCAAAAATCTTTCACCTGTGACATTTTTGTACCTTTCCAACAGTGTTATAGCTTGAGCAGGATCTTCAGCCTTGTACCAGACTGTTTATCTTCTAAATATTTCATTACTAGGAAGATGCAGAAGACAGCTCTTCATTTAATAATTTTTGTGAATGATGATATTCATATTAAGAGCAATATTAGAGCTTACATGTGTTTTAAAAAACCTTGAATAATAGAAATAATTTTGTGGATAAGAGCAGTCAGTGTGGTCTCTTTTTGTGTTGTGTTTTTCCGTGCCTAGTCTTTACATATGGCAGCAAAATTCCTTCTGTTGGTGTCTGTCCTGGTCATATACAGGATTAGGTGTACTGCTGATCTGAGCTGTGACAGTGAAAACCAGGACTAATATCACAGATCAGCATCTTCCTCTGGACTGCTGCTGTTGTTAAAACCAGACACAAGAGGACACGTAGTGATAGTACAGCTCACCAGATATTGAAAACCGTATCAAAAAATGAAAAGTAATTTTCCGTGGTGGGTTTGTTATGTCTTTATTTTTTGTTCCTGGGTAGTTTGTATCACAAGCAGAATGAGCTTTTGTACAGCCTTTGTGCACTGCAACTGCCTGGCTTATAGGCTGGACCCCGTGGGTTTGTACTTGTGCTCAGGGACTGATTGTGTCTGATGTGGGGAGTCTGGATTTGACCCCCGTGATTCTTCCTGACAAAACGGTGGTTTCTGATTTTAATCGAAACCCCAAGGCTGCTTGAAACATGACCGCAAAGCACCTTGCAAGTTTAACCTTATCTAATAACATGATGCATGTAAACTCTAGAAGCATAAATCTTTGTCCCTTGAGCAGTGTGTTTTTCTAAGATTCTCTGGTCCAGCGACAGCCACCGTGAGCAAAATCAGACAGATCTCCCAGCACCCTTATCCAGGGTGCATGGCACATCCTAAAGTTAGGATTCGTTGAAGAAGTTCCATAAATGGCTTCGGTTAATAAAAGTGAAATACCTTGCTGATTTAGAAACGTGTTACTAAAATCCCTCTCCTTTTCCCATTTGAGAGCTTCATAAGAGAGAGCAGGAAAGAATAAGGGGGGCTAAGGGAAGGGTAAGACAGAAAGAGTGAGCCCTTGGCTGTGCAGGGGGCTGCACCCCAGGTACCAGAGCCTGTGTGTAGCAGGGGGACCCTAAAGGTAGTGTAGGTGATAAATGGCAAGGTGTGAGAGTGAGTCACACAGTAAATACTGGGAACAGCCTTTCCTTTCCACATATGCCTGGGTATTTTCTCTGTTCTCTGGAGTGCTGAAAGCCAGTGGTGATGGTAGGCTTTTATCTCCATCCAAGGGAGAAATTTCTAGGATGACATACCTGTTAGCGTATTAAAATGTGTTATTAATGATGCTAATGAGTTTTTTCCAAGTGAGGTAAAAGTAGCCATTTGTGTAAGTGTTGTATTTATGAAGATGATGTTATGCCAGCCACACGTGGGACTGGTGGCAGTGGTGCAGTTCCTGCTGTGCCCTGGCTTCGAGGAGGGGAGAGCATTGCTGATTTCCTCCCTTGGGGACAAAGAGCCAAATGCATTCTGCCTTGCCAGGAGGGGGATGTGCCATTTCCAGGAATGTTATGCTGGGGGCCTCGCTGGCAATCCCAGTGGGTTCCTGTCCCACTCCCTCTTAGAGATTGGCAGTGTCTGACTATCAGCTGCCATTTCTTAAGTGGTCATAGAATAGACCAATTGCACCCCTTTTGTCATGCTCTGTGTGTGTGTGTGACTGCAGGTGGGTATGGGTTAAGCAACATGCAACTCCACAGTAAACACAAAGAGGCAGCTGATTTACTGGCAGTGTCAATAAAAGAGTATAATTTTTTTTATTTTTTTTATTTTTTTTTTACCATCTCCAAGCCAGGTTTTAAATGGCTCTCTTTTTGGAATTAAAAATCAGTATCCCCTGACATAGGATTACTCATTAAGAGTGTGATGATTGTTAATTCTTCACCTGGGGCTAAGAGGACATCATTAGATCTCTTTGAAATGTCTCCTG
The DNA here is from genome assembly GCA_038090715.1 of Florisuga fusca. Taxonomy (NCBI): domain Eukaryota; kingdom Metazoa; phylum Chordata; class Aves; order Apodiformes; family Trochilidae; genus Florisuga; species Florisuga fusca. The sequence goes on along the minus strand of JAAWXA010000015.1, from coordinate 6,747,368 downwards.
CCTTGGTTTTGAATAACTAAACCAGCAATTTATGCTCACAGCCTGAGCAAGTAACATTCTCCCTTCCTGTTCCTCCATCTAGCTTGCAAAATTGGATACTACAAGGCCCTCTCGACTGATGTTGCTTGTGCCAAATGCCCACCTCACAGCTACTCCATCTGGGAAGGCTCTACCTCCTGCACCTGTGATCGGGGCTTCTTCCGAGCTGAAAATGATGCTGCCTCCATGCCCTGCACTCGTAAGTTGGTCTTTGAACAGTCTCTCCCCTTTCATAATCCATTTCTTCTCCTGTCTTTCTTTCACTATGTACGTAGGAAATATTGCCTGGAGATCTGTGTCTAAGAAGTGTCCTGCTTCTGAGGGTAGCACTCAGTAGTTCTTACAGCTCTTTGCAGATGCAGTTTGCATTTTCTATCACACTTTGGGGAGAGAAAGCATTAGTTCTCAGCCTGGAATTCCTAACAGTGACATGGTTGCAATGGGACTTGAGAGCTTGTGACCTAAATAAATCAGAAGGCTGGGAGGAGGCAAAGCCACAAAAGAAGAGTGATACACACACCTTAGTAATAGAGTTGGGAATAAAATGCAGGTCCAAGTTCCAGTCTGAGGACCAGTTCAGTAAATCGCATCGCTTTTCATCTCTTTAAATACTGATCTATCTAGAAAATGCAAAAGCTCTTCTCATAATTGTATAACCTATGTAAATAGGTGAAGTTTATATACTGTGAATCTAATTTGCTCAGATATTTGCACCAGCTATACAGCTGGTGTCCCTTAAAAACACAAAAATATTCATCTGAAAGGGGTGGTAATAATAAATCTGTCTCTTAATGAAACAACCGTGAAGCATGATTTATATCATCCTTTGTAAATAAATGCATCATGTGCAGCAAATGGAGTTTGCTTTAGTTCCACCAAAATGCCTTCAGCAGGGAGAACAGGAATCGTAGTGCACTGAGCACACCCACGGGTTGCTGGAACTACTCCTTGTCCTAGGTGTTGGTTAACAGCTCATAGAGGTGAAGACCTGGGGTTCCAGGCATGTCCTGGTGTTAAATTGCAATCATCCAGTTCTTTGGTTTTCACTTCTGTAGGAGCAGAGCAGTTTGACACAATAAGTGAAAGGGCTGTGTTTTACCAGGGGCTATCCATGTGTGGCTTTCCCTGAAAGCTATTGGAAATGCTTCCAGATTTTTGGAGTTCAGCTGTATATTTATGTAGAGAGTGTGTGTGTGTCTGTGAGGGAGAGAAGGCTGAGATATTTCTTTTGTAACATTTTAATATAATCCAAATTAATTTTGGAGAGATGACTCATATTTATTTAAATCTTAATTTCTCCCTTACAAGGCAGAAACAAAGTATGTCCATAACTAAGCCAGCACACATCCCCTCCCTACACCCTCTTGATTCCAGCTATTCTTCAGTGATCTCCTCCTTTTCAGTTGTGAGTTTGCTGGGTGGTGGTTAAGCAGGTCTGGGCATAGCCAGGAACAGCTGCTTTTGATCAGTGGGGAAGCACAGAGGTCCGTACATCCCTTGCCAAATGTTGGCTGGGTATAGAAGTCTAACTGCATTGTGAAACCTTGCTGAAGTGAGTAGGAACATGCTTTTTGTAATACAATTTATGCTAGGAAGTACAAAGCTTTACCATTTTGATAGGAAAAATGTCTTTACGCAACAATAAAGCTGTTGTTCAGAATACACCCTAAATAACATTGTATCAACAAAGTTTCTCATAAAGCCCTGCTCCTAGTGAGTGATAGCCTGACAAAGTTGGAATCAAATTAGTAGTCAACTGGTTGCATTTAAATAGGCATGTCCAGTGAGTGAAGTATGAGAAGAGAGAAAACCACTTCCAGATGGGGGAATTGTGAGCAAACAATATGTATGTTTGCTTGTATTGCAAAATGTACCCCTGCAAGCTTAGCCCTTTTTTTGTGTAAAGTTGTGAGTCTACTTCTGGCGCCCCTCCCCATCCTGTCTTTGGAGGTCAGTCAAAGTTGAAGTCCTTCATCTTGGTCTTTTACTCTGAAAACATAAAGAGGGAAGAAGAGAGTGCAAGGGCCATGATGCTGTCCTCAGTCTTCATCTTTGCAGCAGTCCAGGAGGAGCTGGCATGCAGAGGCAGAACAAAGCCACAGCCCCACAGACACCTGGTCTTGGAAAACAGACCTATCTCTTGAGGTCCCATTTCATAGCTTTGAATGTTCCTTTAACTTAAGGGCTTCTTTTTCTGTGATCCAAGCTAAAGGAAGACACAGAGGTTATTTCTGAGTGGGGGCAGCCCTCCTCAACCACCTGCTGCTGTCCTCTCTAATATACCCTCTTGGAGGTCTGCCTTAGCACTGTCTGAACATTGTTATGATGGTGGTGCCTGCACAGGCACAAAATGCACCACTTCTGCTTTGTGCAAGGGACTCCTGGGCTATGGGGCAGCATTCATTTGCTGGGCTTCCTGCACCAAGAAGCCTTCAGCCCATGCCTTGAGGCAAACGACAGAAGGCATTTAAAGGGTCTCTGCTGAAGGAAGCCCCTTTGGAAGAAGCACCCTGTTTGTCTGCCTTTCCTGACAAGATGTGGAGACAGAAGGGACCGTAAGCATCAAAGGTTCTTTCAGATGGATTCAGGCTCTAATAAGTTCTTACCAGTTGGTTAAACCAGGTGACAAACCCAATTCCCTTGTGCTGACAGCCATAATAATCAGGCACCTTCTTTGTTCGTTAGGCTCTCTTTAACCCTGGTATTCTCATTCAGCCCTGTATTTAGTAATCACTCAGTGTGACGGTGCACTAATGAAGAAATAAAACACAGTATCTGAGATCCATTCTTCTAGCAAAAAGATAGACTCTGCTCCACTGGCTTGTAAAATCAGGTTTCTGTTCACTTGGAGAACTATTAGACCAGGTGAATAAAAGTAACATTGGGTAATTTGGTGAGAACACCTGGAATGGACTGTGGATTGATCCTTTCTGTATTATTTCTAAACTCTTTTTAAGATTAAGAACTTCAACCTTCTTAGGATGTGTCTTTGTAAAGCTTTGACCCTTGGATATTGATTTCCTTTAGTAATAAGCTGGCTGGCCTCGTCACTTACCTTGCCTTCTAGGTTGGGGGAAGAAGACTTTCCATTAGCATGATGGTGCTAGAGGATGAAAAGGAACTGGAAAATTCTCCTTTCTTTTCCTTTCTCACAATTCCCACACCACCTACTTTCTGAAGCATGCTGGTCAGCAGAGGCACTTCAGAGTTTTCTTATTCCATAACACCACTCTGATGTCTTCATCTGAGATGTAAGAACTGTGCCTACCCTCCAGGTAAGCCAGGCATCCAATTTAAACAAATAGCTCAAACCCTGGTTTTAGGATTCTGCTCTGTTTTAGCTCTGCTAGAGTGAGCAGTTATGTCTGGCTTTAAGCTTGTACAAGTAAGAACAGAAAGAGGTGGGATCTAAGTGTAGGAGGTTCTGGAGTGGGCTTAGTCAGAAGGCCAGGCTTGGACACCCCAACATGCAAGTGTTTGGTGAGACACCTTTTCTTTCAAAGTAGCTTCATGGGGAAAATCATCATCGTGTCCGTCACCAGTGAGGAGCAGAGCTGCCCCGGATCTGACACTTTGTCCTAACTCAGGAATTTAGACTTTCAACTCTGAAGCACAATGGGCTTGTCAGATGTGTACTTGGGCATGGAGGTGGTATGATTGGCCTGTAATACACTTGAGCACAAATTGTGGAAGACAGGGAATGCTGTTCCCTTTCTGTTTCTGACCTTCATTCTATTTCAGTGCTTGCTGAGAGGATGCGTCTTTCATAAGGTTAGCAGTCTAATGGAGGATAAATTACCTTACCAACATGAAAATCCATGAGGCTGGAAAACAATCAGTCTTAGTCATTGTTCTGATTCCAGAATTCCCCTCTCTGTAAGGAGATACTCTGTGAATTGCAGCCTGGTCCAGGCAGGTGCAGTTCCCACCCAAGTTATTGGGCGTTGGTCCTGCATCCCCACTGTTAATGAGCTGGGTTCTCTAACTGTCTCTTAACAAACAATGATCACATTATGAGTTAGTGCAGGACAGTTTTGAATTGTCTATATTGTCTGTTCGATTCAGGTTATTAATGATTTTTAATTGGGAGCCCTTTACAAAAGAGAGATTGCCAGCATGGACTGTCCAGCTTGAAATTGGTCTTGGTAAATGACCCTGAATAATCACGTCCGTTGTGCTACCCAAGCAGTGACTGATTGATATTTTGGAGTGACCTGAAATATTTCTAAAATGGTTGCATTTTAGGAAGTTTATACTGGAGGAGCTTAGAGATAATGAGAGAAAATTCAGTGAGATGCAGGAGAAAAGTGCCTGCTGTAAAAGGGCTTTCTCCAGTTTAGGTTATCAAGAAATCGAAGAGCCTGACTTCAAATAGCAAATGTCACTTACTTGTCTTTACATTCGCCTCTTCTAATTGAATTTAGTGCCCTGCTGTATTTCCTCCAGAAAGTATATTGTTTTTAAATTACCATTTCAGTGCTATTACTCAAGGCTCCTGCTTCTAATGCTTTCTGACAGTTATCAGCATAATGAACCATAATGAAATGATGAGCAATCTACAGTGGAAACTCAATGTGGATTCCACTAGAGCTGTGTGACTGTGCTGTTAAAATTTGAATGCACATTAAAATAACACTGTCCTTATTTGTTTCCAAGGTCAAGGCTTAAAAAAAAGGTCTAAACACTTCAATTTTGTAAATGTTACAGTCCAGTATATGCCCTTAGTGCAATCTTTTGTTGCATTTAATATATCTTAGCGATAAATATTTGACCTGCATTTTCAAAAACGCTGAGTTTACCTACCTAATAACTGTGCTTGCAAATGACTAATTACACAGGAGCTAATTACTTGAGCATGTGTTTATTATGATTGCTTAGACTTATAAATAAACAAATGTGCTCTTTTTCCTTCAACTTAACTTGTGCCTCTTCTAAATTTCCAGACAGATGCTGATTATCACTCTTCTAGCTTTAGAAGAATAGAAAGTAGGGTACAACGTGTTGTCATGCTGGATAGTGTGCTGTTGGTAGCTTTGCACTGGCTTTGCTGTTGTTTTCTTCCCAGAGTTTGTGCACTTGTTCTGGCACCATTTAAGTCCAGCCTCTCCTGTTGGAGCCTCTACTTTATACCATGAAGTATATGCTGATACAGCCTCTGATATTCACAAGTTAAATTTATGGCACAATAATTCTTCCATGTCTTGATATATATATGTCTGTATGTTAAGTAAATTATTTTGTTCTTAAAATATCATATAAAGTTGTTCATTATGTAGAGAGTATGTCAAAATGCCTTTTAAGGTGTAGTATGGCAGTTGCAAGAGCAGCGGGAATAGTGGGTAGGGAGTATGGAGAGAATGATTTTTCTTCTTCATGTAGGCTGGGAAAATAGACCATCTATTGCTGCATCACTGCCAGAGCAAGAAAAAGGGATTGTGAGTGATGGGAATCTCAAAGGAGAAGGCTGTCTCCCCTCATCTGAGGTGATGGGCTGAAGGAACTGAGAAAACGTTGAATAAGAGGGGGAGTGGCTATGGCTTGAAGAGAAGAGGCAGGAGTAATTTGACAATATGTGTTTATAATCAGGAGGCTTAAAATCATCACTCTTTAAATACAGCAACTGTTTATTAGCTGTCTTCTGATTTTCTGGCCAGACCCTTAAATTAACAGAGACATTTACTCAATTAAGTGGGGGCTTTGATTTTGTTAGTCAGGACCCAGTTCTAAAGTTGTTGAAGTAAATTAGAGGGCTAACAGAATAAAAAAATTCAGCAATTGGACCAGTGACAGAACAACTTATTTTTCTGGTTGGATTTCTTTCTTGTCAGACTGTCAGATAACTTTCTGTTACCCACAGTGGAATTCTTCTTTTTATCTCAAAGTGCGTGAACACACGTGGTATTGCCTGCAGCACAGCATATTAGAGTAGATAGGATATCATGTCTTATGTGTCAGTGAAAAATGTTCCAATGTGGCTGTTTTAGGAAGGGAAACCCAGGGCCCACATGGGTGGTACTTGCAAGCATTGTTTTTTCTACACCTCTGCCAGTGGTAACTGGACCTCTTTACTTAACTCCCTTAGCCTGGAGACAAAGAGAAAATGTTGATTGGATTGTTCTGCAGGTGAAATGAACAAAACCTCTTGTGAAGCTGGTAACCAGGGTTCTTTTGGCAAGTAAAGAGGAAATTGTACATGCCAGTAAAATGGGCTTTTTATCACTGGCCTTAGTCCAAGATCCCTAGCTTGGCAGAGCTCCCACTGAAGTCAAAGGAGAAAATAAATTAAAGATTGTTTACCAAATCAGTTGCCTTATTAAAACCCAGTTGTAATGCAGACCATGCACAGAAAGGAGAGCGAGGTAGAAAAAGATCAGATGACTGATATTTCAAGTGGCTGCTGCACCTTGTGGACTGTTGACTTTGGTCTCGCCAGTTGTAAAAACACATAATCTATAATGATAAATGGTCAGGAATAGCCAGGCAGACAATAAGGAAGGGTTGTCCAAAGCATCAGTGCTTGTGTAAATTAGCCCACAGCAACAGGAGACCTGTCCACAGCTGCTGAAAGAAGCAATTAGTGGCAGCAACATATACAACTGTCACAGGACAAGCATGGGCTTTATTTCTGAGCCTAAACTTACACAGCCCAGGTGTTTACTCTGGGTTATAACTTGTCTTTCAGATGGTTAAAGATCAACAACAAAGGTTTATCTGAAGGGCTTCACAGCTCACATGCTGAAACATTATTGTCAGCTCCACAGTTGTACATGTTTAATGAAGCTTTATGAGATGGAAAGACGAGGACAAGGTGCTCTTTCTTGAAGGCTGTGCTTGGCACCACTTTGCCAGACTTTTTAATGAGAGTTAAGACTTTAAAGACATTGATTATTTAATAATTTCTTTGCATCCATTCTGAAAATCATAAACTATTTCACACACAGCCCTGCCTCTGGGGAGATGAATTTTAGGATCATGATCGAGTTAAGGAGTATTGATTAGAATTGTTAAAGGCTATAGATAAATAACAGCATCATGAAGCTTCGTTGAAAGACTGGCAGGATGATCACACTGGCAAGGCTGGCAACATGAGTAAAAGCCTCAGTAGAGTTGTACAGCCTCATAGGGCCTGAGCTAACCCTTGCAAAGGTACCTGGTGTACTTCCAGTGACATTTCATAGTTCTCTGTATATATGCTCCAAGTATCTTTGGAGTTGTTCCTTGTATGGATCTTTTATTTTTTACACCTCTTTATTTGTTCTCTTCAGCCTTGCTGAGTTGTACTCAAAAGCTGGTTTTCAGCTCTTGTACATGAGATGTGCTAAACTTTTCACTGCTTCTGATAGTGCATTTCTAGTTAGGTTTTCTTGCTATTAGACAGTTGGATGCTTACTCCCAGGTGCCTGCTGCTCCTGTAACTTATCAAAGACTTCACTGCTCCTCTGTAGTCTAGCCAAGGCCAAGTTGCCAATTCAAAACAAGCCAGTTCATACGAGGCTTCTTTTAAATGGTGGTGAGTCATAGCAACCTTCCCTGTTGTATGAATCTTGTTTATTATGTAGCAAATTAGCTCAAGATTTCTGAATACCCTGAGTTCCCTTTGAAATCACCGGAGATGAAGAGGGTCAGTGTCTCTGGAGCAGGCTTATAAAGAGGATCCTTTTGTCAGTCCCAGTCCAAAGCCCATTGGAGCCTGCTGGGCTGTCTGATTGACTTTGGTTAACAAACAGCCATAGCTGGCACTCTGCTGCATTTAACAGTATGTTTATAGGGTTTTCCCAGTTTGAGGGTGAGGTTAGAAAGCTTCCAATTGTAGCAGATTATTGTATTATTTTTACTGTTTGTTAGAATAATTTTTAATCTTTATCCTGCTTTTTCTGCCTCAAAAGGAGAGGTGATATTTTCCTCAAGGAGAGTGCAGGAATGGTTAAAGAAGATTAAAGTCTTTTCTACATGCTTGAGGCTTTCTGATGTCTGGTGGGAATTGCCAATGAAGCTTCCTTCCGATTTCACACTGTCAGGTGAATGCAGACTGAATGCAGGGTGACAGCCCACTTGAAAATAATTATCCATTGCCCTGGCTACAGAGACATCCCTTACCTGATAGAGAAATGTGCTTTTACACACGTGCACACACAGACTGAGTAAATTATTTTTTAAAATCCTTTTTCCCTTCCCTGAACTGAAAAGTGTCATCCTACATGTAACTTAGCTGCACACATATCTTTTGAAAGCATCTTTCTTTTAAAGGAGGGTACATTTTAAATGCACTGATTTGGTGACTGACAGGATACACATAAGAAAGGTTTGCCTGCTTTAGGGGTATATGTTTGAAATATCTCCATTATCACTTCCATGGAGAGTGTGGGTTTCAGCTTGCATTTTTCCTAGATCTCCTCCCACAGAGAGATCTGTCAAGGTAATAAAATAAATATTAACCATACCATGGTTAGTAGTAAATAGATGTGGTTACCATCCAAATACTGATAAGATCAGTTTTGGCCTTAATGGCTAATGTTGCTGCCAAAATAATCTAAAGGCCACTGTTACTGGCTGAGGAGTAAACTGGCACAAAATAAGGGCTCCTGGTAAGGAGCCAGGGCGCAGACTGTGGCAGAGGAGAGTGAGCAGACAGCTGTTTGTGGCTGGAGAGAGCTTTATTTTGGGTGTCATCAGAATGGGTTTCTCTGAAGTGTACCTTTAAAAAGGTATTAAGTGTCAGAACCCCGTGTTGAGGTGCTTTTTGATTTTTTTTTTGCACTGGTTTTATTTTTCAACCTAAGAAAATAGTATACTTGGATTTGATAAAATCAGCCAAACCAGAGTCCAGAACTTTGATCTTCAGAGCATTGTCCACAGCACTGCTGAGAAAATTATAATTCTTTTTACTGGCCTGTAGCTTTGATGAACAAAAACTGCCCAAAATTTGGAGCTGATAGTTGTCTACAAGTGGGCTTCTGGCACCCTGGGACAGCAGAGCACCAAGGTCCTCCTTATTTCTTGTCATTCTGATGTTTGGCTGGGAATCATTTCTTTCTCTTCTCTTTTCACTGTCCTTTAATCCACACCTCCTACCCATACACTGTTGCTGAACTAAATTAACTGGTTTGGTGAAGACAGTATGCTTTATGTCAAACAAGTCTGTCTGGTCCAGCTGTAGAAAACTGTAATTGAATTTATTGCATACACCCACAGAGACTTTTAGAGAAGCATCTTGCTGGGCAGATCAGTAATAAAAAAGGAAGATGTAAAACCAGGGATATTAAAGCCTTTGTCAGAACCATTTAAATACAGTTCTCCAGTGCAGTGCACTTACAGTTCTACCCTCAGATCCCAGGGTTAGTTTCCAGAGGTATTTTTCAGTTGGGTTGGTTGGTCAGGTTTACAGCTATAGGAACAAAGGGTGGTCTGACTTGATTGGAGTCTGTCTGGTATGCCTGGTAAATCATTGCCTGCCTGCCTGTCCCGGTTGAGTCCCTCTCTCTAGCTCTGGGAGCCCAGTTACAGCCCATCCTTTTTGTCAAGGGGGAGGCATTTGTCTCCATGGCAGTGCTGAACTTGCTGCTCTGGTGCAGCCTGGTCAGACCATCCAGGGGTACACTGAGTGTCCTGGTGTCTGTATGGTCCCTTTAGGATGTGTGAAGGGCTGAGTGTGACTGATCCCTGAGGACATCAGGAATATTTACGTAGTTGGATCTAGTCATCTTTGTGCTATTTGCCTTTGAAATTGTTTATTGCGTTCAGGATAGACTTTCTTTCTCCTGGTGGAATGATTTTGCCAGTTCCACTAGGATGAACCTCCTACATTTGTGCTGTTATCCTTTAGCAGCAGGAGGAAAGGGGCTGTGGGATGACTGTCAGCAGGATATCTGAACAACAGGCAGCCTTTGAGCCAACAGTCTCCGATGGTCCCTCATTGTGGAGGGTGGGTGAGGTAAGCACGAAATACTATTTTCTGTGCAAATAAAGCTCACTGAAATGTCATTAAGCCCAGTGTTAGTCTGCAGCCTTCTTCACCTCACAGACACCTGCACCCCAGAGGTGCCAGTTCAGTCACAGAGATTGGGTTCATTACTGGGTCTTCACTGTGGAAGTTGTATGTGAGTCATTTGAGTGTTTGGACCTCACTTGATCCCTGATATGAATCACTGAGGCTCCTTAACTCTGCCCACAGAGACCTGTAAGCCACAGAGAGCTGTCACACAGGTAACGTAGCACACAGAGATTCTTGTGGTCTGGAAGGTAGGAGGTAACATGACAAGTGTTGATAGGTGCTCTCGTCATGGTTTTCATCGGGCCTCTCTCTCAGTCTTCCAGTGGGTGCAGGAGGCTCCTGACAGGAGAGGGACTTGAGTGGTTTTTAGGACAAGAAGGAGAGAAATACTGATGGATGAAAAGTTCAAGTGCAGCCTGTGATTCTGGTAAGACTGCTAAACTGCATCACTCCTTTTAGTACAAGTAATGCTCATGCTGTTAACCCCTTAAAAGCTGTGTTTCCTGAATATTCATTTAACATAGGATACAACAGTGTCCTTAAGACAAACAGATCTATCTGTCTGTGGGTGTAAGAGACAGATTGTTATAATGACTATAGCTTATTGCAGCAAGAGAAGGTCAAGCAATCTGCATTGCTCAACATGTTTAAGTAAATCTAATAGAAGGGTTGAGGAAGATAGCAAGATTAGCTTGACGAAGATTATTTGTTGCTAAACAGACTTTTCAGTGTTCCCCCAGTCCTGACACAGAGTGAACAGCTCCACCCAAGTCCTCTCCATTTGCTTCATGGCTTGGTTGATTTTGATGGCTTTATTGTGAAGCAAGATTTATGGAGCTCCAGGAAGGAATAAAATTAAAAACTTCCTTTCCCTGTGTTCCCACAGAGGAGTCCCCCATGTCTGCTCACGGTGCTGGTAAATGGGGTGGGTGAAGGATCCAGCTTTCATGCTCTGTGATCATGCCGTGTCCCCTCTGCAGACCCTGACAGAAGTGTAAGCAAGCTGCAGATCCAGCCCTCAGGTTCTGTTTTCTTGGGCAGGGAAAGCAAGAGCACCTGGCTTCCTAACATCATAAAATTAACTTTATTTTTTAAACAACTACTTTTAGAGATGTCTGGATTTTTTTTTTTTTTTTTCTGTCACATTTTTAAGCTCTTCTGAGTAGTGTGGCAGTATTAGCTCCGTGTTTCCCAAATGCTGAATGGCTCATGGCATGGCATGTTTCCATCAGCAGGAGTTTTTTGAAAACTCTATAATTCATAGGACTTGGGACAAAATCAGAGAAGTTGGCTCCAGTGTTTCAAAAGCATAGTTCCTTGTTTCCCCTCTCATCTAGCTCATAGCTATATTTTTATGTGGGAAGACAAATGCTTTGTGTGAGTGGTGGTCTGGCCAGCAGGACACTGTTTCTGCAGGATCCTGCTCTCTGGGTTCATCCTGGAACAGCACTGGCACTTCTAGCCTTCCACGGCCCTGAAAGGGTTTTTATCTCCTCTAGTGGCAGTGACTCTGTTGTCAGAAACAAAGTAAATCCTGGTGACCACTGAAGGAGCAGATACACCCTGTGTTTTGACATCTGAAACCAGGCCCATCAATCTGAAACTATTCCCCACTCCTGGTGCCAACAGCTCCATTGATGACTATGCTCCAGAAAGAAAAAAAAAATTGCTTTTTCCCTCACTGTAATGGCAGCCCACCCTTTGGAGACTCCCCCGCATCTTCCTTTTCATGCTGGAGGTGGTGCACTCATCTCTGTGACCTGCAAGCATCTGCTTCCCTGGTTTTCCGCTTCGTTGCGTCTCTGTTTAGACACTGCAATGCTCTGTCCCACATACTAATTACTGACTTTTTGCTTCTGAGGAGCTTGATTCATTCTGGCACATTTTCCCACGTGAAACTGGACCTAGAGCCTTGGAAAATATCTTAATGGACATCAGAGTAAATCTGAGTTTAACCCCAAACTGGCTGCTGTATGTGAGCTAAAAGGCACCTCTTTCAGACCATAACTGTGGCAGTATGAACCTTCCTTGTGTGGAGTGCTTTGCTTCATGTCCATCCCCCTGAAACGAGGGCAGCCCAGGTGTTGCTCAGAGAGGGAAAGTGTTTGCACTGGCACCACCTCATCTCAGCTCTCCTGGCTTTGCTCCAAGCCAATGCTCTCCCCTGTGTCATTGCAGCAGAGACTGCTCTGTAAGAAAATGCTTTCTGCTTTTTCATACTGTAAAGCTCTTGCTCTCCTGCCTCGCTGACAGTGTGGAAGGACAAATGTTGTCACCCTTTGCACCTGTCTGCCCTGAAAAGAGAGCCCTGGTATGAGGCAGTTTGGGGAGTTTTGGGGTAAATGGTGTTCAGATCAGTTCCTGCGCTGCTGCTTGAGTTCACAATTCTAGGAGTGTCTTCCACTTCATTGCACTTGGAGCCTATTTTTTAAAAGGAGTCTTGTATATTTGCAGACTAAGCAGTGGCTGCTTTCTCCTACCCAGGGGAGATGGCAAGCCCAGCTTTTGGGAGAAGATGTGCTGGCATGAGGCTTGGGAGAGTTATAAATGATGTCCAGATCTGCAAGGCACATCTTGTGAGCCCCTGTCTGCTCAGCCCCTCCCTCTGTACCTCAGTTTCCACAAGATGAACAGAAATTAAAACCAGTTTCTTTTGCTTTTCTTTCTCTGCTAGTTTCTAGGCATTTTTGGAGCAAGATACATCCCTGTCTGTGTTTGGTAACTGATCTTTGAATGAAAGGGTTTTGTTCTAAGGAGTCCTAAATGCTGCCAGTGCACAAATAATGGCAGCCTGGTGGGGCAGAGGCGGGAGGGCTCCCCCTCACAGGAGCTGGGCCAGGCTCTCTCTTCTTGCACTAATTCTACCTGTCAGCCCTGATTAACTCAGAGACTGTTTCAAAGGTTTGGCAGGAAGGGAGGATTTCCTTCTTTTCAAAATGAATATATTAATTTCGAATTTGTGAAGTGAGCACAAAGAAACAGTCCATGCTCAGCTACCTTTGTGGCAGAGGCTCTTCATATAGGTACTGAACGTAAGTAGATGCATTTGACCTCCATGTAATTTGAGGCTGTTTTCTTAAGCTACCTGCCTCTCCTAAAAGAACATGTGTTACATCTTCGTGGCTTCAAGCACAGACTTAGGGACGTGATGGAGCCCTCAAAACCTTGCCCTCCACAGTGTGGTCAGGTCTCAGGCTTTCTTTTTGATGCACCTGATGAATCCAGGCAGTCAGAATTAATCTATGCCACAGTCACCTCTTAATGGCTTAACCTCTTTGCTTCTGCACTTGAGTCACCTTGTAATTTAAGCAGATTTTTACCTAATGTATTGGGTTCCCAGCTTAGCCTGATGGCTGGTTTTCTACCTTCAGCTTTGATTGATTTATTTATGCACTTAATGAAACTATTGATGCTAGTTGAACGTTTTTCAAATGTCATATTTGACAAATAACAAGAATGGAAAACTTGGAATGAAATTTTCCAGGAGTTTCCCTTCCTTTTCTACCAGGAGATGTGGTTGAACCTTTTTTAATTTCAACCATCAAGAGTATTTTAATAAAATTTAATTTCATGATCTCGTCTGACTCCTGAATAAAAATGGAATTTGTGACTTTCTACAAAATTATTTCCAGTATTTTTTCTGTTATTAATTTGTGTGTTTAAATTATGTGTTTAAATATTAATTAATGTGTTTAAAGCTCCAACTGTGAGTAAATACTAAGTACTGCTATTTTTACTGTATTTAGGTTTGGATCAATACGTTTTGCTTGCTTTGTTCTCACTCTCTGTTTCATTTCTGTTAGATACAGTATTTACCTTATGTCCTGTCCCAAAGTACTGTGTGTGTAGTCAGAGCACCCTCGTGCTCTACCCCAGAGCAGGCTGCCTTTTGATGATCAGTGAAGCTTTAAGTGCTGTGTAAAATACCATCTGTTTCATGGGGTTGCTCTGAATCATTTTTGTACCCTTAAATTTAAGGGTACAAAAAGTGTGTCTCACCTCAACTGTACTGAAATTTTTAGATAAAGAGTCACAGGATTAGCTCTTCTGCATTTTCAGTGTGCTTATTGGTTTGGGGCCTATGGGGATTTAAGTATTTAAACAAGATTTCTGCCCCTGCACTGGTTACAGAGCCAAGCAGTGCTCTGTTGGAAGCCATTTGCCCAGTTGGGCAGAACCAACCATGACAGTCCCAAGCGGGTTGCTGAGGGTGCCAGGAGGAGCTTCCAGCTTCAGGCTCTGCTCTATTCCTCCTGTCCCTCCTGTCCCTTCCCTGCCTCTGCCCAGGGGGTCCTTCCCCAACTTGCCTCAGGCTCTATCCCCAGACTCCATAGTTCTTGTGCTGGAACCTGCTGGGAACTATTTCACAGTGTTTTTACAAGTCTTAAAGTCTCCTGTCCCTGTGGTGCAAGAGCTGACCTTGTGTCTCTGCTCTGGTTCAACCTTATTTCCAAACTTTCTATATGGTCTCTTGTTCCTGACCCGTTTCCTTGTATGACCCGTTTCCCAGTTCTTTCAGGTTCTCACCGCATTTTCCTCCCCAATTCTTTCACGTTCTCTAGCACTCTTCTGTTGTCTCCAAAACCTTAGTCCTGTGTCTGGCTTTTATACTCAAGTCTCCTTCCTGCATCCTTAAATATCATGTCCACATCCCCTACTTGATGGGCTTCCATGTTCACTGAATGTTGTCAGATGTCAGCTCGTCTGGAAAATATTGTGCTTGTATTCTTAAAAAAGAAAAAAAACAAAAATCAGATCAAGGGTTTCAGTGAGCCTGCCTGTATGTAATGAGAAGACCTTAAAAACCTCAACTGAGGCAGGAGTTTGTGCATTGGATGCTTTGCTCAGGAGATAATCGAGAAAGTAATATAAAATAAAAATACCATTTTTAAGGTTTTCATAACAAGTATAAGTAGAAATGAAAAAGCTCCACTCTTGTTTAATTGCAATACTGAGCATTCAGGCTCATTTAGAGCTGGAAAATACTGTTAATTCATCTGTTAAAGAGCTCAGAGTTGAACTTACCAGTTTATTTTTCACTCTAATTAAGAGCACAGAGAAGGAAAATTCTCTGTTTTCTCCTTGGTCTGAGAGTTCCAGAAGCTCTGTATCACCCAGGACCCCAAGTCTGAAAATAGTATGTACAGTTTTTCCAGTTAGTAAAAAAACATTTGGACTTTTTCTTTCCAGGCCCTCCATCTGCTCCCCAGAACCTGATTTCCAATGTCAATGAGACATCAGTGAACTTGGAGTGGAGCCCTCCCCAGAACAAAGGTGGTCGTGAAGACATCTCCTACAATATAGTGTGCAAGAGGTGTGGTGCTGGTGACTTGAGCCACTGCCGGTCCTGTGGCAGTGGTGTGCACTTCAGCCCCCAGCAGAATGGCTTGAAGACCACCAAAGTCTCCATCACTGACCTCCTGGCACACACCAACTACACCTTTGAAGTCTGGGCGGTGAATGGAGTGTCCAAACAAAATCCCAGCCAGGACCAAGCTGTATCAGTCACTGTGACAACTAACCAAGCAGGTAGGAACCTAAACACGAATTCTCTTCATCTCTCCTCTGCCTGTTTTTCAGAAAAGCTGTGATTTCCATTTCATTTAGCATTGGCAAATGAATTAAAGGAACCCTAAGATCTGTAACTGGGTCAAACCCTTATTTTCCGGTTATTTATATGGATAGTTTAAAGGCTTTAGAGCTAGAAAAAACAGCAGAGAGTCTGACTGCCGTGGCTGGGAGCAGAGCTGTGCTGCAGAACACTGCAAAGACACTGGGAGGCATTCTGCAGAAGCAGAACAGCTCAGCCACCCTGAGAAATGCCAGGGGACAGAACCCGGGCCACCAGCAGCTCCAGGGCCACCAGCGGCTTTGCCCTTTGTAGGGCAGATCCTGCACACAGACACAAATATGCTCTTGGTATTTACAGAGGGCAAAACAGGCACTTGAGGAGCACAGAATTTACTTCTGCCTCCATCCAAAAAGGGCTGCCTAAGATTCAAAAAGTGAATGCATTGGTCCCCTTGCCTGCCTGCCTGCCTGCCTGCTCTACCTCCTCTTCCTGCAAAGTCCATTAGATTCGGTCCCTTTGTTAAATAATTACCTCCTTAACCTGCTGCTAACAACGTTTCAATTGATCAGAGCTGGCATTACAGTAGAAATCCTATATAAGCTTTCATCTTCATGCAGGCTGATTTAGGCATTTCACTCCTCTGTGGGAGTGAAATGCTGTTTCTGTTTACACCTGATAGTTTCAGATACCCTGGACAGTTCTGCTTGTTTCAGAACCCTGTGCTTGACCTAGAAGAAGCTGCTGCAGCAGACTGAAGTTTAGTTTTGGTGATCATTCATATGATTTTTTTTTTCTTTTATTACATGAAAGCATTCCTTGTTTTGCAGCTAGCTAGGGTTTCATGCGTCAGGTTTCAGTTGAATTTTTAATTTAATGCACAATTTATATACATTTGAATATGACATTCTTCTATATGTAAATTAGATATCCAGACTGTCAGGCTGGTTACAAGACAGTCAAACCTGTTACTGAATCACTCACAGCACCGATCGCCTTCAAGTCCCACAGTGGAGGCATTCAGCACCTTAGAGTGTAGCTTACAGGGTTATCATTTATTGCTAGGCTTATGGTGTATGGGACAGTGTTAATATTTTGTGTTTCGATGGTACTGGACTATGTAAACATATTGAATTCTCTTTCCTAATAGATGAGTTTGAAAAATAGGTATGCATAGTCAAAACCCACAAATTTTAGCTGTAGTCCTCCCGTACTAACAGCGAGAGAGACGTTCAACTTTTCAGTGACAGTTACAAGCAAAATTGTCAAGTCCACGCTGAAGCTCCTTTGAAAATCTGATCCAGTGCTTTTTGTTCTTTACGCATAAAGTTGACAGCACCTCTTTTAAATTATGATTCAAAAATTCAAACCGTGGCTTTGCCTGGTGAAAAGAAGACTAATAGAGAACAGGAGCTATTGCAGAGTCTTGGGAGAAAGCTGCGGAAGAATGCTGTCATATACTATACGAAAAGAGAAGGTTGAGAACAGCAGCAGGGACAGTGTTTTTGTGCTATGAATGCCTAGCAAAGGGAGTATTTCTGACTGATCTTGGCATGTGTAAGGATTAGTGGATGCATATATGCATGAATAAGTGAGTGGGATCCATCTACCGTGTGAAAATTCTATCATTTTATGCTTTAATATGCAAACTGAAATCTGATTGAATATGCAAATAAGAATTGATTTTGTTTATTATCCATGAGTAGCAGTTCTTCACATCAGGAAATTTGTATTTTTGCCAACATTTCCAATTATGAAACATGCCTGGTCTATCAAACGCTTCAGAGGGCTGGATAAAACTGCTGGTACAAATGAAAATTAACTCCAAGGTGCCAGTGTTCTCCCGTTCTTCATATGACTTCATGTGTTCTGCTACATAGAAGATCTGAATAGAAATCTGTGGCCTAACCCTACAGTTCTCAACTGAGATAAATAGTTCTTACATATGCAAATAATGCCATTGATTTCAGTGATCCTGCTTGCTTCAGTAAAGGTTTGTAAGGTTGGACGCTTGGGTTTTACAAGTACTGATCCATTTAATGATTGTAAATGTGTGTCTGGCGTGCATTGAAATTCTTGCGCCATTTATTTTCTTTCACTTGATTTAATTAAAAAGAAATCATGCCGTGATAAGGTACTGCCACAGGCTAGGTTTTCATCTTGCACGTTTCTTACACGAATATAAAGCTCCCTTGGTTTCTTTGAAACAATCTCTAAATTCAGATTAGAGCCGTGCTCCTCCTTTAATAACACTCTTTTCCCTGTTTTGCTACTGAAAATGATACGACCAACACCAAAAATCTGTGAATGCTTCATTGTTTTTGCTGTCTATATATTTCCAACATTTGATAGAAAAAAATGTTATTAATGTGGTTCTTTAGCTATTTAGATACAAGCAGTGCTTTTTAGGTCATATTTTAGGAAGTTATCTGGAATTCCTTGCAAGAGGTGATTTTTGAGTTAAATTCAATAGGGATGCTAAGTATGAAAGGTACCAGGGAATCCTTCCTCTTAACAGGAGTCTCAAATTGACTGTCCAAACATGCAACAATATAATCTGAAGAAATATATACAGAAATTTTAGAATAAAGGTTTTGATGTCATAATCAGAAATCTGAATATTTGTGTGTTTGCTTGCCTTGGTGCCAGCCCCTATAAAAGATAGGAATTTTGAGAGAGACAGAAAGCACTGAGAAATCAGTTACTGGTATATTCAGCACAAAATTGAAAAAAATGTGTTGCAACGACATTAAAAGTGCAGTTGAAAGGCACAGGTGTTTTTTTGTTTGCTTTTGCCATTTTACTCCTGGAGATAATTAAATGAGACAGTTTACTCTCCCCCTTTGTTTAGATACTCTTTTCAGTTTCCTATACTGTAGAAAAATATTTAATGAAAATAAGCTTTTGCCATTCAAAGCAGGATCAAAAAGCATTTGAAAAAGAATTTTTCCTTTGAAAAGGCCCTGGGTTTTAGAGTTTTGGGAGTTTTTTTTCGGTGGTGTTTTTTGTTGTGTTTTGTTTATTTTTGAGAGAAGCTAAATTTAAGGCTTTAGACCAAGTAAAATATTCTGTCTCCTAGTGAAATACTTCAGTGTTGTGAAAGTTTAGGAATTTTGAATCGTGAATTCAGCTTGGTATTCTACAAGTTTAATATACTAAATTTTTTTTGAGTCTTTTGAGGTAAGACCTGCCACTCCTTTCCCATATAGATAAATAGAAATTAAAAAAAGAAAAAGGATATCGGACACTGGGCTGTTGAAGCTTCCAGCCAGCATCCTTATCACAATGAGTACTGGGAATGGTAGTAAGAAGAATCTCCACCAGCAGTGTGTCATTTTGATCACAGGAAATCAACACTTTGTCCATCTTTTAAAAATGTGAAATAAATTGTGAAAGAGATGCAAACCAGCAGTTCTCATGCGATGCTGCTAGAAGAAGCTAATTTCAATGAGAAACCCTAGCAGGCAGTTGACTGGGTAGCTCAAAAATCTCTTTTTTTTTTTTTTTTTCCTCTAAGGATAATGCTATGGAGCTGTTCAAAATTAAACATAAATCTCTCAATAAAGAGACCTTGTTCACAGCAAGCAGGAAGATTTGTTTTTTTGAAGGGGCACGGTACACTTTATACTTTGATTAAATATTACAGCAAAGCTGTTCAGGTCTCCAACCTTACAGCCAGGTTCATTCATTGCTAAGTTGTCTTTGTGCATGTACAAGGGGCAGCACGGCGAGGATGAGGTTTTGCACAGATCCTAAAGGCATTCTGTAAGGCAGGAGAGACAGGGAAGGAAGAGAGCCTCACAAGCTCTAAATGAGATTTAAAATCCAAACTCTTTATGCTGCTGTCTTTCCTCCCTGCTTATTGTTTGCATTTTATGAGGGAAGGGTGTCCTTGTTCCTCTGATTGCTCTAGTTTCAAAATGGTTGATATTTCTGAATAAACAAGCTGCCTGGTGATTTGTTACCTTGTTAAGTTACCTTGGGCGCAGTTCTTCCTTAAATGGTTCAGCACAGCTAGATGGAGGCAGGATGTGCCAATTAGGATGAAAATACAGTATAAATAAATAAACTTACTCTTTCTCCCATTGCATCAGACTGGATGTTTTCAAGCTGCCTGTGCTCAAGATCAAGAACTGATCTTTCTTATAAATATGTCTGGCTCTCTGTCCCATTTTTTCCTCTTTCTGTTCTCGCTCCTCTCCCCGGCTCCTTTGTCTCTGCGATCCCCCACACCTTGCCTGTGTAGCTGTCTGTTTGCTTGTCTCAAAGCTGCTTCATCTCGGAGGCAGAGTGGTGTGGTGTGGCTGTGCTGTAGTCCTTCCCCCCCTCTGAATGCTCCCCTGGTCCCTCACTGTCACTCAGAGCCCTGCAGGCTGTTTCAGAAAGGAACTAAAAAGGGTCTTGGTGCCCCCAGGACTTGAGCACTGGTGAGAATACCTGCATGAATCCAGTATGCTGGGATGGGCTGCAGTTTTGGTGACCAAACTGTGAACCTGAAATATTGACATTGAGTGGAGGGAAGGAAAACATCAACTGTTACTCAGCTTTATTTAGCCTTTAGGTTTGTTGTTTATGTTCTTAATTCCATTACTAAAATGAAAAAATAGAAAGATCCTGGTCCCTTGAGGAAGATTGTGGTTTAAGTTAGAAATGATGGGGAGGGGGGTGAAAGAAGTGAGAGTTATTTGTTTCCAGATGACTCACGAGTTCTACTGGATCTTTTGGTCAGGGAATATGTATTCCCATTTTGCATTTCGGTGGGGCTTCTTTGAAAGCCCACGTTTCCTTTCAAATGTTGATTAGTATTCCTCACGTGTGATACAGAACAGCACAGAAAATGCATATAAGGCTTTACATTCTGCCAGCATGGTTTAGCCTGTGCAGAGCTAAATTTGCAGTCAGTAAAAATTCATGGTCATACATTGCCCTTGGTCAGTGTGCACTCCTCTTATCGACAAAGTAATAGTTGCTCAGGCAGATCAAAAGCAACACATGCCAAGGCCAGGAAGCCTAAGGTTTTCAGTATTTTCTTTTTAATGTGCTACTTTCCTGGATATTTATAACTTATCTATAAAGAATTGCTCTGTAGTGAAACATCAAAAGACATTGTTAAGCAGCTTTCAGTTGCAGAGCTTTCTTTAGGTGCCTGCATGAATAGCCTTATACTACTACTGGAAAATAAGATTGACTCTGGAGATCGATTGATCCATTTGATTCCCTCAACTCCATCGTGTTATTTCACTATAGTTCTGGTTTAGGTATAAATAACAGTAAGTAATTTCTGTTACTGAGAGGGAGCATAACATTTTTTGATTTTGTATGTGGTGATATTTATGTCCATATTGAGAATCTTATCAATAGGGAGGGGGTAAAATAAGCTACTTATGATTTCAAAGATAGCAAGCTCTTTAACCGTTTAGACTGCTGAAGTTTTATGCTCAGCTCTTGCAAAATTTTTCCTTGTTTTTTTTAATGCAATACTGGTGATGAACTGTTTATTGTTGTTTTAAAAGGTAATTTGGAAGGGCTGTATAAGCTCAAGGAAGATGTCAACTCCAAATAGCCAGGGAAGGATCTCTGTGAAACTGAAACAGGATCCATCATACAGTTGGGTCATTTTATGTTCTGACATCACCTTTCCCCAGTTCCTCCTGAGGCTACCAGCAGGTCTGCACAGATCAGCTCCCCTTTCCTGGCTGGTGGGTTTTCTGCTCCAGCTCCCTGCCTGCCTCCCCTGGGTGGTGGGAGGATGGGATAGTGCTGATGAGGCTTAGGGCTTTGTGGAGTGCAGGATTAAGGTGCTGGGGACAGTCTCTTATTGGGTGAGTCTTTTGAGCAAGCTGGAAAGTGTCGAGGTTTGCAGCAAGTTGGATGGATCATCCTGGAAGCAGTAAAGGTGGGCAAATTTGTGTCTGTCCAGAGTAGCCAGTGACTCTCTAGATGCTGGGCACAGCAGTACCTGACTGTAGCCTTCCCAGACATCCAGGAGTTGATTTAATTTTTAATTATTATTTTTTTTTTTCAAAGTATTTGCTACCAGCATGGTCCCACCCTTTCCAGTTACTTGTTCCCTGCAGCCAAACGATACAAATAGTCTGTTCCAGGCATCCTTTTACAGGCACACAGACCCGTGGGGAAACTCATGCACGTAGCTGGGTGTGTATAAACAGTCACAGCACCCTGGCCACCCAGTTCCCCACAAGCTTGATTTAAAATAATCTCTTGACAAATGTCTGGATCCCTGCCAAATGTTCAGAGCTTGGGATATGTGTATGATACTTCTAGCTGCTGCTGGGGCTTTTTTGTGGGGTTTTGGGTTTTTTTTGTTTGTTTGTTTGTTTGTTGTTTTTTTTCCCCATAATTTTAGGGTGATGGAAAAGTGGCATTGGAAAGAGGCGTTTTTATTTTGCTTTAAAGGTATTTCTAAAAAGGATGATGGATCCATGTTAAGCCTGAATTCAGTAGGTAAAGAGATTCAAAACCAGTTAGCAGGGACCTCAGAAAGGGCTGATCCTTGAGCATGACTCTCCGACTGATTTGTTGCAGCATCTTGCAGAATTCCAGTCTAATTGTATCCAACTTTCTCATTTTGAATTTAAACCAGTGTGGTTCCTAAGGCTTCTCATTTATCTGCTAGACATAAGCAGCAACCGCTTCCTGTACACACATTTTGAAACCAAGGGGTTGGGACAAATTGTCAGATGTTGTAAGGTTTCACCTACTGTAATTGGTGAGGTGACCTGCTATGTTGTGCAGGGACAGGGATTTGCCTTGTTACTCGTTCGCTTTGGCTCTCCCAAGGAGTTGTGTTTTGGCTTTTGCTCCCTCAGATGCAAATCTGAGGGAGTTACCATGAGGACTTCGGAAGCAAACTGAATAATGTATTTTGGGAAACCACAGACCTTTAAAATACAAACGTGGTGGGAGATCCAGAAAGAAGATAAGAGATCCCAGTGCAAGAAATGTGGGTATTGCATGGAAGCAAACTGGGCAAATTTCAGTGCTGAGCCTGAGATTTCTCAGAGCTTCAGATTTCTGCACGTTTAATTACATGTGTAAGATAATGTGTCTGAGTAAGGAGCTTCTCCAAGCTGGCAGATGCAAGTGGGAGTTTCATATTAACAACTCTGTTCTTGCACAGGCTTTAAGTGATGGTCTTTAATAAATGTGTAGTTCTAAGCATACGTGCTCCTGTCTTAAAAACAAAACCGGGAAAACTATTGTTTGGAGGGATTAAATTAATATTTTAAGGTAACTACAGCTTTCCACAAAGAAATAATAATTATAATAACAACTGCCTGCTTGCTGGCAAAGCTGTCTGCACCACCCATTTCCATGAATTTGTATTCAAGGAGGGGGATACGAGTCTTGGTCGGAAGGGAAAAAAAAAAAAGTGCTTTCTAAAGATCCTTAGTAAATAACCAGCTTCAGGGTTCAGCGAACAGCTTAGACAAGTTGCATGTCAGATTGAGCCAGGAAGTAATTGAAGCATTTAAATAAAAGTTTGGTCACTTTTTTCAGAAAATGTTATGGTTTTCTTAGGAAAATCGTAGCTAGTTACATATCCTTCTGGGAAACAAGGCATTTAATTTCAGTACTGGTAGCATTGACTATATTTAAATAATACAAATTTACTTTTAGGAGGCATCAGATCACATCAAATTCTAGTCTTAGTGATGTTAGTACAGATGAATAGTTACCAAACTGACAGAGATAAAGGTACGGTCCTGCAGCTTTTATTTGCTCTGCATGTTTTCTTTCGCTAGTGGTGCACTGACATTTCACATTTGTGAAGCTTGCTGTCCAATCTGAGTGCTTCTCTTAAGCAATCAGCAAGGAAATATCTTCACGTGGAAGATTTTTGCCTAAGAAGGTTTGTGGCTACCTAATGTTTAGATGGGCTTCTAATTTTTCTAGTTATTTTTGCTGCTGACTAAATTAATTGGAAAGAAGCCAGAGAGACAGGAGAGTCTGGTCTGTAGTTGAGCAACAATAAAAAGCTTTGGAGAACTTTATCAAAGCTTCTATTAACCCCCTGCTGATGTCCTCAAACAGGATTTTGTGAGAGAATGGGAACACAAAAGCCAGGCTGCACAACTGCCCCTGTGTGTCCATTCAGAGGTTTTAAATCTGCACAGTTACTAATTAAAATGCCATGCAGAGTAGCACAAATAAACATTGCTAGTTCTTGCAGCCCAAAGTTTCTGCACCAGCTCATGGCTTGGAGGGCAAGGTGCTGAACTGATCCCATAAGGGTGGTGAGGGAGCTCCCTTTGGTTCAGATATTCTGTCCTTGTATGAGAAGTTGCAAAATGTGTGTCAAGTCCATCCATACGCATGAAATCATATTCCCAGAATGCCATCCCAAAGCAGCCTCTTATTTTTTATTAATTTTTTGCATACCATTGCGTTGAACCATGGAGGCTAAATAGAGCTGTGGCATGCCTGTTGGATCTCTATAATCATGTTTGCCAGATTTTGGCGGGCATCAAGATGCTGAGCACACGAGTGAATACTGCTCCTTTCATTGGGAAATGTCACTTCAGATTTAGCCCCACGTGTGAACTGGCGTGCAGGGAGCGCTTTATTATTATGGCAGGGCTCCAGTGGGCTTCCCCTCCCAAACAAAGCAGGCAAACGCGTAACTTCTATCTGCATCTACTTGAAGGATTTCATGGCGTCTCCTTAGATTAAGATAATCTGCCTTCATTACTAAATTCAAGAGCCAGAGTCCCAGAACACTTATTCGTTCACTCTGAGAATGGATTTAGGGTCTCTCAAAGTTGTGGTTTGTAAACTGATAGAAACAAAAGTTGATCAGGGTTTTAGATTTTTTTTTTTATATATTTTTTTTTTAAATACAGCCTTTTGAGAGCTGGAAGATACCCATGCATTTGTGTTTTATTCCACTAGACATTTGTATTTCAAATCATCCCCTATGGAAAAGTCCTACTGTTAATTTGAGATGAAGTTATAACTTTTGTCTCAGCCTTATGAACTGTTCCAGCAGAATTTATTATGACTTTTATTCCTGCTATGGAATTCTATCACCTAATCTTAAAAAGATGATTGACTGATTCTGATTTTTTTATTAAATCAGAAAATTTCATAAAATATCTGTTTCATAAAATATCTTTCACTTTGCATGTATTAAAATCCACTGTAAGGATCCATGGATTATTACAGACAGAAAAACACTTGAACTGTAATGTGCTTTGGATATAAATGTCTTCCAGTTCCATAGATTATTGAAAACTGAAAGGAGAACACTGAAGTTTTTAATTAGCATTTTATTATTTTTAATTTTCTATGAGCCAGTTAATGTTTCCATCAAGAAATAATAGAATAAGTTAGTGTTATCCAAGAAAAATAGGAAGGTATGTTGGGCTTTAAGAGATGTCTCATATATGAATTGAGTTTTGTGTGGTACCCATTTATTTTAGCAAACAAATAAAGGCATGATCTCAAGACAACCCACTACAGCGGCTCCCTGGGAAGATTACGCTTGTCTCGATAACATACTGCGTTCTAAAAACTGTCCTCTGAATCAGCCTCAATTTATCTTTCTTAGCATAAAAGGGAATGCAGATGGAATGGCTGCAGCCTCCCTTCTAGTTTATCAGGATGTTGTGCATGCACATAAATAAGACAGAAAGTGATTGGAATGTGTAAGTGGCTAAGCACTAAATCGCGTCTTTTTCAAGCTCCCCAGGCACTCTGGGACAGGGTGGCCGAGGGGAATCCTGTAGGAGCTGCAGAGATTTGTGGGCTCTCTCTCCATTGTGCTTCAGCGATGGTGTGCAGACCCAGGGCTGCCTTTCCAAGAGAATTTCAGCTGTTTGCTTTCACTGTGCTGAAGGTTAAAACTGCAGCAATGCAGGAACTGGGAAGAACTGGTTTGAAGAGAGCGGACTGGGCACAAAGGGAGGCTTCTTTAGCACCTCTTGCAGATATGTCAGTTTTCTTTAACCAGCAAATATTTTTATTGATGTTTGTTCTACAGCAAGGTGCAAACATCACTAGAGAGGCTCTGTAACATAGGGGTTTCCTAGCTTATTTTCAGTCTGACTGATCCTTTCATGAAACTTACTAGCTTCATCTGGATCAAATGAGAAGATATGCAGATTTGTAGACCTGTTGGTGACAAAACCACAGACCTCGCAGGGAGGGGAGACATAATGCTGTAAAGTGCTTTGCATGCTATTGGAAGAAGAAATTATTTTTGAATTGCAGCTTTTGAATGCAGATTTTTTTTCCTTGCACTCCCCATCCTGTGCACTTCTCAGTCGTTCCACTGTAAGTAGCCTTTGGGGCCCTGGCCTCAGAGGGGAGCAGAGATCTCATCGGGAGCTGAGGCGGGCTCTTGGTGTCCTCCTGTCTGCTGCAAATCTGTGACTGAAAATGAAGATTGGTTTTCAGACCACAGACCCATCTATGCAATTGCTGAGCTAATTTGGGATTAATATTTTCCTCGGCTTTTATCTGCCTTCAGGAAACAAACATGACTGATTTCTTTATACAGCTTCAAAGCTTCATGACCTCATCAGATTGATTTAAAAATAATATATATATTTTTTGGGCTTGAAATTGTTCATACTTTGTAATGGCACTTGCATTGCACAGGAAGCTTTACCAATTATCTTCCTGACTGTTTTCCACTGAGGCAGCCACCTTTAATATTTAATTGCTTATTCCATTTGGGTTTTTTCTAATTGACACAATTTTAAAATGAATAATGCACTAGTTTTCAGTATCCGGCTTAAAACCAAAATAATGAAACCCCTTTATAAGTTTAATTATGTGCCACCGATGATGTAATCGGTTGCTGACATCATGAACTAAGATTTTAATTTTAAGGTTTATGTGTTTCAGGAAGCTTAAGACTCTTCCCCAGTCATAGCAAACTCTGGGTAGCTTTGCTCTTTGCAGCAAAACCGTGCGCAGAATACAGTTTCCTCTCTCATCGGGTGTATTTATGATTTTTAATTTCCTGAAGAAATCTACCTGTTGTGGGTGAAGGAAAGAGAGCTTAATTCAGTTCCAGTGAGAGGACCTGGTAGAAGAGCTCTGACTGTGAGAGTCTGGTATGCTGCAGTTTGATTCTCTGTGGTACTTTTCCAAAAGCACAGAGTATCTTTTTCCACTGGACAAGAGGAATTTTGATGGGGTAGCATGGCAGGGTGTCTTGCAGTGTCTTGGAAGAACTGAGGATCTCAACGTGCTGCCAGACCAGTGTCCTTCACAAAGTACTACTAATGTGAGCCCAGAAAACCTAAACCTTGATTCAGTCTCCAGAATTTCTCAGCAGCCCAGAGGCAGAGATCATATCCTGGTGAATCCATCTAAACTTTGTACAGAAGGTACTTTACCGGAGTTCCAGCTGAATGCTCTGAATATCAACTAATTAAAATTTAAAGGTTGTTCAGTGGAAATGTAAATACATAAATGCAAACCTTCTGCACCAACTTCTTGTGTGTGATGGAGATTAAAGCAAATAAAGTTCAAGTTCCTTAACTTTGCTGACTTTGAAACTATTTGGTATTCTCAAGTCTTGAGACAGGAATTGTGATTTTTATTGTCAGATGAGTCTGGGGTTTTGATTCTTTTGAGTGCTGCAGGCTCAGGAGAGCATGCTTGAGACCCAGTCTGCAGTTGCTGCTGGAGCTGTGTATCACAGTTGAACTGAAGTGTTTATAATTACATTATCTTTTCTTCCCCCAAGATTCTTGCCCTTCCTGACTTCGGGTGATGCATCTGAGAGACCCAAATTCTCTGCTATTACTGTAGCACTTCAGAAGCCAGGATGAGACAATGTGGCCAAATCTATTTGTTGAAATAGTGTATGCTGCTTTAGCAAAATGAGTAGTATCATTTATTTATTTATTTTGTTTAGAGGTTACTTCACTATTTCCAAAGCTCCAAAACATCTAAGTGCCATACGGGGCAGTGGTTTTTATTTGTCTAGCTTTCAAAAAGGCTTTCAAGCAGCTTTTTTTAAAAAATCTAATATTCTTAATGTTGAAAATAAGTAACAGAGGAGGTTATTTAGCACATATATATATATCATCTAGACATTCATGTTTCAAGTAAATAAAAACTGTGCAAGAACCAAGGAGAACAGTGTTAGGAGATGTATTTCCTTGGATACAAATCATGTGTTTGCCCCATAGTGGGCTCAGCTTTATACCATTATTGTTGGGGTAACTGCAGGATCAGGTGCTTTGGTGGTAAGGATAAGAAAGGACCCATGATGCTTTATGTTAATACATACAGACATGAGGTGTCAGGTGAGAGCTGTCCTTTGCAAATGTCAGACAATGGGCTGCCCCTCTGGGATATTAATAGAGCAGATTCAGTATTTTTGGTGGTGTTTCATGCATTGTTGATACACTATAGTAAGGGGTTGGAAAGCTATGCACAACAAGTCGTTTGTAGGGCACTGATGCAGGAGGTTATTTCTGTGGTCTTGTACAATTTTAAGAACAACTGTACTCATCTTTTGACTCATGATGTGTATCCAGACATGTCTTAACTGCTCTGACTCTGGGAAGGAGAATGGGAAAATGGGAAGAAGATTAGTTGTGTGACAGGTGGAAGGGCTTGAAAATGGGACAGGGGTCTCATTTGGGACATCTGATGTGTCTTTGATGATAGCTTTGATTTCATTGTGGAAGGGGATGGAGAAGTGGAGAAGTTGAAAAGGAAGCTCAGCAGATCCTCCTGCTGTGCAGCAATCCAGAGGTGAAGGACAGGCTATTTCTAGGGAGAAATTAGCTCTGGTGGTGACTGCTTCAGGCTTCCTGGGAGGGACCAGCAGGGTGTATGACTGAGGCAGAGCTGCCCTGAGGGGATGGTGGTAAATGGGTCAGATTGCTCCAGACTACTTAATTTGAGGTGTTGGGGAATGCCCCATTTCCATCCTTATTAGCTGTTTTAATAACTAGAGCTTATGGTCTCAGTTTCTCATTCTGGCTCCCACAGAGCCACTGTACCCTTGGGTGCTATGCATTGTGTCCCAGCATCGGTGCCTTCTGGTGGGCTGTGCTTGTAAGTAGTAGGAGTAAGTAAGGATTACTTAATTAAGGATTAAGGATTACTACAGTTTGTCCTTTCTAGAAATGTTCAGTACAAGTTTGGGTTGTGGGATCCTGCCTCTAAGCATGACTGGTCCAGGTCCTAAAGGAAGGGCTCTTAGAGTTACAGCAATCTCTCTTTGACCAGACTGCATGGCCCATTTTCTCTGCTTCTTTCAATCCAATATAACACAGTGGAGCATCAGTGTTGGCTTCTTTAGGCTACAAAATTTATTGTTATTTATATTGGGTCAGATTCTAGCCTCAACTAGAGGGAAGAGTAACTGCACCGTGACCGACTCTGTGACCACTGGCTCCAAACCTGCTCAGGTCAGACAGCTGCTGCCTAATTCCCCACCTTAACAAATTGATTATAGCTCTGGAGTTTCTTAGATCAGTCCACAGCACTAAATATGTTCACCTTTCTTGTGTTAATCATTCTAGTTTAAGCATTTAGAAATGTTTTGATGCTGTTTTTTTCAAGTGGTAGGAATCAAGTGGTTCAGGGAGATTTTTATAAGTTGCTTTCCAACTGAAAGACTTGTTTTCCTGTTTATTTTAAACTGGCATTCATACATACAGGAAATACACAGTATTCTGCCATGTTTCTGTTGGCAACTATTAAGTTATCCTTGTCAGAACATGCCAACAGGATTTCATAGCAAGCTAGCAGAAAGAAAACAAGTGGTTCTCAGACTAAACAGACCCCATGCTTGAGTTGTAATACAGATAGATCTCTTGCTAAATGCTGTTTACTTTCTAAAGTCTGTTGGTTTAAGGCAATTGTAGAGATTGCAGGATGCAGATTCATATCTTTGGAGTTACTCCAGACCTTCATTGCATTAGCTGCCATCATGATTTGGCTTTCAGTATTGGAGGGCCAGTACTTGAAAATAATGTATTGCTCTCAAGAGCTGTTCCTCAGAAATGAATCATCAGAATGAGCCATTTTCTGGGTGTGCAAAATCTTCTTCCTCATCCCTGCCTCACTGTTGCTCCTGATGTAAGCCACAGGGAATTGTGGTCAGACTTTGACTCCTATTATTGGTTTGATCTAAATTAGAGCAGTTCTGGTACTCTGAAGTAGTCTGTGCAAAAACTGGCACAGAACTGGACAGGTAACCTGGAAAATACACAGGCTCTTGTGGATCCTCAGCAGCTACTTCATGTGTCCAAGAACTGCAGCTGGAGTAGAGTGGATAAAAATCCAGCACTCTAATAATCCTCAACTACTATTTGTTGCTGGTACCAACCTGGGTTTTCCTTCGAGCTTTTGATTTGATGTAAGTCAGAGACAGCTTTTGTGGTTTGGCAAGATTTGGAGTGCAGGTTCTTTTGGGAGAGGTAAGATGTGAAAACTTTAAAACAGAGGAAATTTTAAACACACAATAATGCTGTGTTAACAGTCTTTAAAATCTTATTTTCTAGATTCTTTCTTTATCAACACATCATTACAAACATAACTGATGTGAACTAGTCAGTCAGGTCTCCCTAGGTTTGAGAGCTTGTCACTTGCTTTTCTCAGAGCTCTTTGGCAGCAACTGGATTGCAGAGCCTGGAAAGGAAGGGAAGATCACCTGTACCTGTCATTTTGCAATGAAGGTGTCCTACAGCAGCACCTATGGCTGAGCTGGTGCTTTGCCTGAGCAGCCTGATTTCTAGTAACAAGGAAGGAAAGTTTGGTTGTAGAAGTATTGCAGCTAATTACAGGGATTGAGAGAAAGAAGCAAAGCTCAGCTGTCACACTGCTTCACATTACCTTGGCCAGGATTTTCAAGTGTGGGTGGATAACCTTGGGCACTTTACTCCAGTGGCACAGATTTAAAGTCTTTCCTTTAAATGCTAAAGCTTGAAAATGCTGGCTGAATCTTGGCGTGTCTCAGTTTCCAAGCTGGGAGGTGTTCCTTGCCAGTCATCATTCCTGAGGGAGGGAGAAGCAGACGGTGGGAAGACAGAAGACTCGGGAATGTCTTGGGAGGCTTCCAGTGGCTCGGTTGTGTAATCAGGCTTCTAGATCCTTGTCCAAGTCCTAACCTGGCCCCATCATCACTACTAGTACAAATGTTTGCTCTGCTTACAGGGCGGGAATCATGAAAAAAAACCCCAAAACCTAAAATAAGCATGCATAAGTTTTAAAATGCATATCCAGTGCATATCCAGCCCTCAGACCTGGGTGAAAGCTGTAGGTGTCATACTGGCAGTGAAGAACAGGAATGCCAACTCAGTTGTTCCAGCATGCACAGATATCTAATCTCTGTGTGTGCACATGGGTTCACATGTGCTTGTCCTTATGTAGGTACATGGCTTATACATATACTCTGTTCATGTTTGGAGATGTGGTCACGTTAAGTGCATTCCTCTTTGTTTGTGAAGGTATTTGCCAGGAGTACTCATAGCACAGGGGTGCTGTTACTCAGAAAGGGGGTCCAGCAGCATTTCTGCCTGGATGAAAGTGAGGGGTGGGTAAATGGCCCAAGGAACCAATGGGAAGCAGAACTGAACATCAGCATTTTGGGAAAGAGCAGAGCTGCTTTCTTTTTAATTTAGTGCAGTACAAGTAACTAAATAGAGCTGGATATGTTTTCTTTCACTTGATTTGAAATCACTGTAACAGTTAGTAAATTGCTCTCTTAAATGAATAAAACTATTGGAATCTCCAACTGGAGAGTGTTGTCTTTAGAAATTATTAAAACATATTTGATTCTCTGTGTTCTATATTCTTTTCCTGCTCTGACATTATTTGATAATATAATTTACAAAATCCCATGTAAAACCCCGCATTATTACAAGGTAAATACTCAAAGAGAAATTTACCAGGTACCCTTATATGTGTGTTATTAATAGAAGATCCTTTATTCTCTCATTTTGATTTCAAAGAAGACTTTTCTTCAGTGTTAGGTTCTCAGAAATATTTTTTTATTTGTTTTTTTTAAGTAATTAATAATGCAGCAGGCTTTTAGTATCTACCCTGGCAGGTAAAAACCCTTAATCACAGTAACATCATTAGTGCTTTCATGCATTTAATTTTGAAGCTTGACAAAGTGCATAGCCATTGGTAAGAACAAATAAGTGTTGTTGTGTGCAATTGAGGGAAAAAAAGAAAAGCATGAAAACCCCTAAGCTTCAAGTAATTAAATTTAAATATGTTACTTGAATTTAGCTGAGATAATGTACAAACTGTGGGTATATTTTTCAATCAGTGAAAGACCCCTTGAGTAAACATGATCCATTTAAATTCAAATCATGGGGAGTGGAAAGTAAACCCTGCTGTGGTTAAGAAGGCATCTTCACTAAAACACTGGGCATTGTGTATCTTTGATATCTGAGTACTCATGTGTTGTAGTTTTATAAAGGGCTGTTTTCACTCATGGATGCCTACATGCCTGAGACTTTATTGCATCTATTTATTTCCTGTTTTCTTTCCTCTCCCCCCCTTACCTAATTTGAACCAGTAATGAAAAACTGACACTCTGCTTCTACCATCCTTTAAAGTGCTTCAAAACTGTTATAATTTAGCGCTTACTAGCCTTGGGATATGGCTTTATGGCATTTGGGTGAAGTTTTTGTAGTACATCTGTGCTCTTTCTCTCTCTGTAGGCCACAAGCTCAGAACCGCAGTAATAAAACTACTGGTAGGTGTTTAATGGCAGGTTATTGAGGAAGTAGATAAAAGAAAATTGCAACATTCACATCAGTAGGGAGTGGGGTTTTAAGGGAAAGGAACTGCTGAGCTTTGAACTAGGGAAAGTTACACTTGGTGCTTTTGTTCAAGGGATCCTTATTTTAGACACCAAAAATACCTTGTCGTTCTTCCCTGTGAAATGGGCTGTTCTGGTAGAATTGGTGCTTGCTATGTAAAATCTGTATACATGTGGCAGGAAATCTTAGCATTGTAAGTGATGATGGCTGAGAAATAAGTTTTTTAGTGTTCCTTTCCAAATATCAGGGACTAGGGAGGAGGAATGTGAAAAAAGCGCATGAAAAAGCAATCCCTCAGTGTCTTCCAAAAGTATTATGTGACCTTGTTGTTATCATTGTATTTGTGTACATTATTCTTGTTGGTCAAGCTGGTTTTAGTAAGTTTTGTGTATGAATGTGTGAATATAATGAACAGTTAGCCCATGCACATATGAAGAAAGATTTTGTCTTTTGCTGCGTTCATAACCAAAGCATCATTTTACACCCCGTTACGTGTTTATATTCACATCATCCCTGAGAGGCAATTTAAAGGCAAAAGGCATAAGAACAAAGAATGTGAATAATTTGACTGAGCTCACCCAGAAGGCTGTGAGTGCTGCCTGGATCACCACACTGAGCTGGCAGCAGTGATCTCTTGGTCTGGAGATCACCCTTTTGGAAACATATGTCCAAGGAGGCCCAGACCTGTTGTTTTTCCAGAAGCCCAGACTTTCAGCTCCTCAGGTCAGCTGGTGGATCCTGGAAAACAAGGACACAAACATCAATTGTAGGGCTATGGGAAGAAACAAGAGAGAGTTGGTAATGGAGGATTTTATCCATGCAGTGAGATACCCAGTAGGTACTGAGCCCAGTTCCTCAAGGCCCACAGAGTTTCAGATCATTATCTTCTCGCATTGACTGTTAGAGGTCTGTGCTGCAGGGATGTCAAAATGCTTCAGGATGGCCTCTTGGGATTCTGGTACTTACTTCATCCTGTAGCTGGATTTCAACATTCTTAGGATTTCTGTATAGCATGTGGAGAAGAAGGATGTCTAGTGAAAACAAAATAACAAATTGCTCATCTGCACAATATAGGACAAAAAGGACACGAAGGAAAAACTGGGGCCATTCTTACAATTGTAATTGTGCGGAACAACAAAGGAACTGATATCCAAGTCCTCTTTGTGTCCTGGAGGCCAGGAGCAGGTTGGTTGTTCCAGTCTAGTGTGGTGCCTAAGATAGCTGTCTGTTTTTGAGACACAAGAAAGCACTTCTTAAATTGTATAAATCTAAATATCTTTCACAAGAAGGAGTAGTTAATATATATCCTTCTCCTGGAAATAGCCATTTTACAACACAGAACAAATGTGTTTTCATATAGCGCTTACCAGCTCAGTATTGAAGGACTCACTAAATTCCACTATAAATGCCTGCAGAAATGAAATGAGAGACCAAGGAGGTTAAAGGAAGGAAAGTGAACTTTGTGCAATTCTTGAGGTCAGACCAGCATAAGTGGCATTCTCAGTAAGAAGAATTGCCTGTCTGCCCTGCATGAGGCACTGATTAGCTAAGCAGATTTCTCTACGGTTGCTTTATCAGTAATGTCACACATGTGTGTGTTTTAGGCTAACAAATCTGATTTCTAATTTACTAGCTGAGTGCTGTTGTTACTGCAAACGGCTTAAAAAAAAAAAAAAGTCTGATTCTCTGTTGAGGAACTGGGAGTCTATTAAGCAGGCTCTCAGTCATGCCACAGATATAACTTGATGGAGCACACCTGGATCCTCCCTGTTGGCTGTGCTTATAGTCTCCTCTGTCATCCATATTTGCCTTTGCTTGTGGGAGACAGGCAAGGAAAAGGAGAGAAAGGTTCTGGAGGCATTTCTAACAGAGATGCCAAACTGTCAAATAGTAAATCGTGAAGCAGCTCCCTGACGGTTTCACATCAAGAGGAGACACCCTTTTGTGACTGTGCAGCGTCTACTGGTTATTTTCACTTCCATCAGAACTGTCTGATATGGTCAAGTAGGTTTGAGGCTTTCAACATTCAATTTTCCTTTCATTTATTGTGACTGGTTTATTTATTTGTCCTTCTTGGTAGTTTTCAAGGATATATGTTTCAAGGATACTTTTTTACTCTGTAACATTTTCATGGATCCTCATCCCAAAGTTAAGGGTAGAAAAGGAAAAACAAAGAAAGGGGGGATGTGGGGGAAAGAACAACGTGTCTACAGCTTCAGGGCACAAAAGAAGAAATATATTCAATTTAGGAAGACCTCTAATCTCTGGTTATACAGAACAGCTTTGTTAGATAAGATTAAAAATTTCATGAATGTCCCTTTTTATCCCCGGAGACTCCACCATTTATTCCTGCTATTGTCAGCATCAAAAGAGCTTGATAACAGCTGGCTAGAGATGTGACCACACAGCAACACAACAGCAAGAAAGGGGCAGCCGGGTTCATAAATCCTCAGAAACCCTTTCCCCCAGCGCAGCCATGAATCTGCTGCTACCACAGGCAAAGGGAGAATGCATTGTCCTCCAGCCAGTCAAAAACCTGAACTTCAGCATTAGCAGGGGCTCTATTGAAAGTGTAGGATGCACAATAAGATGTTTTCCATTATCTTCTTCATTGCAGCCCTTATTACTGCTCACAGATACAGTTTAAAGGATCTTTGAGTTTAGCTTGTTACTAGGTAAGAGTTTTCCCCAAAATGACACAGCCCTCACCCTTGGCAATGTAATCCTGCTTTTTCTGTTCATCACATCAATATAGTGCCACACGAGACAGGGTCTGATAATGCCAGTTTTGTACACGATAGGCCCATCTCTGGTATCTTCTGGCTGGGAAGAAGCTATCAAAGCCAAAAGGTGTCCCTGGGTTGCTGAGTTTCGTCGTTCTTGAGGGACTGCTCACAGATTCAGGCACAAGCAGGTCAAGTTTGGAAGCACAAATTGGCTCAGACTCTTGAAATACAAGTTCCCTGGTTTTAATGGGAGGGTCCAAATTCATACGTGCTCAGCTTTATTCTGGTCTTACTTAATTCAGTGGCAGTATTTTCTCAGCTTTAGAGAAAACCAGATTGGCCCCTCAGGAATTTCATAGTTCCTGTAAAGTAAATAGCTAATTCAGTAACATCAATTAATTTTAGGAGATGAAAGAAGATAATTACTATTATCAAAACAAAACAAAACAAAAGTATAGGTCCATGTACTGTGCCTAAGAAAGGGCAAAAATAAGGCAGAACCTTTTAGCATCTTAGCTTATTAGGGAGCTTTGTAGCTAGGCATTGTGGACATGGCAGGGTTTAGAGAACTTCAAGGTTTTTTTCGAAGCCTACCTATCTGATATTGCCCAGAATCCAAGAACAATCTTTACTAGAGAGGGATTCAATGCAATTTTATGACAGAAAACAGGAAGAATACTTAATGATTCTAACTCCCCCTACAAGAAAAACACAGTTTCTGAAAATGCTCGTATTGTGAAAGCTATGATTAAAAACTTGTATTTTTTGTTCCTGGCAGCTCCATCCCCAATTGCTTTGATCCAGGCTAAAGAGATAACAAGGCACAGTGTTGCCTTGGCTTGGCTGGAACCTGACAGGCCAAATGGAGTTATCCTGGAGTATGAAGTCAAATACTATGAAAAGGTACTGTTCACAAATGGACAAGCCACGGGGAGTTTTTTTTGGGTCTGGAGAGCTTTTTGCTTCATTCCATTATGGTTTATTTCCAGATAGTATTCCATCACTTGAAACCAAATACATTCAGTTTAATAAAATCCAATTAAGGATTTCATACAGTTGAATGGTTGCTTGCAAGACTTATGGGCTGTTCCAGCTGTATGGTACGAGTTTATTTTGGTTTTTTTTTTTTTCCCATCTGGGAACCGAGCTTTTGAAGGAAGCATATTTTATAATGAGAATCAATAATGTTGGGCAGAAGTGAGACATTAGCTTTACTTCATAGACAGAAGTGTAATAATGAAGTATATAACACGGTGATAATAACAAGATGTGTTTGCCGATAGCTTCTGCTTAGAGTGATGGTGTGGCTGGATGGCGTTTAATAGAGAATAAGAAGAGAAAATTAAATTCTTCATTGTATTGTAACCTTCCAAGTTAGAGGGAAATGTTATCCCTACAAATAACTTCTCAAGCGGGGAACTATGAAGAGTTATTTTCTTTGAAGGTTCCCTACAAAAATGAACAATTACCAGCTCTTACTTGTGTGTTCTCACACATATGTACATACTTCTAAATCTTTTAATAAAGATTATCACGTATTTGCTTCCCTAGCTTATACAGAAAAAGGCATTGGATTTGCAGGGAAACTAGATTATTACGTCTTCTGATGGATTTTCCTGCCAAAACTGAAACAGTTGTTAAGACTGGACATTCAAGAAGACATTTTATAACTCTCTTCTTTTAAAAAATATTTTAATTATTTTTTAAAATGTGGCTTCTCTCTCACACGAAAAAAACTGAAGTGCCAGAATGTGCGAGTAAAATGTTACATGTTCATCAAGCGAATCTTAATAAGGGCTTGGCTATTTTCCACAGGATTTTGTTGTGTGCTTTTTTAAAATAATCAGTGATATATGAGCATCATACCTACTGCCTCATCATCCTTTTTTGTCTTGCTCAGGGCTCCATGCAGCTCACAGTGCTGGAGTTATTGAGCAAGGCTGACAGGCAGGAGCCCTCAGGATGTATTTTGAGAATTCCATCGTTATTACTCGTCTTCTTTCATCATGACAGTTTTGGCAAGGAAGTGGGGTTCCACGGTTCATGGCTCAGCAAGGCATTTTCACTTGATCACCACTGTATTCTTTTGTTGTTAGGACCAAAATGAGCGCAGCTATCGCATTGTAAAGACAGCCTCCAGGAACACTGACATCAAAGGCTTGAACCCCCTGACTTCATATGTATTTCACGTGCGGGCCAGGACAGCAGCAGGATATGGAGACTTCAGTGGACCATTTGAGTTCACAACTAACACAGGTAAGGACATGCCCACTGATTTCTTTTCCTTCTCCTTCAGCAGAGTGCAAGTGTAACTGAGCTGTGTGTTAGGAGTTTCCCATTGGTGGCTTGAATCTTCTGGGACAACTTTCTTCCACGGCCACGTGACTGTTAGTGCTGCTGTGAACCTGACCTGAAACATCTATTTGGATGTGCTATATTTTAGTTTCTAACAATGAAGATAGTTTAGTGTGGCATAAGGAGACATGCAGCCTCTAAACACTTGGAAGCCACTGATGCTTCAGATATTTATGTAGCTATTTTCATTCCTTCAGGTATTTTTGGAATATCTTGTTTGCAGGACAATAGAACCCTTTCACTCCCCTTTGCAAGCTATTTTCAGAGATCAGTTAGGTGTCCTACATCAGCTCACCTATTTGCACCTTTCATTAATTATATAAGTACAGAATGTTTGAACTAGACAGTCGGTAGAGCTGTTCATTTTTCTCAAGGTAACATGAAAATTTAGCTGCCAAAATGTTTGCCTTTTAGTGGCAGAAAGGCAGTAGAACCAAGCCTGTTTGATTGTGGACATACAGGTCTGTTTAAATCAATTTAAGGTCATTCCAGTTAGTGGCAACACCCTTCAGAATGTTAACAGCTGAAAATAATCAATCCAGCAGGAAGAGGAAAGACTTTAAAATAACTTACTCTCTTTGTGTCAGTTGGGGAGTGTTCATCTGGCCCTACTGAGAGAAAAAAGAGGAGGAAAGAAGAGTGGAAAGCAATTAGAAAGGAAACAAAAAAAAACACCAAACAAAAAATAGCCATTATACCCTCTGAGTAACACTGGAGAAGGAGTCCTTGTTCCCAGTGAACTGAAGTTCCCCAAATCATTATCAAACATCATGTCTTCAGCTAATTAGAGCCCTGTTGGAAAATTGTGTCAAATGACTATAATAAAGGCCTGAAAGAAGATACGAGTGCTACTCTAAACTGCCTCCACAAGCCAGAAAGCCGCACGGAGTGCTACCTGGGTTGATTTTTTGAGGGTGTCTGACACTAATGCTCCCTTTTCTGTTTCCAGTTCCTTCCCCCATCATTGGCGATGGTACCAACCCTACAGTGCTTCTTGTTTCGGTGGCTGGCAGTGTTGTTCTTGTGGTCATTCTCATTGCAGCCTTTGTCATCAGCAGGAGGTAAGAACTTAAGCTTCTCTCTCCCTCTCTCTCTTTCATGAGGGAGCTTTTTGTCTCCTCCAAACAAAGCTAAATTCTTTGATTAGCATCATAAACAGTACATTTGCATTACAAGCCTTCTGCCTTGTAGCTTTGATCTTCTCAACATTAGTACCAAGCAGCATGTGATGTAATAGCAATAGTTCCAGCTCTATTTGCCCTTCAAATGCAAAGCTGATCCCAATAACTGGCATTGAGAAGCAAGCCAGCTAGAGATTTGTGGTTAGTGTAATTTCAAGTTAAGTTTAATGGGTATAGTAGATTTTCGTGGACTGACTCCTGATAGACAGGGAATAAACAACTGCACTGTTGTGAACTAAGTCATCAGACTGCTATGCTTGTGATTTTTGTGTTAGTCTGTGTGAGTCTGCATTAGTCTTTTGGATTGGTCCTTCCAATGTGAGTGGATATGACTATAAAACAGAAGCCCCAGTCATTCAGCATTATATGCAGTGACACAGCAGTCTGGATAGATGGTTATTTCATCAGAGCAGGACCACAATCTTCTACCAAGTACTTGTTCATTCTCTCAGATTCAACCCAGGCATCATGAACAATCCTGAGACTGGGAGGACAGTGGAGCAGAAACAGTGAGAGTCTTTCTTCCTTCATCTTAGTGTTCTGTCTCACTTAAAAAGATCAGCGTGATTTTGTTTCAGAGTAATTCTGAGATAAAACTGAATGTATCAGGACTGTATCTGAAGCCTGGGATCTGCAGGATGCACATTTTGTTTTTCGGTTTAATGGCATCAGCACATAAATATGGACAAATTCCTCCTACCTTAAATTCTCTTAAGGAACAGTTAAGTCACTATGACTGCAGTATCTGGAAAGTAGGCATGCTTTGTTACAGCTTTCTGTGGGTGTTCAACTCCAAGCCTTCATGCTGGCAAAAAGAAAGAAGAGTGGAGCATATGAAAATGTAATGCAGAGAGACAGGTTTATTAAAAGCCATTGCAACAGCAAATATCATCACTGAGCTTGATGACTTAATCTCCTCTCTGCTTTTATTGATCACTTTATTATTTAAGGCAGGATTGATAGCAGGATACATTGGCTTTCTAATTATGAGTCGCCACCTTGGAGAATTGAGCCTGTCGAGCTGCTTTGAGATGATTCCTTTCCCTCCTCCCCCTATAAAAAAATGTCACTTCTCAAGGCTGATAAACACTGCTTGGTGATTGGCCCTCAATGGATCACATTTTAGAAAATGAAATGTCAGCCCCTTGCCCTCATATTGATTCTCTTTAGTATGGGCCATAAAGCTGTCAAAGGAGAGGCTGCCTGGAGCCAGGTAGCTGACAGACTCACTGATGTGGGTGTGCTCTCAGGCAGGTCTTGTCACCACTCAGGCTCTTTGGTTGTCTCTGCCCACAAGTGTTCAACTTGGATAAAGAGAAGGTGAACGTTCTGGACAAAAGGCTCTAGTGGGAATGGAGATAAAAGTATGCTGGTGGGCACGGGTTCAGGGGTGTCCCCTTACCCACTGGTAGGGCTCGGGGAGGCCATGGAAGGGGAGAGGTGTGTAGAGCAAGATGAATGAAATACTAGAATAGTGAAATTGCTCTGTGCATACTAATGCATGGTGCTTTGCTAATTAATAGCCTGCCTCAATACACAGCTCTCCAGTAGCTCTCAATAAACCGAATCTACTTTAATATTCACTATCACTCTAACTATTTTAACCACTTCGCCAATGTCATTTGGAGGTGTGGGCTTTGGGGATATTTCATCTTGTTCCTACACCAGCAGAATTTAATAGTAAAATAATTATACTTTGTTCCAAGATGATTTCAGATAAGAAAAAGCTTTTCTGCCCATACAGTCCCCATGAGGAAGTTTAGTAATCTAGCTATGACCTAAAAGTCAGATTTGTACAATCAAAACTCTGCTTTGGCCACTCTGCATCTGTGATCCAAATGTGGGAACTGGGCATATGCTGCAAGTGTCCACTGTTGAGCCCTAGGTTATTACTACTAATGTAGCATTGCAAGTTTTCTTCAAGCCATTGCTCAAATCCCAGAATCCATCTTTGCAATACAGTTTGTCAAAGGACTCTGCTTTCAGGCAGCTCAAGCTGTTTGCTTCCATCCTGCAGCCACGGTGTTTGTGTTAACGTGAGAACTGATCTGCCTAAATGGTAGTTTAAATTTACTGAGGGTAAGATGAACATATCTGTAGAACAGAATGCAGAAGGTAGTGTGCTCCTAAACCCTTCCCTGCAGGAATACTGAGTGAAATTAGAATATCTTTAAGAGTTGTAGAGGATTTGGGAAAGTGTAAAACAGGAGCCCCTTTATTAAAGGACTTGGGTAAAGTAAGACAGCCCTACGGAATCTTCTGGATTTCAGGTGACAGACTGATTTATCTTGTGCTCTGTAAACAGCTGAACATGTTTGCACACCTTTTGCTGGTGTTGTTGGACCATCAACCCCCAGGCTCTGCTGCCCCCAGCCCTGCAGCACCAGGTGCCCGCTGCTTCGCCTCACTGCGTGCCGGTACCCTCTGCTCTCACCTCCTCTTCATTGCAGCCCCCCCTGTAGACCTGCCCAGGTCTCTGACCCCCACAGTTCCTGAAAGCTTCTGTGTTCTTTTCCTGAATGCCAGCTATTTAATCACCACCGCCAAAATCCCTGTAATTATGGGGTTCAAATCTGTGACAAAAGCTTCCTTCTGCCACTCCGGTGAGCTGGCCCCAGAGGCAGCTCCAGCCCCGCCTGCCCCGTGGCATGGGGCTCCCGGGGGACAATGGCAGACAGGAGTGTCCTGCCCCCAGCCACGCAGGAGGGGTCAACAGGTGACACAAGGAGAAGTGGAAATAGTTAGTTAGTTTGGAAGGTATTATTTAAAGTTAATAAGGTACAATTATATTACTTGAACAGTAATCCTTTTGTTTCCCTTTGCTTTTTGTATGTCTTTGGGTTTTAGTAAGGGAGATTATTTTTTTTTATCTGTTGTTAGGGTGCTTGTACTTTTTAAAAAAAGATAAAGACCATTTTTTTCATACTTAAAATGCTTTCATGCAAAGCCTGTTTGGCTTTCATCTTTCCCATCTGTGCCTGAACATTAATAAGATGAATTTGAAGGGGTCCTGCTTAAAATGCAGGGTTTTTTTTTTCCCTTCCTTTTTTCCTTTTCTCTGAGAGAAGTTGTATAATATGTGAAACCATCTCTGCAATCATCTTAGCTGACTGGGATGACACTGGGTGAGATTTGTCCTGCCTCTTCCTTCTTCCTCAGTTCAGTAAGTGGGAGCAGAGCATAGTTCCTTTATTTAACTCAGCTCTGTTATCCCAGTGCTGTAAGTCCTCAGGCAGATAAATGGTTTAAATTGATGTTTGGATCTAGTGTGGTTTTTAATAATGCTCTTCTTGTGATTTGGAGCTATTTGTGTTTAATTGGCTTTCATCAAGAAAAAAATCTCCCAACCTTTTATAGTTGGATACATACCCACTTTTTCTGTCTGAACACAAGTCCTGTTGATGCTGGGAGTTGTGAGGCTTGGTTCAAACATCAGGTAGCCTTCACATGTCAAACAGGTTATTTTTTTCCTTCTTTTTCATGATTAATTTGTCGATTTTATTACTTGCATATTGTGTTTAATAGTTAGCACTAAAGACTGCAGGGACAAAAGGCCTTTCAGGCTGCCAGTCCCTGCAGGCCAGGCACACTGTGGGTGGTGAGATGGTTTTTGCTGATGGGCAGAGGGTTTTGCTGACAGGAGGAGTATGGCAAGGCTCTGGAAGAGTTGCTTCAGACGAGGCTCTCTGTCACCTGTTTTCTTCCTTTTAACTACGAGTTTTTGACCCATTTTAACTCACATCTCCTGATGGGCCTTTCACTCACCCACTCCTGTTTTCTCCTCTACCCATTCACCGTATTCAGACCTCTAACCCGGTCTCAGCCCAGTTGAGACCAGGCAGACCTGGTCACCTCTTGCCCCACTCCAGGCAGAGGGTTGCACATTTCAGGCAGTGTCAGTCCTGTCTCCTGTTCTTTAGGCTTGGTTTTTTCTTCTTCCTTCCCTCTTCACACTATCTCAGTCTCTTCCCATTTAGCTAACCTGACTCTGACACACTGGGAGATTTGGACTCCCATAGTAACAAGCAAACTGAGGAGTAAGCAACAATAATGCTCTTTATTGTTCTCTTTAGCAATGTCTTTTCTTACACCTGGTTCTGAGTTTCAGTGAGTGATGGTTAAAAGCCAAGATCAAATCCCAACATTCCCATACCATTAGATGCTAGGAAGCTTCAAATCTCTGTACACATTTGGCTGAACTGACTCCTCAGTATGTTTCCAAACAGACTAACCTCTTGGATTACCTTAATGCCATTTGTCCACTGAAGTTTAATGATGAACTAACTAAAGGCACAACTGGTATAATATAATGTGTATAAGTGTAGAAATAGTAATAAATAGCATCAACATACTACACCACACATTGGTTTCCAACTCAGAGGGTTAGTAGAGGAGCTCAGCCATCAGGAATTCTTTGCCTCCTCTGTAGTGGTATTTAAATCCATATGATGGAGCTAAAAAGCATTTTTGGACCCTTTTTGCCCAGAATTGCAAATACATTTTTGAAGAAAAAGTAGCCCAAAACATTTTCTTTCTTTAAATGCTGAGCTGCAAATAGGTTTGTTGGTTTTTTTGTGTGCTTTGTTGGTGCCAATAA
The DNA here is from genome assembly GCA_038090715.1 of Florisuga fusca. Taxonomy (NCBI): domain Eukaryota; kingdom Metazoa; phylum Chordata; class Aves; order Apodiformes; family Trochilidae; genus Florisuga; species Florisuga fusca. Next base: position 6,704,138 of record JAAWXA010000015.1, on the reverse strand, counting down.
ATCCCAGTGGAGTCTCCTACCTCGCTGATAAGCGCCTGTTGTGTCGTGGGCTGTTGTGGGAGAGCTGCCGAGCACAGGTTGTGGTAGGTGCAAACAGCTCAAGTCTCAGCAGGTCGAGAAGACTGAGCTTGTCTCAAAGTGAGATACTGATTTTGAACTGTACTACTCTTTTTCTGTTCTGACAGGCGCAGTAAGTACAGTAAGGCTAAGCAAGAGGCAGATGAGGAGAAACATTTGAACCAAGGTAAAAGGCAGTGGTGCTTGGGTTTTTTGATTTGGTTCATAAAACATGTCCTGTGTTCTGGTGCATGGGAAATAAGGGGTGACATTTCTCTTGAGACACATTTTTCCATTTTCCTCTCTTGCAAACATCTTCCTTCAAAACTATCCACTTTATTAATGGGAAAATAGAAGTATCTGAATAACATTTTGTGGAGATAGGAGAAAGATTCATCAATTTTTTTCTACTGTTACATTCCAACAAAAGACATCTGCTCTTGGCTAGCAATAGATAGACATGATTCTTCCTCACAATACTCTTCTAAGACAGTTTCTAGATGGGTTGGAGGCTGTCCTACAGGAAAGGGAATTTGAACTTTGCTGCCTTTTTCCCAGGACTGACTCCAACTGTTGCTTCCATCTCAGTCATCCAGGTACCAAACCTAAGACCTGAGCTCAGAATTTCTTGTCATCCAAAAGGGAAATGGGATGTGTTTTAATCTCACGGGTCCATGACAGCCTATTGGCATGTTGATGATGGCAGTGATATGTGAAGCTCATTTATTGGCAAAAGCCTGAGTCCTTACATCAATATTGAGACATATTAAGTGTTTACATTAAAAAAATCACATTGAAGGAAAAAGTACATTAAATCCTTCCTTCCTCTATCAGTCATTCCTGGCTTACAGTACATTTTTATTGTACACTCTCTTTGCTGTTGTATATCATTAAGGCTTCAGTCTCATATGTTCTGTGTTCAGCAGCATGTAGATCAGTGACTTCAAATAAAACATTTCTGCCTTGCAGGTGTTAGAACATATGTGGATCCTTTTACATATGAGGATCCAAACCAAGCTGTGAGGGAATTTGCCAAGGAAATTGATGCCTCCTGCATAAAGATTGAAAAAGTTATCGGTGTGGGTAAGTGCTAGAACTTTTGTTTGGGTTTCTTTTTCTGTAAATATAGTTTTAAATTTGCTTTTGGGAAACATTGGATCCTATGTTTTTTGTATGACAGCTCACCCAAATGAATTGGCCTAACAGTTTGACAACTCAGGTGTGCACTTCATGATCCTGACCATGGATTCTTGTGACTTTTTCCTTAAGGGGAATTTGGTGAAGTATGCAGTGGACGTCTCAAAGTACCAGGAAAAAGAGAAATATGTGTTGCTATTAAGACCCTAAAAGCTGGTTATACTGAGAAACAAAGGAGAGACTTCCTGAGTGAGGCCAGCATCATGGGACAATTTGACCACCCCAATATCATCCACTTGGAAGGTGTAGTTACTAAATGTAAGTAGGTCATTTTCATGACAAGGCCAATTTGGAAGCCACTGAGAAATTAAGTCTGTGCTGATGTGTGCTAGGCTTCTTTGTCATTTTTTTCCCCTTGTTACCCTCCTTCCTGTGAAATGACAGATGGAACAGATCCACTGATAGCTAATAGGAGGAAATCAGTGCAGGACAAGTCATTAATCTTGTTGTCAGCTATAAATGGGTTTATGGTTTCAACTGATACTCTCTCTGTAGGCAGTTTGTACAAGATTTTGTAGAGGGAATTAATACCGCAGGGGTTATCTTTTTCTCCCCCCTTCTTGCTATGCCAACCAGGCATCTTTTACATCTTTGATAAACTGAGCTGATTGTTACAGGATAGGCAAAAGCAGATGGTGAGCAAAGAATTTTAAATTGTTGGGGAAAAAATGCCAAAACAAAACTGCAGACTCATATGTTTAAGGTACAAAGCACAGATGTAAGGAACAAGCCTTTGAAATGAAGTAAGCTGTTTTAGTGTGAAACTTGCTTATTTATTTTCTCTGATTTACAGGTGTGATAATTTCAGGCTGCAGAATTTACCTGGCTGATCTTTTTGTTTGTTTGATTTGGTTATTTTAAAGTTTGTTAGTGTTCACTGTGCCATGAACCCTGCCTTAGAAAGGGAACGACAGCACTCCCTGGATGCTGCTTGTGGGCTAGAACTTCAAACACACCTGTGAGACAGATGTGTTTGGGTCTGGCTTGATAAGGGCTTGCTACAATTGTGTAGTGACTGTCCCTGCTTGGACTGCCCCAGGTAGCACGTTGGCAAAGCTTGATCACTAATCCTAAAAGACTCTTGGGATGCAGTCTCATGCCCAGGGAAGCAAACAGAACAGATCTTGTGAGCTGCTGTTAAAGGGTGGGATTTGTGAAGCTTACCTTCTGCTGCTGATGGTGTGCATGATGAACGTGAAAGCAGGATATTAGTAGTGTAAGGAATGGAAATTAGATATGGATTAAAATTTTTAAGGTAAAATATTACTGGAAGAACAAAGCATCTTCCATAGGGGGTTGCCAAAACCATCAGTACCACTGAAAAACCCTTTCCTTCTTGAGCGTCAGAAGGATCTGGGTGCTTACTCTATCACTTGTGTTTCTGGAAATCTTACCCTTACTCATTCGTGTTTCCTTCTCCTATTCTGCCTTCTCTCTCATGGTTGAGACAGTGAATCACTGTTGGCTTTTCAAGACAAATTCCACAAGGGAAAACAGGGGTTTGGGCTAATTTTGGGCTAATTTCATTTACTCGAAACTGAAGTGAAAATATAATACTCTGTTTAAATATTGCAGGCCCAACTCTATCTTTTTCTTGGTGTAAAAAAGCAGGGGAGATGCGTGGTCAGGCCACAGTGTTTGCTACAAACAGGGATCTTTCTAGCACCTCAGTAAAAGAAAGACAACAGGGGAATCTTTGTGCTGAAATCCCACTGAGGCTGCAAAGCCCTGAGCTATTACAGCTTCTATCAGTTACAAATGACTGTACACATTTGCATAATGTAGTTGTCACTGAGTTAAAATTATTGGAGATTTTCACCGAGGAGGTGGTAGCCTGACCCAGGAGCATTTCATTGCCTGGCTCACAGTAAGGGATGCTCGGTTACCTCAGAGCTGGTGTGTTTGGTAAACAGGGCTACTTAAGAAGACATTTATCTCAATTTCTCCATAGGTTTTCTGAATGCTGTGATGAATGAATGCATTTAATAAACTGAAAATTAAAATGTGAGATAAATAGTGGTGTAGATGGGGGCTGAGAGAGGCAGCAAGAAACCGTGAATACATTATTGGCTGCTAGTCAAGTACTTTAATAATTGACTCACTGATGGTTACTTCTCCTCTCTCTATCCCCCTCCCCTGCTAAGGAAGTGCCTGAGTAATGAAATTATGTATTAATGCACTGAAAGAGTCTGCCTTTCGATGTTGACATAGTATCTTTTGATTGAGGAAGGTTAATTAAAACTCATTTAGCTGTATTTGTTCAGTGGAAGGGTTCCGGTCACAGTTGCAAAGGATAAATGAAACAGTGACTTATGCAAATTTGATTGGAGTTTTTTCTCTTCCTACCAAAGTATGCTTGCAAAGGTGAATTAGAGGGAGATGATGTTCTATCACGTCCCTTTCCTTAAGGGTGCCAGTACCCAGGCAAGGACACTAAGCCCTTCATCCAGAGCAGTTTGCTTTATGCAGTACCATGGCTTGTCTGCTTGCCATTATGCAAATCAGGAAGGGTTCAGCTGCCAGAGTGGCATTTCATGGGCATGCCAGTTTGCATGGGACCAAAACAGTAAGAGTTTCAATATCAATTGGAAAGGGAAGGAGAAGCAGAAATAGTAAAAAGCCTGCAAAAGATAGGATGGAACTGAAAAGGTGAAACAAGTAATGATCAGCGAAACAAGTGATGTATCACAGACAAGTTTACCTACATACAATTTTTGGTATGGTCAGTCCTTATAGCATACTGTTTTCTAATCAAATAAAACGTTACTTCAAAAATAGAACTCCTTGACAAATGAAGAGAAAAGCATCTTGGTGAAAAATGCACTGAGGCAGAAAAGATTAGAGGAACTTTCAGTGCTGCAGCATTTCTTGGTATTATAATTTTCATAGCTGGTTGTTCTGGAGCAGATACTTCCTTGTGACAGAAGCAAGGAAAGGCTGAGTAGTTCTGATACCAAGACTGTACCAAGCTAGCTACAATATAGGTGACGTGTCCATTGAACACTTCTTTCCCCATAGTTTACCCTTATTGCTCCGGTAAGTACAGAAATGGAGTTTCTCAGGGAAACTGTTTTTTATTTAAGAAGAAACTACCCCTCCTATAGTGAAAGTGAAACTGGGAGGAAGGGCTGCCATGCCAGCCTGGTGCCCACCATCATGTTCTCCCTTGACTTCAGCACTCATCAATGGCTTTTGCCAATCAGCCTTTGATAAGTCACTTCTCTGCATCTCCTATTGCTCACTTTTAGAATGGAGATGATATTGGACCTGTTTCTTCAAATATCTCAATGCTGAATATCTGATATGTAAATCATACCTGTGAAATAGCGTTGCTTGTATATACAAAAATGTTTTTGGTTTCAGCGTTTTATGACTTTATAAAGCTCATAAAGACAACATCAATTAGTATTTATGTGTTTGCAGTTGTTTTAGGCAGGAGGGTGCCTAGGAAGTATCCCCATGTCACTAACATGATGTTACATTTCTCTTCAGATCTCCCAGCTTGGCTCTCTGTATTACAGATGGAAAGCTGAGTGGTCCTGAAGCACTATGCCCAACCTGTGACACAGTTCATTGAACCATTTATCCTGTGGCTGACTCAATGAGGGCTTTGGCTTATTTATAAATTACAAGAGACATGGAATACAGATTTGGGCCAGAGGAAGTTGAGAGGAACAGCTTATATTTTGCATTCTTAAATCCAGTTCTTGAAGTACCTTGGAGCTGCTGACAGCTTCTAATTCACCTAAAGCGTTGATCCTGAGAGAAGCAGAGAGACCAGAGCATTCACAAATTCCATTCTGAAAGAGGAAGGCTCTCTAGTCAGCAAGCAATTTAATTACACTAAAGATTTATGTCAAGTTTGAATGGATCTTTGTTTCTTAGCTCTCAATTATCAATTCATATATTCCTTAGAGAACAGGAGCCACTTAAGTTAAAGACCTTGTCAATGAGTCAACCAAAGGGTTAATGTTCCAGATGGAGCCCTTTAAATGTTTCTGTCCTATAATATTTCTTCTCTTGCTCCCCACAGCTGAGGCGTAAGCTTGGTGCTTTTCAAATTAAATTAGATTGTGTAAGCCAGGTGTCTTGGCAGTAAAATCATGTGCAACACATTTTTATCCCATTAACATTGGTGTTCATCAAGGAATTGTGTTCTTCTTTCTGCGAACTCTAGGTAAACCAGTAATGATCATAACTGAGTACATGGAGAATGGTTCTTTGGATGCTTTCCTCAGGGTATGTGATTTCTTCATAATAAGCTAAAGAGATTTTATGCTGGGAAACACTATTAAATTTTTGTTCTGGGTTTTTGGATTTTGGTTCCTTTTTTTTCAGAAAGATACTGAAAAATCATTTTAAAGAAATTATATTTGCTTGTGTGAAATTTTGTTTTCTGGTAATGCTTCTATGAAAACAGCAGAACAAATGTAAAGTGGAGGGATTTAGAATAAATGTAATACTTTAAAAAGTGGGATCTTAAATAATCCATGTTTACTGTGGACAATTTGTTTTTGAAAGCATTGCAATGCTATAGACTGATTAAAACCAGAGTCATTGCAAACTGGATACTGCATCACTGGAAGGTCTGACAGAACTTCTGTGTTTGCTGGTGAATTATAGACAGTAGAGTGAGGAAATAACATTGCATTTTGTTTGAGAGAAGATGGAAACCCAGAGATACACTTTTTGCCAATGTCAGCAATGGCAATAATGTAGCTTTTAGCTTAATGCTCTGTGATTTTCTTCCTTTCCCCATATGCAGAAGAATGATGGCAGATTTACAGTGATCCAGTTGGTGGGGATGCTTCGTGGCATTGGCTCAGGAATGAAGTATCTGTCTGACATGAGCTACGTGCATCGGGACCTTGCTGCTCGGAACATTCTTGTCAACAGCAACTTGGTCTGCAAAGTGTCTGATTTTGGCATGTCCCGTGTCCTGGAAGATGACCCTGAAGCAGCTTATACCACACGGGTAAGGAGGGAAAGAAGATGTCCAGTGGGTTTTCCTGTCTGCACACTGACTTTGTCTGACTGTGTGGGGGTGACTATTTTAAAATAACCTCAGTCATAAGTGAAAACCTATAACTAAACTAAAAATAGCATCGTCCCACACTCCATAGCTAGTATAACTTCATGTAGTCTTATTGCTACATCAGTGCCTACATCAGTATTTTTCCTTTGAGACCATGGTCCATGTATTCCTCTGGTTCCTTCAGCATGCTAGAGAGCATGACTGGAATCTGGTGGCAGAAATTAGAGCCTGGAGGTTCCTTCTGATACTTACAGACATGCACAATTATTTGCCTGTAGCTAGTCCCAACAAAGTTTGATTCAGCAAGTGTAGATATGTCACTCAAAAAAAAAAGATAAAGCCACATTTGCCAATACAAAACTAGTCATGAATTTGACTCAAATAATTTGGACTGGGAAAAGTGTGAGGTGTTCATTCCTATTTTATGTTTCTTTCCTGTTTTATCTGTACTTCAGCATACCACAGTTAACTAATTTTGTAAAAGCCATTTTAATATGCTACATGTAGAAGAGCACTAATGCAAGTACTTCTGGCCACAAAACAACATCCCAACCATTACCAGCCTTTGTACCAATACCTCTGTAATTAACATGCTACCAAAGAAAAAAACAAGAGTTTTTAAGTCTCCTTTTTAATTGCCTATTTGCTTCGTTTTTAAATATCTGCCATTCTCCATCTGTTCTCCCCAGTGCAGAGTTTGTTTGCAGCACTCAGATTTTGCAATTTAAACCCAACACTTGCACTTTAATGGATTCACAGTTCATTACAGGGAAGGATAGGCACATGTAATAGTAAATGCTGGCCAGCCTTGGTATTTCTCACTCATAAGGGTAGCAAGTGGAAGAAGCAGAAGCAAAGGTCTGAAAAGCTCTATTCAGGGAAATTAAAGTTTAGACAAACACACAAGAGCAAGACAGAAATGAATGAAAAGCTTTCCTTCAAATTTAGTGAGTAGAAATATAGTGTTATGTTTGCTCTCAGGAGTAAACTACAGAGAATCAATGACATTTGCATTACAGTGCAGTGTCTTCATTTGGTATCAGTAATGACAGATCAGGAAAATTTGGATGAACACCTCTGTACTTGACTAGCTAAATAAAAAGTACATATTGACAATTTTTAGATTGACAACCATGTATAAAGAATGTCCATGTGTCTGAGTCTGAAAGGAGGAATAGAGCTTTTTCATAACCAGAGATGATGCAACAAAAGGCAATTTTTGAAGCATCCTTTTTTAAGAGAACAGTGTGTTCTGCTCCTTGTTAGTATAACTCATTAAAGTGAAGCATCGTTTAGTCACACAAGTCTCATTCTGCTACACCCTGAGTCACAAAAGGCCTGATGCTAAGGCTAAAGAAGCCAGGAGAAGGACCCTCTTGGATTTCACTTGACTTTGGAACAAGTCCACATTGAACATTTGAGAGAAATATTAGAAGAATAAATCATGAAGTATGCACATGCTGGAACTCAGTTATGGATAAAAACTATCATAAAGATTGCTGAGAAAAACACCTACCAAAATAAACCTAATCAAAAACACATAAAAGCAAATGAGAAAACCCTAAAACCTTTGTTCAGTTTAAGTCATTCCCCAGATGAAACTGCAGGAAACCAAAAGCTCAATTAAAACCACCTTGAACATTAGCATAAACAAAAGGAGAACTCTCTGGCTGGGGATCACTCAACTAAGGTAAAATCAGATAAACAGGATGGAGTGAGTTCCTTCTAAAACAGTGCAGGACCTCAGTGGCCTGAATCAGATGCCTGAGTGGTTTTATTTGTGTAAAAAGAAGTATTGCAACGAGAGGCAGCCCTCTCCACCGGGTATCAAAAGTAGCCTTGTGCCGTGGTCTGGTGTTGAACTCCTCCCACAGGAACTGGGAGAGCCCAGAGGCTTGCTTGCCTTCACACATCTCTGGTAGGAGTTGGGATATTGCCCATGGGAAACACCACAGTATTAATAAATCTTCCCAGATTATCCTCTCTTTATTTTACCTTTTTGAAAAGCAAAATGTTTATAATCCCATTTTTTTTTAAACAGGCCAAACAGGTCAGACAGGCAAGCAAGGAAATAGTAATTAACAGCATGTACTTATTTGTTTTGTCAACTAAATCTCTAATAAATACTTTGTAAAACCTCTGGCTTGTTCTCATGCTTCAGCATAGCCCTAAGCAGAGATCTCTTGGAGGGCTGATAAAAACACATTTAACAATTTACTGGTTGGCCTCCTTGTGACTAAAGAAAACAGATGGGCAGCGTTGCCTCCTGGTCAGAGCTGACAGTTTTATGGCAAGAAAAAAAAAGTGGATGCCTTTTTAAGAAGAATTCTGGAGTTGCATGCAGACAATCGTTTTGTATTTCTCTTGGCAGTGTAGAACAGTATCAGCAGTGCACATTTTACTGGGTCAGTGACTCACCAGCTTGTGGTTTCTTCTGCTTGTGGCAGGGTGGCAAGATCCCCATCAGGTGGACTGCACCAGAGGCAATTGCCTACCGTAAGTTTACATCAGCAAGTGATGTGTGGAGCTACGGCATCGTCATGTGGGAAGTGATGTCCTATGGAGAGAGACCTTACTGGGATATGTCCAATCAGGATGTGAGTCTCCTGCTGAGCTTCCTCTTCTTATTCTTTTCTTGTGGCCAGAACTTTTATCTTTGTCCTTAGATGTCTGCTGCTCTGTTTCTGTGTCAATTGCCATTTTAGAAGACATTTACTCCAGGTTTTTAAAAGGATATGGGTAGTAGATTCCTATTTCCCAGGGAACCTCTCTGGATATCGGGTATTCTCAAGTTAGGGTCTAAAGCTTGTGTGTGCATCTTTTTTTCTTTTGATTTTAAGAAAAATATTATAAGCAATTAAACTAAGAAAGGAGAAGGGAATAAAGGGAAACAAATACGTTTAAACTGGTAGACTGTAATACTGTTGAGAGAGGGAAGATTTGAATGTTGATATTAAGTCTCAACTTTATTCAAAATCTTTAAGAAAAAACACTTGAATTTAATGGGACTTCCTATTAGTAGTTAATTCTTCAAGCCCAAGTGTGCTTGTAATTCTTCCGGATGATTTTATTTCTTGTAGGATATCTAGAACAACACGTATGAAATCCAATTCTGATTATCAGTCAGCGCATCCTTGTGACAATTGCATAGCTGCCCCCTGAGGACATTAAAAAGCAGCTTTAATAAATGACCATTCTTAAATTATGCATGTCCTGTTTAACTGTGCCATCTGGACTACTTCAGAGTATTCCAAGAGGGAGCGTGCACAATAGCTGCTGTTCCAAAAGAGTATTTAATAATAATGCTAATAAGAGCCTTTGCTAATAGTATTTTTATTAAATGAAAAAAAAAAAAAAGCCAAGTTAAAATGAGGCATAGATTATCCATCTTTTTTTCCCAGGGGATTTACAAACATATAAAGGAAGAAGAAAATGTTAATCTGAATATATGGTCATGGGAGTGGTTAAGTCATTTTCCAAATCATCTGCTGTCTTATGTAGAGCTGAACGTTTTCAAAGAGTGTCTAGATGTGGATGGCATTTAATCTAAATGAAGAATATAATTTTAATTTCCCTCTGATGTGAAATGTCTTCTGGCACCCAGTCTTGCCTTCCTTTGCTAACAGGAAGTCATCAAGACTTAGCAAGAAAATAAAACACCAGATGTGTCTCAGTTGTATCAGGCATGTATACACAGCATAGTGAAGCTGCAACAAATGCAGAGCTGGGGTATCAGGCTGGTATACCCTGCTGATGTGCTGGGCAAGAACATGTTGAGAAGCTGACTTGAACAGGACAGTGAAAGCCATTATTACTGTCTTTGTATCCTCTTTTTAGTATATGGCATAGTCATACCACTTTTTTCTCCTTAATCATGGTGAGAGCAGTGATTTTCAGAACAAAGCAGAAATGGATGTCAAATTATTCTCAGTGGCTGTTGAATCAAGACAAGTCAAAAGGATCTTCATAATTTCTGGGGTCGTGAGAGTCACTTTGTGGTCACTGAATATCTGCTAGTAGTGCAAGCACATCCCTCACCCTGTCCTCCCAGTGGATTTTAGTCGTAAGACAAGAATGAGGGAGTTCAGTGCAATTCAATCTCTGGTCACTCTTGGTCTCTTCTCGTGGTCAATCCTGCCAGTAAAGTCATATCAATTAATTAAGATCTGAAGGCTTCTGGGTCATGTCCCTGTCATATCCGAGTTGAGTCCTGGTCACATCCTGTTCTCCTGAGAGGTCTAAATAAGGCTGCACAAAAGGATTCCAATCTCTGCATTTTTTGGTTCAGAGCATACATCAGGGAGAGAAGAGGTTCTGTACATGGTATGTATTACTGACAGAGATGAGCTAGTCCAGGAGGAGTGGTGGTCTCCTTACCCTAAAAATGATAGGGGAAAATTAATCTTCAACATACTGGAACCTAAACTGATACTAATTAAAGATTTGCTGTACAGCTGTTCCTTCTCCAGCCCTCTGTCCGAGTAGGATAGCTGCTTAATTCTAGCCTGGGTTGTACTATAATCCCTGTATCTCATATGCTTTTCTGTTCTGCTGTATGTGATGCCTGCTTTGCTTGCTGGAACCTTTTAGTTTTGAGTTGCCAAGGAGAAATGACAGTTCTCAGACCACCAACTGCCTGTGCCTGAGTGCAATTTTCCACGTTGTTTCGCTTAATTGTGGGATTTGTTTCCATACTTCGGGTCGCCCTAGGATAAATGATACTCAGCTGGTAGATGTGAGCAGTGTCTGATGTTCACTAATGCCTTCCTAATTGTGCCATTTCTAGGTTATTAAAGCCATTGAAGAAGGGTATCGGCTGCCACCCCCGATGGACTGCCCCATTGCTCTCCATCAGCTGATGTTAGACTGCTGGCAGAAGGAACGCAGTGACAGGCCTAAATTTGGACAGATTGTCAACATGCTGGACAAACTCATCCGAAACCCCAACAGCCTGAAGAGGACAGGCAGTGAGAGCTCCAGGTCAGCTGTGCTTTTTTAATGGTGATGGAAGAGGGAGCACAGTGGAGATGACAGGCAAGGCTGCCAGTCACCTCAGCCTCTGCACTGGGCTCAGCCTGCTCTGTGTCTCAGCAGAGCTGGGCTGCACAGCAGGTTTGGCACCCTGCAGGAGAACAGGGGGTTGGTACTGGGGCCCTGCTGGGCCCCTCAGGCTCTCCCAGCTCTGTGAGAAGGAGAATGAAATGAGCAGTGCTGTATCACCAGGTTTATAGCACAGTCTTCAGAATGTTCTGAAAAAGTTCATATGCAGGTGAGGTGTCTGAAATTTACCCCTTTCCCCCCCTATCTAGTGAAAGGGCTTGAGTGGGTAGCTGTAATGAAGTGTAGCTAGCAGAAGTGATTTGGTTTTCTGCAAGAAAAGTGCATCATCAAGTTTTATAAACCCCAGATTTGTGTAGGATTTGCAAATGAGCATTACAGCATTACAGCCAACGCCTCCCAGGCATTGGAAGGTGTGGATTAATTTTTATGTGAATTTGAATTTAATTTTGTGGAAAGCCAGTTTCATGTCTCCACTGATCCCGTATTATGTTTGTGTTTTGTTTTGTTTTGTTTGCCGGGGCTGGTATACCCGGTACGTGCAAAAGAAACACATTAGGAAGGAAACTCCCAGAGTTGTAGGGTAAAACCAAAATATCTTCATTGGGACAGATCAGCAGTTTGTTTAAGCTGGTGAAACACTGCTGAAGCAATAGGAGCTTTACTTACACCAGGTTTGGTTTATTTTTTTTCAAATGTCTTTGCCAGTTGAATTTGCTTACAGCAAATATGAAACAGAACTTAGAAGAAACAAGAGGAAGATAATGGGAAAGTACTTTCATTTAGACAAGAAGGTAGAAAAATGTCAAGAAGGTGATATAAAATTTTCTTCACTCAGTGAAGGAGTAACAGAGGTTCTGACTCAGGCTCCAATAAAACAACATCCTCAAAAAAACTATTTTCATTTTTAAACTTGTAGGTCCCTTTGTGACTCTTACATTGTTCATTGTCAGAGAAGGAATTATTAACCCTGTGAGGACACTTAACACCACACCATCTTTCAGATTGCCACAATTGCATTGGTAGCCTAGTGAAAGTGTATCCAACATTGAGGCTTAAATACTTGACATGGTGAGAATGAAACTATGATCTGCTGTGATAATTTGGCTTGAGAATCACAGTATGAATGCCTCCATTTTGCTTTCTCTCCAATTTCTGATGGTCTTTGAAAATATATAGATTTTTCAAAAGCTGTTCAAGGTGATTGTGTGTGTGTAAATTAAGAGCCTGTTCACGGTCATTCCATATTCATGGCTGTTTATAGATCTTTATTTTTCTTCCTTTTGGAATTTCAAATATTCATATAACATTTTTAATATAGTATGTGACTTTATTCATGAAGCATAACTGAGTGTAGCTAGGTTGCCATCATTGGCCTTGCATTAGTACAGTAAAAGAGTTGTAACAAGTATTACCAGCACATACCCAGTGCCTTAGGCAAGACATAAGTATGCTGTTGCACACCTAATCTTTGATGATGTGTGTTTTCAAATAAATTGCTAATGATAATTGGGTTTTTTTAGGTAGATAGTAGTAATTTATAATGGTTTAATGAAACTGATTTACAATATATGTGAGATAATAGAGATCTTAATAAGAGAAGGAAACTTTATAAAAATAACTATTCGTAAATTTGTGCAAGGGAAAATGAGAAGCACATTCTGCAGTGCAAACAAAGATCAAAGCTCACATGATTCCCGCCACTCCTGGCACACACTCCAGTCAGGAATGGATTGATTAAAGAGGGGATTAACTCCCTGCTGTCCTGAGTTTGATTGAATGCACCGAGTTTGTCTGCGAACCTGACTAGAAAGAGGACTTATCTGAACCCGCCCTGAGTTTTTCCCTCCAAACCAGTCTGGCAGGTTGTGAGCTCCCAGTTTCTTTGTGCATACTTCAGTGGTGTTTCTATAGCTGCTGAGCTGAGGTCTGACACATGCAGGGTTGGCAAGGCCCTGCTTTGCTCCCTGTGAGATGCAGACCCAGCAGGCTCAACACCTTCCAGCATTGCCAGTTTCTTTTTTTTTTTTTTTTTCTTTAAGTAAAAACATTGTTTTATGAAATTGGTTGCCTCTGAAATGGAAATTGTAAATGGCCCGGTGATTCAACGTAGACCTGAAACCAAAAATAGAGACCTCAGGTGTAATTCATTCTTAGCAAAAATTGGCCAATTCTTTGCATTTTGCTAGGTTTCTCACATTGTTATGCGTTGCTGTGCAGAGCCACCAGTTTCGCTGTTCCCAATGTCTTGCCCCTGCTTTCTCTAACCACTAAGGATAATTGTTGCCAAGACCAAACTTTGGTTTGCTGTTCATGATCCAGCTGATACCATATCTCTGTCCTTTCTCTGTTTGGCATCCAGACCGAGCACAGCCCTGCTGGATCCCAGCTCCCCTGAGTTCTCGGCGGTTGTTTCTGTCAGTGACTGGCTCCAAGCCATTAAAATGGAGCGATACAAGGATAACTTCACAGCTGCTGGCTATACCACCCTAGAGGCTGTGGTGCATATGAACCAGGAGTAAGTACTCAGTGATATAACAAAAAAACTGGTAAATCTGGATTTAATCAGCCTCTTCTGCTTTGTGCTGCATATCATTACACTCATTAAAGGAAAGGAATGCCTTTCATTTGGATGGAGGATAACTTTAAAATGCCTCCACAATGCCTTCACTTATTTAATTAAACGTCTCTGTACATCTGCCTTGCTTTTGCTGTGTTGCTTGCGGTTGACTCTTTAATATTTCTCTCTGCACCAGCATCTGATCCACAGTTCTCAGTCCCCTGTTTCTTCTTTTGTTTTCCACAGTGACCTGGCAAGGATCGGGATCACTGCCATCGCTCACCAGAACAAGATCTTGAGCAGCGTTCAAGCGATGCGCACCCAAATGCAACAGATGCATGGCAGGATGGTTCCCGTCTGAGCCAGTACTGAATAAACTCAAAACTCTTGAAATTAGTTTACCTCATCCATGCACTTTAATTGAAGAACTGCACTTTTTTTACTTCGTCTCCTCGCCCGTTGAAATAAAGATCTGCAGCATTGCTTGATGTACAGATTGCGGAACCCAGGCGTGTATGTTGGGAGGGGGGCCTCCAGAAATGACAAGCTGTCATTTTAAACCAGACCTGGAACAAATTGTTTCTTGGAACATACTTCCATGTTGATCGACGATATGTAAAATACATGTACCTATATAAATATAAAGTCACATTCAAGTTTTGATGCTATGTTTGCTGCCAGATACTGTGCTTAAAAAACAAGAACAAAATAACTTTCCTTCTCCTTATGACCTGTAGGATTACAACCATAGTGTTTTATTTGTGGGTGAAACCACCGTTGTGCATCTTTTACTGGAACGAAGAATCTGCCCGAGGATATTTTTTGCAGACTTGATGCATCACTTAATATCTTGCAGAAACCTCAGTGAGAATATCATTTGGCTAATCAGTGCCTGCCAGTTAGTGACCTACCCATTTATGGGCTTGAGAAAGGAAATGATCCACATTGTGGATCACTCGGCAAAACTGGACTTCTGGGGAGATTATTGGCCGTTGTTGTGCTGTGCTGAAGCCTACTGCTTAAAGACATTTTGTGAACATCTTGCCAGTAGTCAGCTGTGACAATCATGGCTGTGGAGCTTTCAGACTTTTCTCTTTCAAGAAGTGATTCCCTTTGCCAAATGGAGAAGGTCAGTGGAAGTACAGCGTCCAACATATTCATGGTGCTTTATTTCTTAAACCGTTCTAGGATTTCATCACTGCTGGGGAAATTAAAAAGTGCTGTAGTAAGTATTATTTGGGGTTCCCAACTGGTTTGTATGAACCCATGCTGGTTTCCCAGACTAATTGCTTAGTGTTTCCTATTGTGTGCTCTATTTGATGACAGCAAAAATTGCACTGTTTCAAAACCTGGTCTTGCTCTCAAGCTGCTGCGTGTTAGGATGTGCAGAGAAGGTGTAGGAGTGTGTCTTGGCTCACTCAGCACTAAGAGCTCACATGGGGAGCCATGGGGGTGCCCTTATTTTTTAGGTGGAAAAAGTTTACACCTGTAGATCCCATAGGAAGAAAGAATAAGCTTGTAAAATACAGATGCTCATAAATGCACTGAGAAGAACCAAGGACTTTTCCTGTCTTCTCACAAACAACAGGAGAACCAATATTTGCATTTTAGAACAATCAGTCTCAGTTGCTATTACAGTGGTTTTATAGGAAGGGGAGCAGAAGGAATTAGGACTGTGCATGCAGCCTTCCTGGTTTTGCAGAGTTTGGTGTTGGGCACAGTGATAGCTCTGTGTTATTCAGCAGTGTTAGACTCCAGACTATGCTGATTGGCTCTCATCAGCTGTGGAAACCAAACTCACTTTAGAAACCAGCCCCGTAGGCTGGCACCTGTGGGTGTGAGTGCCAGGTGCAGGCTGGATGGCTGAGGTCAAGTGCTCCTCTGCATGTATGGCAAACAAGATGGAGCATGACCTGCTAGGAGAGCTGCCCTTCAACTCCTCCAAGGAATAGATGGAAAGCTGAGTGAGTGAAGGCATCCCCAGGGTTGCTGGGTGGAGGTGACTGCTATGGAATGTGGTTGGCCTCATAAGGTCACATCAGATAAAGCTTTATCTAGTAAAGTTCTGAAGTCATTTAGGCTTGAATCTTATTTATATTACACCTTTTATTACTCTTCCTGAACGGAGTCTGTAAAGTAGATTCCTTTTAAAGTACTGTCAAAGACCAAAGTGGTGAGATGACCTTAGCCAAGAGAGAGGATCAGGCTCACCTGTGCCATACTGAATAAGAGCAGGATTTTCATGACACATCCTCTAGAACAGACATTGTGTTTCAGCTGTGCCAGGCAGTGTCAGAAAGGTGAGATTTATATTTTGATGGTTCCAAGACTGGTTCTTTGGTCTATAGTATTTTGGTCCTACTCCATACCTAACAGCATGTTGAGAAATTATTTAGTGGCTTTATATGTCAGATTTCTTTAATAATTGTGTTTATTCTAAATCCAAAAAAGCTCACTTAGTTGGACAAGTCACACTTACTATATTGTCACTCACATCACTTTTTGTCACTTTTAACAATAACTTCCTGATTTTAACCACTAACTCCCTCACCTCGAACTTTCTCAGAAAACAACTTGTTCAGAATATGAGATGCTAAATTTGGATCCTGTCAAGTAATGACAACTTAGTGAAAAGTGTTCTGCAGTATTAGTTTTAAAAGATTTTCCATTTCAAGAAATTAAAGATTTCTTTTAAAAAACTGCTTAAACCAGCATGTTTTGATGTCATTTTGCCAGGCAACATAAGAAGTTGTTACTCATTTTGAAGACCTGACGCCCTTTCAGCAGCAAAAATTATTTTCCTTCTTAAGTGCAAAGATACTTTTAAGTTTCACCTTGCTGTAAATCTGTTGCATTCTGCTGATACTGTCTTTTTATGTAAAAACAAAATACAATTTCCTGGCTAGTTTGTAAAATTCCTTTTTTTGTGTCTAGCAATTGTAGTTCAGAACACTCAATGTTTTCCACACAAAATGAAAAAAACTGCATCCCTGTAGAATGAAAACTGTGAAGACAATGCCAGGTTTTCAGATCTGTCACTGATGGTTGTGTTCCCTGTGATAAGATATGGCCAGTGAGGGGGCATCCACTTAGAAGTGTTTTTAGCTGGAGGAGAGCAGGTTGCAAAAAAATAGGTGGCTCGTGGATATAATATATAGATAACATACAGCATGGAAATAAGACTTTGAAATAGCATGAGGGAACAAGAAAGGGGACAAGGAAGGCTAAGGGTTCTTTTCCATTGATGTGAATCAGTAATTGCAGCAGCCAAGGAGGTGCTGGCTACCTACATCACTGCTTCTGCTGGGAAAGCTAAGAGGAGGCATTTGGCCATGTGTGTGTGTCTTGTCTTGTTGCTTGTGGTTTAATACCTTTGTGTTTTCTTTTTGTGCAGGGAAATTAGATTTTGCTTTCCCAGCCTCCTAGCCTGTCCTATTGATCACATTGACCATGGAGGAACATAGAATAGACATGAAGCCTTCTGGATCCGAAGTTGTGTCTTCCCTAGCACTGATTCTGGAAAAACCCCACTGAACAGTCATCAGTCCCTGAAGACACCATGACTTTTATCTTCTCTTTTTTTGCCTCGTGCCACCCACTCTGTTTTTTCTTCATTGAAAGATAAGTAACTCATTAAGACTCAGCACCCCGTTGTCACTTGAGGAATGTACTGTGTCAAAGCCCTGCAGACTTCTGGATATTTTTCCCTCCCCTTCTTCTTTCTCTTCTTACCTTCAGTTTTATTTATATATTTTGATATTTTCTCTCCTCATCCCCCTGGCTGTCACTGCTGCATCCCAAACAAATGCAGGTGACAGAGCACTACACATCTTACCATGGACACCAGGCCAGGTGCCACAGCAGAGCCCCGTTTCTGTGAGCTGCCTATGTACAGTGCTGAAGTGATGTTTTAAACAAAACGTGCCGTTGCAGTGATATAAATATATTTTTTTTCCTTGACTGGATAATGGATTATTATCTCCTCTGAAAGGTGCGTATGTGTGCTGGTGTGCATGTGTTTGTATGAGAGTCACCTCGTGTCTAGAACTGCCTGAGAATGTACTGAAAACATCTCTGGAAGCACAGGAGTCCCCTGTCATGAGAACAGGCCAATAGCTTGTGTCTTCAGTGGTAGTGAGAACACACACATTAAAAAGTGTTTGATTTCTGTATCTATAAGTGTATTATTTAGCTGCCACACTAACCTTGATGAGTAGTTTTGCAGCCTGAAACAGGGACAATTTCAAGTTAGCTTTGGAGCTGTGGATTACAGGATCCTAGGGTGCTAAAGATTTTCCTAAGTGTTGTTTGTTCATACTAATGCCCTGTTCATCATCAAGATCAACCAGTTCATCAATGGCAAGGTGATGGAGGCAACACCTTCATATCCACCTACTGCTAACCCTGAACCTATTTATCTGCAAAAATAAGATTTTGAGGAGTTGGTAAATGTGAACAAAAATATGCAATTCTTTCGTTCAGAGACACACCTTGCTCTGTGTGCAAGCTGTGAAAACTTGTAATGTAGTAATCAAACCACTTCATTGGCTCCCAGCAAAAGGGGCAAAAATACAACAAGAATTGTGAGCTTACAGCAGTCAGCTAGAGAGTTGTGAAATGTGTCCTGCTTCTCTTGCAGGTGATGAGGAGCTGATGAGGTGCAGAGAAGGCACTTGTTCTTCCATGGCCTGAGGGACAGTGCTGTGACATACTTATACTACCTAGGAAAGCTTTCTGTGTCAGGAGAATTCCCTATTAATGTCGTGTAAGCTGGGTTGAGTGGAGCTGTGTGCTAGAGCCTCAGGAACCCACAGGTGCTGGGAATACAGTGTGGGACAGATGATGCTCCCCATCTGCTCCCTGGCTGTGGGGGCTGGTGCCTGCTGTGGTACCCATGGGGCACCATGGACAGCCACAGGATGGGGCTGGGATAGAAGTGTCCACAGCATTCATGGGGCCATGATGTGGTATCCCGAAGTTGCTCCTGGTCCTCTTTTTCCTCCTTGCTGACCCTCCAAGAGAACTTCACCTGCTCTGGTGGAGGAGGAGCTGCAGGTCCATGGGAAGGGGGCGAGAGGGCCCAGCAGGGTGCTGGGGTGCCAGGAGGTGCTGGTGGCACTGCTCCAGATGGAGCTGGGAGCAGAAGGAAAGGGAGTGCCATGGCACTTCATCCTGTCTGGGAAGAAGTCACCCATCCCTGGGAACATCTTGTGTGATAAGCTTCTGTTTGTTCAGAAATTGTCCTCCTCACACACCACTGGTTGATGTTTGTCCAGGTTTCTTGCTGTACTAATTTTGTGATGGATCTTATGTATTAAAAATATATATGTATAAAATACGAAAGGCTGGTAAGTAACCAGTAAACAGGACTTAAAAAGCAGTATTTTTCTTTTATGTGACATTTTCATAACCAGAAAAAAAAAATCTGAAATACTAATCAGACAAATAAAAAGAGAGTGCATTTATTTTTTTGTATCACTGCAAGTATGTTGGAATATGCAAGGACTGTGGTTAAAATTAGAATGTATGAGGCATATTATAATTTAGTTCATACTGAAAAAATCTAACAGCATTTCTTGGTTCATGCATTTGAACGATCTCTGGGTTAGATATAGAGATTTTTCTATTTTGTTTTAATTTGTAATTTTTTCCCCCTCCATGAATTTTAGGTACACATAACTTATGTCATTTATTTATGGTCTTTTATACCTAGTTTGTAAAATTGTAAAATAGTAAACAATGCAAACGTTTGCGTTTGAAAATAATAAAGTAGTTGCTGTACAACCCTGAAATGGACTATTTCTAATTTTTGTATGTTTGGGTTTTTTTTTTTTTAGTGATACAAATACAGAACTTAGAGTAATAGCCCTGGTGTTCAACCCAGAGGGATTCAATTCTCTTCAGTCGATTTCACAGGAATGTACTCCCAAAGCTCATTTAAACTTCTTAACTCCTGTGTGTACCTTAAAGCACTTTACTTTTTCCTGTGTACTGTGCCCAGTATTGGGGTGCTCAATATTTGTGATGTGGGAAGGATGCTGCAGCCAGGTTAATGATCTCAATGATTTTGCCTTGGAGACCAGATAGTAGCCATGGGCACCATGCCTGAGAGAAAACTGCAGGATGGTAACATTGTTTTGTTTGCACTCCTGGAATCAGCTGGGATTAGTCCACCGCCCCTTGTCTCTTGCTGCCTGGGCTTTGCCTGAGGCTGGACATCACCTTGGCAGAAATCCTGCAGTTTTTGCACCTTCCTTTAGGCCAGGATTTCACCTCTCATCGGGGAACAGTGACCTTGCTGCTGAGTTACTGCAGTTGCTCCTCTGCTTGTTTGCCTTGGCTGGTGGGCTCGTGCTGGAGACTGGGGGTCAGAGAGGGAGAAAGTGAGAGGAGCAGGAGGGGGGAGAGGGAGAAGCCAAGGGGTGAAATGAAAACCAAGAGGCAGGAGAGTGTTGGGAGCAGCAGAAAATTGAGGGGGAGGGTTTCTGTGACAAGGGCTCCAAGCCAGAGGTGGGAAGAGTGGATAGTGTGTGAAGGATGTTGCTGTGTAATGACAGCAGACATGTGGCCTGAGTGCCAGGGGGGTAATGTCCTTGGCTGCAGTTTAGTTTAGGACAGAGGCTTTCTGGCACTTCAACTGCCTGTGTTATTTATGCACCTAGTTCAGAGGTCCCACAGAAAGGATAGTGGTTCTTCTAAAAATTTTCTTAAGCTTTTGATTTGTGTATTTGAAAAATACTTTTAACCTAGGAAAAGATTCCAGTGAAGCCAGCAGCACCATACTGTGCTCTATGCTGATGGTACCAAGAAATTGCACCAATGGCACTGAGTTTCTTGTATTTTAAAAGTAAATTCATTGTCGTAGATAAGAGACCAAGCCAGCCAGCCAATTGTGTGTTCCTCTGGTGCATTTATTTGGCCAGTCCATGTATTAGGAGAAGATACGTGTGGAAAAACAGATTCCATTTCATACACACAAAGGAAAAGTTTTATGAATAATTTGGTATTCCTGTGAAATGAACACAAAAATTTAACATCTTTTTCAGAAACAGCTATTTCAAAATGTCCAGTGAAGACTGAACACTTGGGTACTCTCCCTTCTCTTTCTGAGTCTCAGCTCTTTTGCCCTGTTAGCTCTCAAATCTGTGAAATCATCCTATCAAAACTTTTGACTGCAATGGTTTAATTTTCTTCCAAGTATATAGATTTTACTGAACTTTTTCCTTACCAAAAAGACACTTATTCTCTCTCTGCTCCTCATTCATTCTGTATATTTATTAAGTAGCATGCAGGAAGTGATTCTTCTAACAGATAAAGACCAGATCTGTTTGCATCTTGGTGACAAAATACATAGCTGCTCACGAGCTGAGCATGGAGAAGTGTTGAGGAACAGGAATGGTTTATCTGGAGGCCATTATAGGTATATCAAGAAAAACAAAATGGGTTTTGACAATTGGAAAAAAAAAATGTTATTCTCTAAATCAACAACATGATTAAACTAGAGCTGTGTTTGAGGCCTTGACCTCCGTTATTTTACCCTTTCCCTTGCTAGGAAGTACCCTTGGGCCATGGACTGATTCTCTGTTGAATGGGTTACAGACCTCTGACATATCTTATTTCTGGCAGGGGCCCTGAACCTAATTCTTTGTTTACAGCAGCCTCTGAGAAAGTTACATGGATATGTAGACATTTTCTTTAAAAAATAAAATTAGAACCTAAAGCAATCTATTCCAATCAGCTTAGTAAAATGTATTCTCCATGGGTGGATCGAGGAGAGAGTAGCCACAGAAATATGCTACACTAACCTCCTTTTATATACTTACATATATGTGGCAATTCCAGTAAACTGCTGTGGATTACTAGCCTGTAACCAGACCAACAAAGGATAATTAAATCCTTGGTTTTATAGTGCTCTTGATGTTACTCATGACTGTTCTATAAAATCTTGTGAAGAATTAAATGGGCTGAGGTATTTTGGTATTCATTTTTTGCAGACCTTTTTTTTCAATGAAAAAATAAAAAATTAAAAAAAAATGCCAGGCAGCAGAAAAAAACACTGTCAGGAACACTATTTCCCATTTCTTCCAAAGTAACTTGGCTCCCCTGGGGTCACTAACTCAAATCCTCAGGCCGGGCAGTCTGGGGCTGTTGGGCAGTTGCAGGTGCAGGTAGGTGCCTACTGCCAATTTTTTAATGATGCTTTGGAGCTGCTTAGCCAAGGGGTGCAGCAGCTCCAAGTAATGAGCTCCCGCTTCCCAGATGGATTTTCAGCCTTGCATTAAGCATTTTGCTGACAAAGCTTCCAAAATACCTCCATCATAATCACCTGGAGAGGGGATTTTTCAGAAGCTGACCATCACAGCAGGTAATCTTAGAGAGGCTGGGAAGCTATGGAGGGACCTGCTGTGCTACTCTGGTGCCTCTCACACCTCTGAGCCTGCCACAAACTGCCCTGAGCCCGTGACTGGGAGAGCTGCCCCAGGCAGGTCCTGCCCATGCTGGCCCTTCTTCCTTCCTGCCTTGTGGCCCTGGTAATCAGTCCTTCTCTCACTGTATTTCTGGGATGGCAGCTTTCACAAAAGGTGTTGTCTTTCCTCCTCCTCGCCAGCAATTGGCAGGCTGACCTGGGCCTCCTGTCATCTGGCCTGTGTAGGGTCAAAGGCACAGGAGGATCATCCAGTGAGTGAGGAGTTGGGTGGGTATCCCCTCTCCTGGGAGATGCTCTCTGAACTTCTGCTCACTGGAAGGCTGGGGAAAGGTTGGTGGCTTTGGGACAACATCAGCAATTTGGCTGTTCAGCAGCTGTGGTTGGCCAAGTCACACGTGCTTTGAAAATGCAAATGTCTTGGAGGAGAGAGGGCAGAAGAGAGTTTTCAGTAGGTTTAAATCTGAAAATCCCTTAAGAACTCTGGTCTCCAATTTTCAGAAGTGCTACGGAGCTCAGTGGCATCTCGTCCCACGCCAATGGGATCATCCAGAAACTGAACAGTTAAATCAGCGCAAAAATCCCCAGGGAGGCAAAGAGGTGCCTGGCTCATCTGACTTATCTGAGAGCTTACCTGGAACTTCCCAAGCAGCAGATTACAATATATAACAAGTATTAGCATTTACTTTCACCTTTCCAAAAAAGTAGTTAATACTCCCATGGGAAAAGGTGCTTCTGGAAAAAAAACAAGTGAGATTAAAATTGTATGGTGGTGGTGTGCCACACTTAAAGAGGCTACTGGGTTGGTTAAAGCAGCATGATATGAAAGGCTTAGGAATGGTGACAGTAAAAGGCTTAGGTGACAGTAATAATAATAATAAAATAAGGATAAATTAATTAAACAAGATTAATCTGGTCATGCACATAGTATGAACTAATTTCACTTAGACTACCCTGGTTTGTATCAGCTTAAAGGATCTATTCCTTAGCTACATGAAACTTCAATGTAATTTTGATTTATGTTATATATATGTGTGTGTGTTTCAGCAATAACTCAAGGCCAAATATAAAACCAAATATTTAAAGGTACATATTTAAAAATATAAATTAATGGTATCCAACAACAGTCAGGAAGGTTTCTATGGAGTCCTGCAACTCCTCTCTTTGTTGGCTTTGTTTTCAGGTTCATGTTATGATGGCAGATGGATATTGTTTGGCCAAATGGTTAGGACTGCATCTTGGCAGCTTGGTCCTTGGGGACCTTTTTTGTCATTTTGCAGACTCTGAGACAGCTTCTGCAGTTGTTGGAGAGACAGGACATCTATGTATCATTCATCAGCTTTTGATCTCTAGTATCCACGAGGTGGAGGGAAGAAATGGAAAACTGAACATCCCCCTCTGCCATTACATGAGTGTCAGGCTTGAGAAGGGACGCAACAAGCTCCAAGTTATCCAAGTGTCCAAGCAGGTGGCAGCAGCTCAGCTTTGCCTGGAGGAGCTGTGGGAATGGCAGAGCCAGGATTCAGGGTCTATTGCCGACCATACTAATCACTTTCAGAAGGAAAAGCAGCTCAGAAGCTATCTGTTATTATTTCAGAAGTACCAGCAGTGTAGTTTCTGTTGTTTCAAGTTTTGAAGATTTACCTGCATTGACACCATTTCACACCATGTGCTTTCACACCACCACACCATATATGTATGTGGTGGCTTCCTACAGAGCTGGGTGAGGTCAGGAAGAGAGCTGAAGCCACTGGCACTTACTGAATATTTACAGGCAGCATTTCCACTCCTCCCATCCCCAAGGATTTAACTTTCCTAAGTGTTAGCATATTCAAAAACTGATGTCTAGAAACTTTTCTAGACTTTTCTACAGGTGCTTCTTTACTTTTCACCTGCTTTTGTCTCTACACCAGGCTGCAGCCTGATAAGAGCTACTCTTGACTTACCCAGAGTTTTGGAGGTGATTAGTTTTGGAGCCTAAACAGGTGTAAGAGATCATCAGAAAATCTTAATCAGCTTTGAAAGTGGGTGCAGATGATCCAAGAACAAAAAGCATTCACCACCTGCTAAATTCAATCAACTGTAGGCGATTGACTACTTTTAGCCTTCTTAATTGATTGACTGTGGCATTTCTGTGAAGGAGCTATTCTGATACCCAAGGAAGTCCACAGAACTGTTTCAATTCTAGGAATAATTTTTGAGTTATGGATTAAACCTGTGTTTGAGTTCAACAGTACTGAGTATTACAAGCCAAATACACAGATGGGTGTGCAAAAGCTGTGCTGGATTAGAGTGGGTGGGTTTTTTCTCTTGCTTAGTAACAAGCTAAGTAGTAGGAGGAATATACTTATGAATCCTTTGAAAAGATCTTGAGGAGTTTTTCATAGTAAAAAGTTGCTGCAATATTGCCCATAGCATCCAACAATGGTGTTTTCAAAAAGAGGCTCCTTTTAGCCCAGTGAGGTAGTACAAGAGCCATCTGTGTCTATCAAATGTGGATGAAATTGCCTTGTGTACACACACGTGCATAAAAGGAGTTTTGTTCTGGCTGACTCTGAGGTAAACGCAAGTGGTTGTCCTCAGCGCGACCTTTGCAAGCTGGCACACCAGTGGTCAGTGTCTGTCTAGCCTTGACCAGCTGTGGAAATTAACCCAAGTGTATCCCAGGTGCTGATCATTTCTCTTAATTGCAAACCACAATTGCCCGGCTCTTGGCTCTCCTGCCAGCCAGTAGCCGTCTGGAAGAGGAGAAGAAACTTGCAAGGCAGGAGCTCCCTGAGGATATAAGGTAATTTTTGTTCTTCTTTGGGCTGAGTGAAAGGGTGAGAGATGTTACACATCAGGAGATGGAAATTTTGCTTTGATGTAAACAAATTATGTAAGGCTCAGGCAGGACGTGTGTTCTGGGGCACTCTGAGGGATGGTGTTTCTGGGCTCAGAAACAAGCACCAGATCTGGTGCCCTGGCTGGTGCTTTTGCAGTGGTTATGTTTTGTATCATAGCGAGCTTTTACCTTGTCATTTGCTTACTAAAGGAGTTGGGAGAAAGTATCAAGCAGCAAACAAGTGTGGCTTAAATCAGAAACACCTGCAAAATCATGCTAAATCTGTGTGTGTGTGTGTGCGTGTGTGTGTGTGTGCACTTTAACTGAGAACAGAGCCATACTGTTTTTTTCAGGTTGTAGTTTTGCATTTTGTTAAGAAATGTGATGGTCTCTGTTCCCTCCTCCCAGAGTTAATTGTTGTTAAACACCAAGTCAACTGAAATAAGCTTTTGTTATTTACAGGAGAGGAAGAAAAGCTGAACAGTATCAGTATGTGTTCCAGGAGTGTATGTGGCCAGTTCTGCTATGAACTTGGATTTGTATTGATCAAAGAAACCTGAGAGAGCAATAAATAAAGGAAGGGAATTGTCTGGTCTGACCACAGAAGCACTTGGTGTGCTTGGCAGGGTTTACCTCAAGTGGTCCTTCTCTCTCAAGAAACCTGAATGTTTCCATTTGAAAAATTCCAATTCCTGGGCACAGTGTTACCAGCAGTGCCAGTACTGGTACTGGGTTTCTTTACCCATGCTGGTGTCTTTGGTCTCTTGGTGCAATTGTTCTTGGGGCAGACACTTTAGTCAAAGTTTAAAATAAAGTCCTGGGTTTGGTTGGTTGAGTTTTTCTGGTGTTGGTTGGTGGGTTTTGTTGGTTTTGGTTTTTTCTTTTTTCTTTTTTTTTTTTTTTTTCTGGAGGTAATTCTGTTTTGGTTTTTTGTTGTTGTTTTTTGTTTAATTTGTTTGGCTTTTTTGTTGTTGTGGGCTTGTTTTGGGTGGTTTTTTGCTTGTTTTTTTGTTTGGGTTTTTTTGTTTTGGGTTTTTTGATTGCTTTTTTCTTACACTTATCTCAAGCCTTTCACACTTGCTGGTTATCCAGCTCACATTTATATCAGTTTCTCCATTTCTCTCATTGAACCTCACTCTTAAATTGCCCCTGGTGAAGATTTTCCATTTTCCCAAGTCCTGAAGGTGCTGTGATTTCCTGGCAGCCCTGTTCTCATTACGGGGCTGGAGGGGCTTGTGCTCTGCATAATGACCCAAAGCCAGAGACCCTCACTACGGTATCTAATCCAGATACAACCATATCTCGGGAATAAATGAAAAGCAGCTCTACTTAAATTATTGAGGCAATAAAGACAATTTGCTGTTGGATACTGAAGCACTTTCTCCCTTTGTTCTCAAAGAAAACAGTTGTTGGACATCACACACATTCCTGTCTGTGTTTCATGTTCTGAGGATGACTTTGCCCTTCATGTGTGACTGAGAAGTTGTATGTGGGATTGTCAACAGACACAGGACCAGGCATTTCTAAGCATCCATGTAGCCAAACAACTTCACAGCACAGGGCAAGTTACCAGATTATTTTTGTAACACTAAATTTTATTATCTTGCTGGATTATGCATCTTTTGTTAATCCACCTGTTTCCTTATTGGTTCTTATTTTTATTGATTGTGGAACAAATTTATATACTAACACTAAGCCCTTTCTGTTTGTATTAAAAAGATATTTCCATTGACTTAAAAGCTTGCCTTTTTGATTCAGAATGACATACTGGTTTATCTCCTAATCCTTATATCTCATTATCAGCAGGAAAAGCATATGGAATCTTAAATTGAGCAACTGGAGGTCTTGGGAAAAAATTGTGTTCATTGTAAAGTATAGTATGAGTCTGTGGAAAGAAAAAGCCTGCCTCTTCCATAGGAAACAATGTGAACTAGGCTTTATCCCTGTGGATGAGGTGACTTGTGGTGGAGTATTTCTCCAGGGCAGCATTGGGCTGCTGGGGTCAGAGCTCTGTTGCTTCATTTTGCATCTTTTTTGCCTCGATGTTACAATTGGTTCAAGTGAATTCTGGCTAAAGCAGCTGTGTTTCAGCTGCATGCTCCTTTGTACATGATATTTGCTATGAATAGTGTCACCCTTTCTGTTTATCTATGGTTTTGTAAACAAAATGGCTTTGCTGAAGAGTGTAGCTGAGCATTCAGCTCATTAACTGTCCTCTTGGATTTTTGGCTATTTGAAATTCGACATCTGACTGGGCAACTGAATTGCATGAGATGTTTTTTTTATCTTGCCTGAATCAGTCAAACTTTCTCAATAAGAAACCATAATTTAAAAGAAAAACACAGGAACCCAAAAACCAACTATGGGCCACCTTTTATTGTAAACAGGTATAAATCTATTCTGCCCTGATGAGTTAGGAGGTTGTCTTTGCTTCAGGCTGGGTTCAAGGCTGTGAAAAGATTGTCTGGAAGTAAAAGGAGGCGGAAGGGGCAAATCTGAAACCAGGCTGAGAAAAGAAAAGGGAAGCCAAGAAAGAGGAGGGGAAAAGGAGCAAGAGAAAAATTTATAACAAAATTGTGAAAAAGAGCATGTCACAAGTTTTTCAAAGAGAATATTGTTCACTTTCAGAGTTTTCACAATTAGAAGTGAAATAATGATTTAAGAAACATTCACTCCATTCTGGTAAATTAAAAAGACAAATATATTTACTGATTATTAAAAAAATAAATGAAAACCAAGAAGTCTGTAGTGTGTTAAAGAGTTCAAAACATGGACAATGGACATGAGCCATTCCTGGATGTGGTTTGGGATGTGGAGAGGATGTTTGCAATGCATCACGTGCGTCCCTCCATACACATCTGATTTGGAGCTGGCAGTCTCTTATGTTATTTCACTTGATTTGTATATTTTAAAAGCTCCATCTCCCTCCTCACTAAAGATGAGGATATTACTTTTTATCTTTGTTTTAATTGGATGTGAGGAAAGCAGATTATTGACAAAGTAAAAATCCAAACATTTTCCTTTCTATTACTTTTTTGAAAGCAAACATTTCTAAGGGTTCAGAGGGCTCTGCAAGCCACAGGTCAGAACTGGGGAATGAGAAAAGGTGGGAGATGGAGAGCAAATTGTGGTGAAGAAGAATGGCAGAGTGCATGCTGGGAAAAACAATAATGGATATTATTGCTTTCTGGGTAGAATGAAAGGGCTGTGCCCTTGCCTGGTGTTAATTGGCCTAACTCCTCTAAACTTGGTAAAGAATTGATTCATAGCAGCTGTAATCCTCTGGTTAAATCCCAGCCCCGATGGGAGTTTTATCATTGTCTTCAAAAGAAGAAAAATTTGAACCTGTGTGTTATTTTATTCAGTCATCTCTTAGCAGTAAAAGAACTCTGCTCAGCCAGTGCTTCTCTGTGGGAGGGATGGGGTTTGGACTGCTTTATGAACTAGAAATGTGGAACTAGTTTTCTGGAAAATTTGTCAAAACCTTCTCAGCAAGCTTTTATCTAATTTTAGTAGTTTATTTTTTCACAGATACGTTTTGAAACTGCGGAATTGCCAAATTTTCATATCTAAGCCAGGTGGAAATTTCAGGCTTTGGCTTCTTCCCAAGAAGAGTTTAGGTCCAGCCTATGGCAGTGAATAATATATTTTCACGTAGCCATGGTAGGCAACTGGGCTACTGTTAACTAAGCTCAGGAGCACATGAATAGATCTCATTTCTACCACTCAAGATAAATAGGAAGTGAGTGTTGATCCTTGCTTATCACAGGATAAGATCAAGAAAGCCAAACATCACTGTAAGGTGTGAACCAGGCCAGCTGATTGAGGGTTGTCAGATTGAATGAAGGGGAAATAGTTCTCAGATGGACCAAATCTCCACCTGAGGGAGTTAATGTGGGATTGGCTGTCCCTGTGCACCACTGATGATGAAATTTCAAAGCTACCACAGGTGAAACAAACCCTAAGAAACAGGAAAACAGCATAAAACTCCTATTTTTACATCTGTTACGTTCTTTTCAGAGTTTGTAGCCTTCAAACAGTCAGAAAGCTATGTTTAGGTTGCTATTCAGTCTTGATTTTGCGGTTTCAAATATTTTTGTATTTAACTATGTGGAGTTCTAACCTCTGTTCACAGAATATTGACGCATTCCTAAAAATCGTACTCGTGTCTGGTGAATTTAAGACACTAAACTCAACTTCCCTTGGGAATAAACTGTGCTCCTTCCTCATCGAATGAAATAGTGTAGGAAATGTCAAAATCCCTTTGTCAACACTATACAGATAGACACAAAACCAAGACAAACTCCCCTCTCAACACAGCAAACATCCATACACAAGTGCACAGGAAGGAGACTCAGAAAAGCATTAAGTCTGTGGCTCAGAGATGAGGATATTGATGGTGAGGATCACCTTGGTTGCTCTCAGTCTTCTTCCTGAATATTTGTTCTTTGTTTTTGTAAAGAAATGACTGGATAAAAACTAACTTTGGATATTCTGGTCAAAAGTGGGTTCAAAATTAGAATAATAGTTTTTGGCAGAATTTAATTTGGTTTATTTCTTGAAAATAGTTTATAAGAATAATTGCTATACCAGAGGAGTGGTGCTCTAAGGGCTACTGGAAGGCAAGAGAGAAAGTAGAAACTACTATTTGCTTTTTGTTTTTTCATTAAGATTTTCCTCTGCTGGTGAACCTTTCCCCTGAGTTTGTTTTTAGGGTTCCTACTTCATGCCATTGCTGTCTTCTAAGCTTCACTTTAAGTTTGTTTTACTTTCCCTTTTTTTTCTTGATCTGACTTTGCAAATATATTTTTATCCCTTTCTTCATCTGATTGCTGCTGATCACTGTAGTATCCAAGAGCTGTAATATTTCATTCTGATTGTTTTCTGTAATTGCATACCAAATACAGGTTGCCTTTTTATGAGAAATGCCTGGTGATCCACAGCCATCATTATCTGAAAGCTCATTATAGACTTCATAATATTGGCAAAGATCTTACAGAAGTGCTGTTAGCAGAGGGGAGGGTGAGGCTCAGGTTCATGTCTCCTGTTGTAGTTCTCCTGCTCTGACCACATCTGTGGGCAGGGTAAGGATGGGGACTTGGCTCTAGCAGGAGACTAAGACTGATTGTGGTGGGGATTGCTTGGTAGGAGGGGTGTTGAGGGCAATTTTCCTTTTGGCCATCTTGAAATAAAAACCTGTGTTCTCTGTCAAGCCACATCCCTTCTCTCAAAAGCTCTTAAGTGCTTAGTCTGTTCTCAAGCAAACAATTGCTTTGCTCTTTCAATATTTAAAAAATAATCAGACTTCAAAATTCTAGTCAAATACAAGATTTTTTTCCTTTACATGTGTGCAGAGGTGCACACCTTGTCTGTATCTTTCCTGTGCTGGGGGCACCAGAGCTGTGCACAGTGTTCCAGGTGCTGTCTCACAAGAGCAGAGCAAAATCCCCTCCCTTGGCCAGCAGAAGCCATTCAATATCAAAGTGTCACAGACTTTTAAATAAGGACAAGCAAAGAGCTGGCATTTAAAGGCTGTTACAGGAGAATAGCTGGGCACACTGATACTCCTCATGGCTCTCAAGAAATGGGTCACCAAATGCTGTGGAGGCTGCTGCAGCCAGCACTGCTAGCACATTAAAGTGCATTTAATTCTGGCCAGCTTAGGGGAGTTAAAAATTCCATCACATCTTGCCACGGCCTCTTCTTCGTGCTGCACAGGCACTCTATAAATCCACACAGCTCTCTCCCTCTTACATGAATTGCAGTGTAGTTATTAAACAAATTGTAAGTCTATTTCATATCCTTTTTAATACTTTGAAAACCACACAATATAGGGCTTAATAAAAGCTGAACACTCCAAAACTGCTCTTAGAACTGAAAATATGACTACATCAAAAGACTTTGCAAGGGCAAGATTTTAATGGCTGAATAATACGCTGGAACGGAGCAGTAATTTCTTCTCGAACGCTGGGATGAATTATTTATGCTTTGACAACATTATGTGTCTCTAAAGCAGCTTTTAGTTATTTGCCTATTCGAGGACACAGCTGATCCTGCTGCCCACTCTTGTAATTACATTAACCTCCTGACACTACATGACAAGCTTTTCCTCTGAACTGCGATCAATAGCCCATAACCGCTACCTATTTAATAGGGCCGTGGTTACACTTCAGATATAATTAGCTCTTTTCCCCCTTCCTCTTTTAACATAGTGTGGAAAAAAAAACCCAAAAAACACAAAACAAAAAGCATGGTGTTGGAATTAAATAAAAAGCCCAAAAGACAACACACAAAACAAACCAAAAAACCCCCACACAACAAATAAAGGCTCTTAAGGAAAAGAATAAAAGCATTCAGATAGCTGAATAGGCAGCTAATATGTTCCCTGAAATTCTGTTCAGAAATGTGCAGCCCTTCCATTAGTTCACATCTGCATTTAAATGGAGCTGGAAGCCATGGCAGACAAGGACTTGTAGGAAACAATTACAGAAATGTTGCTACAGGTGGGCTTGGCTGTGACCTGAGACGGTTGAAGCACACACTGAAAATGAGAGAAACTTCATTTCCACTCTGTTTGCACCTTGCTTTAATAGAAGCACAGCTTCTCATTGCATACCATTGGAACTACTTTGTCTCAGGTAACTTCAGATTCAGATAAATATGTACAGGGTTTGAAATGAAGTTTGAGTAACTGTTTTAATGCTTTTAAGCAAAGCTTTCTTGCAGCTTATCCTTTTGCTGTTTAGGCTGTATGAAGGGCTATTTGATCAGACTAATGAATATCATATGAAAGATGAAGGTTCATTTTTGCCTTCATGTAGCAGAAGGCTAGAGTAGCTAACTGTCCAGCAACCTGTACACCAGCTTTCCATTCCTTGATCTGTAGGCAGATTGCCATGCTCATGCCATTGGTCAAAACAACATTGCCCTTGTTGAAATTTAAAATTTATATTCCCTACTCCAAATAAGAGGTTTTGGGTGGTTGCGTTTTTTTAGGGGTTTTTTGTTGTTGTTGTTTCTGGTTTTTTCCTCTGGTTGAGGGGTTGAGTACTTTATGCTTATGCTCGTTTTTAAAGGCCAGGGTAAGTACTTGTTATTAAGTTTAATTTTTTTTTCTAAATAAGCTGTTTGCAAGAGTTGTTATCTTCGTGTTTCTAGGAACTGCCCTTCAATTTCAAATTTTTTTGGTGTAGATGCTTAAGTTCATATAAGATTTGCATCTCAGGTCTTGCTTCCCCTTCTCAGAAATTACTGGAAAATATTCTTTACTTGCTTGACTTCCCTGGCAGGAAATGATCTTCTGTGAGTGTACCTGTTGTGACAAGTTTTTAAAATGCAAAATTAACAGATTCTAAGGTTGGCTTATAAATAGTTATTATTTAGAGAAAATACATTAACTTGTAGTGAAAACAATAGCTTTTGTTTACTTATATTTTTCCCTTTTACTTTGATGATGCTACAAATTGCAGTCATTGCTGAGGCTATAGGAGACTTCATGAACCTGAACGATGCCTTGCTCTCACTCAAAGACAATGTCAGCTGCTCTGTGACATTGATTCTCTGGAGTAAGGGTGAGGTTTGATGAATAACTGTGTGTGTTCCCAGGAAGGTTTACCTTTGCTGAGTAAATATTTTATTTCCTATTTCAAGACTATAACAAAGCCACAAAGCTCAGAGTAGAATAAATAGATATGAAACCATATTTATTCTACAAAAACTTCTTTATCTCAGTGTACAGTTTTCTATCTGGACAGTTTGGGTTTTTTTCAGTATAGATGAATCAAGACAATTGTTAATACCATTCTAAATTAGAGTAGTAATGCTGTCTGAGCTGGCAGCTAGGTGCCCCTGAGGGTAGCACTGTAGTAACCAACCAAAAGGCTTAGATTTCAAGGAATGTCTGAAATACTTTCCTGTTAGTCTCAAGAGACAGAAGACAAGAAAGAGCTGAATTAGCAGTTAATAATATATAATGAGTTAGAAGTTTGAAGTTTATGATGATTCTCAATTATCATAAAAAACCAGTTTGTCAATTCACTAATTCAAGGCAAGCTTGTTTTCCTGCACACTGCCTGTTGCCAGTCTGTAGTTGTGAGGTGTTGTACTGCCTTTCAAGAGAGCTTCATTTTTGGAGGCATTTTTTCTTTCCTACAGCTTGTCTATCAAGTAAGCAAAGGGTTGGATAGGTTTTCTGTTCCTCCTCCTTAAGTAAATTTAAAAAAAAGACAGATTTTCAAAGATATTTTTGGTAACAGCATTTCCCTCTCCCAGATTTGTTGATCTCACTAGCTGACAAGGTATGTTAAAGCAAGTTCTTATAAAAGTGCTGTCCTAGGAAAAATGAGATTATCTGTTTCTATGCAGAAGGCAGGCATCCTCTTTATATGACTTTTGAGGGTATTAGAGGTTCCCAAATATGAACATTTTGTAGCCCTGACAGTCATGAAAAGGAAGTGAAGGGAACAGAGGTAGAGGACCTGAGGGGAGGGCAGGGAAAGGAGGAGGAGGAACAAGGCTGGTTCTCAGGACAGGGCAGAAGTGAATACTGCAGCTGCAGAATAGATGAGTTTGGCTGAGACACTGACAGTTGGTAATGCAAAAGAAAAGTCATTTAGCAGCTTACTAAATTCCACAGTTAGCAATGCCTCTGCTCCAGATAAAAATGGTGGGGTTTGGGGTTTTTTATTTTTTTTTTTAAATAATTTTATATATTAGTTCTATTAGGATGTTGGAAGATCTCTGCCTTTCTTTGAGGCTCCCCTTGTATTATTTGAACATGTCAGTTACAGTTTCTCTACCACGGATACTCTCGTCTATTGATAAAAATAGGAATGTTTCATTATCCCCAGTTTACAAAGTAGGAATTGAGGCATACTGAGAAGAAGTTATTTTATTAAAGGTCACCCAGACATATGTGACAAAGCCAGGAACAGAAGTCAGATTTTTAGGATCACAGACCTGTTCCTTAATCACAAGGATATCTTTACTCTTGCATTTTCACTGTTTGAAATGGGCTGAGAAACCCTTTAAGGCTCTGGATTTGTTTAATGGTAGTACAGGATTAACACTAGTCATCCAGCTGGAATTTTCTCCAGCAGGTCTTATCACTATGTATTTATTCAATATGAGATAACCTTTCATTTTCCTGCTGGCAAATATTTCATTTCAGAGATACTAAGCTGACTAAACTTACAACTTGCATGAGTGATACAGAATTTGAAGTTAAACAGCCAACTGTTTGTTGTATTTATAGCTGATAGCAAAATGGATTTCAGTTCATAATTAAAAATAAAAGAATCAGCAGCTTGTCAGCATTAAAGTGAAAGAAGCCTGCATTGGGAAACGTGCAGCATAGCTAAAAAATGTGTGCACCCCCATAATATTCATCTTTGTGCTATCAGCTGGGCTTCCAAGCAAGGATTTCCTCAGCTTTCCATTAGCACAAAGCAAAGTGGGGCCTGAAACAAGCTGAGAGTTTCTTCAGTTTTCCTGGGCTTTTCTATTTGCTACAGTAACTGGCAGATGCTGGATTGTTATGAGCAGGGTGTTTCTCATCCTGCCAGGCCTCTTCCTAGAGCCCCTGCCAATTTGACCTCACAGTGGGGTACATTGGTCTTTTGAAGGCTGAATGAGCTGGGAATAGGGTTGGAAGTGAGCATGTTGTTTTGATTACTATCTTTGCGTAGATCTGGCATCTTCATCTAACACTGGGAAGTGGAAATGAAAATCAAACCTGGAATCACCTGTATGGCAATGCAAAGCAATCCCTCTAGGCTGGCACAACAGAAAATTGCAGGACACATCTTGAATTTAGGTGCAACTCCATTCAAGTTGATGTAAGCCTAATTCAGGAGCTTTTTAGGGTACACTGGTTCATTCTTTTCTCATCCAGGGAGTGGGTTCAGGCACTTTCTAAAAACAGCTAAATAAGTGAGGTCTTTGAGTGTTTCACTAAGGTAACCTTGGAAGTCATAGGAAAGATTTTTTCCCTTGTATGTATGCACCCATTTGCCTATACATGATTTAACAATAGTCACCTAAGAATGGCAAGAAAGTGATATCTTATGCCCCCTTTTGTGAAGCTACAGGAATAGTATTCTGTTACAGCATGTAATATCCATACTGGCTTGAGAGATTTGTTTTTCATATCCAATGTCCATGTTAAATGGAGAAGGACAACAATAGTAATATGATCACAGTCTCTATACACTGCAACTCAGGATACAGCTGGGCTGTTTCTGTTGAAAGAAAAGCCTTTAATCCAGCTGAACAATTTGCTTCCAAATTTGTTTTTCTATTGCATGATTCCAGAAAAAGTTGTTGCTTCAAAACAGGACTTCAACTGCTGCAGAGCAGCTGTCTGCAGCAAGCAAGCTATAAAGTCCACCAGCTTGCTGGGATAAACAGAGCACAGACATCCTGAGCAGAAAACGTTTGGAAGTCTGGGCCTTGTGTCTAGATATAAGTCCGAGCTGCCTTCAGCACCCTGCTCCTGTGTCCCAGGCAAGACACAAGGTCAGAGGGAGGAAGTTGGAGGATCCCTGCAAATGTCAGTGAAGTCACAGTAGCTGCTGAGCATCTCTTTGCTCCTTGATATGGTTATACCAGCTTGGCTGGGCATCTCCTATGATTAGAAGGCTCCCTGTGGAACTTATTGTCCAGAATTTGAGTAGGTTTTCCCTCCCATGTATTTCTCCTCACAAAAATCAAGCAGATCACATTGTTATTTCTCGGTCTTGCCCTTTCCTGCCTCACAAGTCTTCAGACGTGATTGTTTTCTAACACTCACAGGAGTGTTGTAACTTTAACTCCCACAGAACAAAGTATGTAAATCTGCAAAAATAGGATCTTTCCAATGTCTTTTTTTGGTTTTTCCCCCCCTCTTCACAGTGATTGGATGTACTCTGTGATTATTTTTAAAGCTCATTCATATTTTAAAAAGATTTGAATAAATATTTCATGAATTTTGCTTGTGCTTTAATTAACTATTTCCATACTTAGCTGTCCCACCAGGCTGTTCACTTCATATTCAGTCCTGCAGTCACAGGAGTTGATTTCCATGTTTCTCTGCATGGGTCTATTGCACAGATTGCCACAGTCTATGGTATTATTTTTACTTATTAAATAGAAAAGGATAACCCTCCTAATCAGATTCCTCTGTGAATGTTCATGTATAGAAAGTTAAGGTGTTTTTATCTAAGCTGTTGAATGAATATTCTTATGAATTATCTTTATTTCTTGAGTGCTTCTCATTATCTACCATACTGCACTTTTGGTTATAGACAAAATCTGATTTATAGAGTGGCAGTTATTAATTCCTCAGGTAGAGCTAACTCATGAGCTAAAAATAAATTTAAATATACTGTGGAAAAATGAAAGAAATATATATGAGAACAAAACCTATTTACAGCATGCTCCAAATTGGGAGGGATCTAGCAAGAAATGATGTAAAAAGGCCTGGAATTGTTTTGTTTGGTTGGTTTTTTTTTTTTTTTAATAAAATTAACTTTGGTCTGCAATGTGATATAACAGGAAAAAAGGCTAGCACGCTATGGGCTGCATTCATTGGAACACATCCTCAGGCAAATAAACCATAGATTGGGTCTTGAGTTTTTAATGTTTTTTTATGTTTTCCCTAGATTATCTGCCTTCAATCTTTCATAGTGGTATCTTGGGGCCTTGATATCTGCATGCATCCTCACGTGCTTGTGTTTGGGATATCTTGTAAAGATGTCAGTGGCCTGAAATTACTGATTAGAGAGAAATAAAGTGGACTGGAACTGTACAGAGGTAAACGGAAGGCTTTCTGGTAAATGTGACATGCTCAGCAAGGTCCCGGCTAAGGAAAGTAATAATTTAATTGATGTACATAGAAGAAAAACAAAGATTCAGTCACACCATGGAAGCTATGATATAATTAAGAGATGTAGAATAAGTATGAAAATTTAAAAAAATAACCCACATATTTGAATATTATGGTAAATATCCTGCACTGACATTAGCCTTTCATCACCACAACCGAGGCTGTGGGGGTTTCTTGAAAATCAGCTCTATATGTGTTCCTTGCAGAACCACTAAGCCTGCAACACCTCTCCTGGCATCTGGAGAGGAAAAGAGCAGTGTTCTTCTAAGAGGTGTGTCAAGGAATGACGAAGCAAAGTGGAGCAGAGGCTTTTACAAGAGGAATAATGAGAGAAATCCACAGAAACCTGCTTGGGGTTCAATGAGCAAATGTCTGCTTCTGTAGTTGACCCCCGTGCTGCTGCCTGGAAGCCCTGGGGAGTGGGTGGAGGTGTCTGAACCCCACAGCCCTGCTCCTGTCTGCTCCCTCGTTTCACCCATCCTTGTTAGCAGAAGGTGAACCACAGGTTTCAGATCTTTTTATCCCTCTTGAAGGGAAAAAAACTGTCTTGGGGTGTCCTGTTCTGGCCACCCAGGGCCCTGCTATAGCTCTGTCTCTGTCACTGTCCCAGATCCCTCAGCCACTCCCCCAGCCCCAGAGCCGCCTCACCTGGTGGGGCAGTGCTGGCTGTGTACTTTGCTGGCAGCCACAGAACGACAGATTTGACAGGAAAAAGGAGGAAAATTTAGTGAAACTGAGAGAAACATTTTCTGCCTCAACTAAACAAAGCTACAGGTGGAATGTTTCCAGTCAAAAAGGTGATGGTGGGTGCCATGGGCAGGGCTGCTCAGGCCAGACATGGCTACCAGCCCATGCCTGAGGCACAGCTGCACACCACAGGCCCAGCCCAGTGCCTCCTGCACTGCTTGCTTTTCTGTGAGTTGTGTTTTAGCTGCCAGCCAGTGAAGTTCTTTATTTTGGGGGTAACAAGCACATTGAATTCTTTTGTTCAAAATAACATTTCACAGAATCATAGAACCATAGAATTAGCCAGGTTGGAAGGGACCTCAGAGATCATCAAGTCCAACCCTTGACCCACCGCTGGGGTTGCTAGACCATCTGGGGGATGTGAGGGTGCTTCCCTCCAAAACCTGCTGTGCACCCTCTCAGAAGGGTCTGTCCACACTGCTGACAGAATGTGAAGCGTAAATGAAAGGTAAATGGTGATTTCATCTACACAAAGCATGCTTTTTTCTTTTTTGGAAACAGTAATGACTGTCTGGGGCCTTGTATTGGTGCCATAAAACTGACTCAATTCACAGAAATTTTCAGCAGCCCTACAGCAAAACAAACTGCAGTGCTTGTGAGTAAATGGCATTCAACAAATTGCTTGGGTACCAACTGAAGGTAAAGGGAATACTTGAATGCTTTCCCTCCCTTATTTCAGCTATTTTTTGCTGAGTTGGGTGTGTGAGCTGCCTTGGAGGAACACTGGGCCCTCATACCCCTCTGGGGCTGCCTGTCCTCCTCCACTGGGTCCTTCCCAGCAGCAGGTACCTCTCCACAGGCTGGGGGGACTTTGTCCTGTTTATATTCCTCCTAGGATTTGATTAGAGCAGTGTTGAACATGAACGGGTTTACAGTCATGCATAAAAACCATATCCATCGATAGACATGGGCATGTATTTGAGGGAGCCAAGCTGAGAGGAGTGAAAATAAAAGGTGGTTTTTTTGAGTGTGTAGCACTAAATAAAACAAATATATTCCCAGATTTTAAGTAAGGTAAAAATCAGCAGCTAAAGCAGTCATTGCGTTAACTGCTGGCTGATAAGCACTTTGTCATTCAGTGTTTTCAATATCATTGGTAAAGAAAATGTCTGTTTAGCCAGAAATTGCATGCAGCAACTAGGGTGGCTGCTTGGATTCCCTGTCTGTGTGTTGCATGTTCACTGTCTCAGGAAATACAGAAAACTGCAAGATGTCTTTCTCATAACACACAGCTGATCTATTTCTTGTTTAGAACTGGGATTTTTTTCTCCCTTAAGAAACAACAGGTTCAGCTGCTGGCTCATGTATTGCAGGAATCCCAGTGACTGGGGAAGGAATTGTTTGCGTGTGTAGTTGAGCCTGCTCATTGAGATTATTTAAGACTGCAAGAGGATAATTTTTTTTGTGATATAAAATAGCTGTCTATTTTGTAAAAGAATGACTCCCTGCTGTCCTATTAGTTCAAGACTGGGGTTTTTTTCTTTGGTTGGTTTGGGGTGGTTTGTTTGGTTGGGTCTTTTTTCTTGGGGGGGGGGGGGGGGGGGGG